>CM053571.1:1087755-1176171 GCA_028646485.1 Cryptoprocta ferox
GGGCGCGGCGGGGGGCGGGGAGGTGGGGGTGGAGTGGGTGAGGGTGTGGAGGGGGTAGGGGGTGGGCGGGGCGGGGGCAGGGGGGAGGTGGGGGCGGCGCGCGGCGGGGGCGGGGCGCGGCGGGGGGCGCGGCGCGGGGGGCGCGGCGGCAGGTGCGCACGCACTCGCGCTCTGCGGGCCCACCTGGGCCTGGGGGCGGCGCCCTAGAGCAGGGGGGAGGAGGGGCCCCACCCTCCGGCGCCGCACGGGAGGGAGGCGTGGGGGGGCCCTGAGACGAGAGGACCCCTGGGCGCCCACCTCGGCCGTGGGTTCCGCGGGAAGCGAGGGCAGGGGGACGTCGCGTGAATACAGACGGCGCGTCCCGCGGGGGGCACGCGGCAGGCATTGTGACGGACGGGCCACGTCCCCACCGCCGCTCCCGCTCCTGGAGAGACGTCCCGTGCCCCGGAGGGCGGGCACGCGCACGGATCCCTGCCCACGCGTCCCCACCACGTATGACCCTGACCCACGCTCGGGCCGGGGCGCGGAGGGGCGTCTGCCCAGTCACCGCCCCGGACCCGGGACGGCTCAGACCCCAGGACGCCCGCGCGGCGGGCGGCGGCGGAGGGGAGCCAAAGCCCGCCCCCCAGGAAGCTCCAGGGCGCCCCTTCTAGGCTTTCTCGAGAGGTCTTGAAAAATTAAAGAACGAAGAATTTATGAGAGGAGTTCGTTGCACTTCTGCGCTTGTCAGAATGGCTGCCGATCAACCGTGCACCTGCGCGAAACGCCGTTCACGCCGCCGCAACCCGGCTTCGGCTCCGCCCCCAAGTGCTGGGCTTCATTACTGACTCGCGAAACGGACGGGAAATGAGACCATGGCGGCGGCATTTGCCGTCCGAAAGTAGTAGACGAGGCTCGCACCCTGGCCCCTAACGTCTGCGCGGAGGGTGCGTGCGTGTGCGGTCCTGCGGGGCCGTCGAGCTCTTCATCAAGCGGTTGAGAAACAAGTGGCGGTTTTAGCTGCACCTGCGCAGACTCTCCTGAGCCGCTTCGCCCTTCACCCGTCCCTGGGACAGTCGTCCTCGCCCGGGAGGATGAACGGATGACGTTAACCGAGCCCGGGCCGAGACACGGCGCACACGAACCCCCCCTCCCTCCCTGTCCCCCACACCCGCACGCCCACACACTCATACACACGCGTGTACGCGCACAGCCCTACCACGTGCACACACGTGCACACGTGCCCCACACGCACGCACACCTGTGCACACACGTGCACACGCACAGCCCACACCCACACGCACGCACACTTGTGCACACACGTGCACACGCACGGCCCACACCCACATGCCTACACACTCATACACACGCGTGTACATGCACAGCCCTACCACATGCACACACATGTGCACACATGACCCACACACTTGTGCACACACGTGCACACACAGCCCACACCCACATGTGTGCACACTCATGCACACATACTCATGCACACACGCACGCACACTTACGCACACACACGCACACATACTCATGCACACACAGAGCCCTCACGCTCATGCACGCACACACACATTCATGCTCACGCACACACATAGCCCACACGCTCATGCACGCACACACATGCACACTCATGTGCACACCCCCACAGCTGATGATCCCCTGTTCTCCAGGGACAATCCTAGGACCCCAAGTTGAGTGTCTATCCTGTCCTTGAATCTCCCCCAAGAAATTCTTCGTCAGGGATTTTTTCTGCCTCTGCTCAGCCCCCTCGTGAGAACAGCCTCCCCTTCCAGAAGCAGCAAGTTATCATCACCTGGGTGAGACCACCGGGGACCAGGAACACCCTCTACAAACACAAACGCAAACACGAGGCGATGTCACCCAGACACTGTGCTATGATCTCCCTGCCACTTCTTGACGCTGGTAGATTTGCAGTCAGCGCCTCCTCCTCCTGGACAAAAAAACTGTTTCTGCTTCTTGAACATTCTTCAAATATTTGAAGGACTTTTTCAAGTGTCCTCCTAATCTTTTTCTTTCTTCCCGAGCAGGGCAAACCTGGCCCCATCGATACATTCCTCAAGAGTCACAGATCCCGCAGCTCCGACCTCCTCTCACACCTCAGCAAACATCATTAAGTCGCTACCGTGTGCCGGGGAAACTCCAGCGAGCAAACAGCCGAGTGTCTCTGCCCCGTGTGCACGTCGCCTTCCAGGGAGGTCGCTGCCCCTGGCTCCCCGTGCCGCCACCCGCTGGCCGCGGTGTGCCCCTGGATGGCTGTGTCGGGGTCCATCTCCCCACCCTGACTTTTAAATGTTTGTTACACAGCTCACACTTCCCAGACTTCCTACTATTTCCTGGGCATCATACCCTTATCTTCAATGCCAACTTCTTAGCCTGTGTTTCCTGGCTTTTATTTTTATTTTTTTATAAAAATTTTTTTTTTACATTTACTTATTTTTTGAGAGATAGAGACAGAGCATGAGTGGGGAGGGTCAGAGAGAGAAGGAGACACGGAATCTGAGGAAGCCTCCAGGCTCTGAGCAAGCATTCAGCTCAGAGCCTGACGCGGGGCTCAAACCCACCAACTGTGAGATCATGATCGGAGCCTAAGTCGGATGCTTAACCAACCGAGCCACTCAGGCGCCCCTGTTTTCTGTGCTTTTAAAGACTCTTGGTGGACATGAATGAGTTAATGCACAAGGATGCACTCTTCAAGCTCTCGCGTGTCCTTCTCCAGCTTGGATCAGAGAAGCGCGATGAGAACTAAGAGAGAGAGACCCCGTCTGGCCCGGCACAGTCATTTCATAAGGAGCAAATGGCATGCGAGGCATGAACGCATTTCATTCATTCATTCATTGCAATAATTTTACTTTTGCTGTATACATCTTCCTTCCTGTATTTTTTAAATTGAATATTAATGACTGATACTGTTCTCTGACTCCCAATTCTTTATCTCTGCTCAGCCTCATTGTACATCCATTAATTCATTATTTTATTTAACAAAATATTTTAATGTTTTATTTTAAAAGATTTCAAAGACTAGAAAGAATAGTATTATAAACGCCAATGTATACACTACCCTTATTAAAAAGAAACCAATAGGGGCGCCTGGGTGGCTCTGTCAGTTAAGCGTCCAACTTCGGCTCAGGTCATGATCTCACAGTTTGTGAGTTCGAGCCCCGTGTCGGGCTCTGTGCTCACAGCTCAGAGCCTGGGCCTGCTTCGGATTCTGTGTCTCCCTCTCTCTGCTCCTTCCCTGCTCCCACTCTGTGTCTGTCTGTCTCTCTCTCAAAAATAAATAAACATTAAAAAAAAAACCCCAGTATTTCTTCATCTATTTCTTCAAGGATTTTTCTCAAATATTAAAGCATATTCTAGACAACATGTCATTTCCACTATAAGTACTTCATTTTGCATCTTTACTGAAAAGTGTGCGCACACACATAAACAATCTCTGTCTGTCGTCCATCCATCCATCCATCCATCCATCCACCTATTACAAAGAGGCACGATGCTATTATCACACTTAACATGGTCAGAGTCATCCTTTGATGTTCGATAATTGCCAAAGCATGTTTGAATGTTTATGTGAGAGAGAGCGAGTGGGAGACAGGCAGAGAGAGAGGGAGAGAGAGAGAATCCCAAGCAGGCTCTGCGCCGTCAGGGAAAAGCCTGATGTGAAGCCGGAACTCAGGAACAGAGATCAAGACCTGAGCCGAAATCAAGAGTCGGATGCTTAACTGATTGAACCCCCCAGGGGCTCCCCCCCACCAATCCATAGTCAAGTTTGCCTGTTGTCTCCAAGGGGTCCTTTCACAGCTGATATGTATCCATTTTGAGGTATTTACTTTCCAGAATGGGCATCTTCCTTGCATACCGTTGAGTTGTTGGAGAAGTTGGTGTCTGTTGATCACTTTCTCCGTCTGTGCTCCGTCAGCTGCTAGATGGACCCAAGGCTTGATCTCATTCTGGTTCAGTGTTTCAGCGCGACCTTTTCACAGCATGAATCTTGTTGCTATTGCTTCCTGTCAGGGGGTACTTGTGTCCCCAGATCTTAAGATTGGGGGGCTCGTCCTGATGCCCCAGCTCCAGCCACCTGAGGAACATGAAAGCGGCCATTCGTGATCGCTGAATAAACCAGTTATGTCATTAAGGGCTACAAAATGGTGCTTTTCTAATTTAACCCTACTTTTGAGTAGTGGTTGGGATTTCTCCATAAAGAATAATTTTCTTTCATCAATTTTAAACTAAATATGGGAAAGATCAACATTCAAACCCCTTTCTCTCTATTTTCAAGGTGAACTGTTGACTCTGACAGCCACCCAGTTTGACCAGTAAGCATCACTGTGACCAGTAAGCATCACCGTGACTGTAAGAGTTTTATCAAGAGTTTGACGAGTTTCAATCAACTGCCATCATTATTCTGTCTGATATTCTCCATATTCGGCCAGTGAGAACTTTCCCCCAGTGGGTAGCTTTAGGTGGGGGCTTAAAGTTTTCATCAAATTTAGAAAAAAGCCCCATTTCTTCAAATATTCTCCTCTAGCTCTCTATTTGGGACTCCAGTTATGAGTATTTGAGACAGATGGATGTTGTCCTGCACCTAATGGAGGCTTTCTTACTTTTTTCTGTATTTCTCTTTCCTTGATGCTCTCCTGAGGATAATTGTTGCTGCTACATTTTCAAGTTCTGCTGTTTAAATCTGCTCATAATTCCAACCTGTATATTAATCACTATGATTTTGTGTTTGTTTGTTAGTTTTTAGCAATGGCTGCATTTATTTCTTCTTTATAGTTTCTGTTTCTTTCTCATTATGACCACATGTCTGATGACATCCTTAAACACATTTATAATCGCTGTTTCAAAGTTCTCGTCTGCAAATCACAACAGCTCCATCATTTCTGTGTATTTTTCCATCAACTGGTTCTTCTTGTAGGAGACATTTTCCTGTACGTTTACTTGGTTCCGATTGGACACCTGGTGTCGGGATGTTTTTGTCAATGACTGAGTTTTCCCACAATTATTTAGAAGACATTTCCTCTGAGTACGATCCCGTTCCAGTGACTGGGGACGTAATGGTGAGAAGTCAGGAACACCTCATTGTTCACAGTGCTTCTTATATTGCTGGTGGGGAAGACAGACCAAAGTGACAGATCAGGCAGTAATGAGAGTTATATACAACTTTTCCCTTACAGAGCGAAAAATGCACTTTGTCTGCCAGGCTCCATGAAGCACTGGGGAAAAATAAATACCAGAAAGGCTCAAGGAAAATCTCAAGTCCACAAGGCAGACGTTTTGTGGACCAGCTTCTTACCATGATGAGCTACGTTTGGTATCGATAGAAGAAAACGAGGGTAGGTGTGCCCTGTGTGGACATCCCCCATCCTCTGCTTCATTTTCTTCTTGATCAAACTGGAAAAAGCTCAGGATCTCAAATTATAATCTATCTTAGAAAACTACTGGAGGCAGAAAGACACCCCCTAACCAACTTGTGGGCCTTTCAGTTCGTGGGAGCAGGACGAGTGAGCACGAGGCTGGGCAGGGCTGTCGCAGGAACCCGATCAGGCCTTCAGGACCTAGCTGCTCCAGCCGCCAGCTCGGCTCGGCCCTCTGCCCTGAGGCCCAGGCCCAGCCGCACAGCCAGAGCCGATGCCCATGGGTCACTGTCCCAGATCACAGACGGGAGCCGTCCCCCCGGGGACTCCCGTTCCCAAAACTGCTCCGTGCCCACGCTGGGGATGGTGTCTTGTGTCCCCGTGTCTGTGCCGGGGATGGTGTCCCATGTCCCTGTTCCCATGCTGGGGATGGTGTCCCGTGTCCCCATGGCCACACTGGGGATGGTGTCTGTGTCACCCTGGCCACGCTGGGGGTAGGGGCACCTTCGAAGCCCGGTCAGGACATGCCGTGGGCCTCACAGGGTGGCATCACGGAGGTTTGGGGATCACAGGATGGAAACGGTGGTCCCAGCCCTCGGGCGTCGTGGGCAAACCCGTGGTCCAAGGAAAACCCCGAGGTCTCAACACTTCAGTGTTTACAGATGGAAAACAAAATTAGGTGAATTAAGAGTTCACTCGAGAAGACAGAAATTGAGTAATAAAGGAAAAGGAAAGAAAGCAGCACGACAGGCAAATCAAGTGAGAGCAGAAAACTGTAGATAGAAGAGATGTATTAAGTAGGTTTTGTAAGTAAATTAAATAACTATTTCTTTTAAAACACGAATAAAATAGATAAATGACTGGCAAATCTAATCAGGAGAAGTAAGAGTGAGACTATATACATTTCATGGATATTAAAAGGGGCTGTAACCGCGTGGAATGTGTACTCAGTAAGGGTTTGCGGGATTAGTGAACACACAGCTGCTCGGCACAGCTCCCCAGTCTGGATGAGGTGGTCGATCACCTAGGAAGACACAGATCACCAGCACTGACTCAGAGAGAAATGTCTACACCACTCTGGTAAGAGAGCTTGCAGAAGATAAGCCCACAGAAATCAATAGTGTTTCTTCTACTAGAAATAAAACACTAAGAGATGGAAATCAGGGAAATATTTTGCTCACAACATTGGCAAAAACAACGAAATACATAGGGATTATCTCGACAGCGAAGTACAAGGTCTCTGTGGAGGGAAAGGCTGTCATGGCAGCCCATAAAACGGATCTGAAGTCATGGAGGGCAGCCTGTCCTTTTGGGGGTCACTGAGCCCCCCCCCCCCACACCCCCGTCCTATCTTAGCCGAAGTGTTCAATGTGGTTCCAGTGAGATGATCAGTAATCTCTTTTTTAAAATGTTTATTTATTTTTGAGAGACAGAGAGAGAGAGAGAGAGTGTGAGCAGGGGAGGGGCAGAGAGAGGGAGACACAGAACCCGAAGCAGCTCCAGGCTCTGAGCTGTCAGCACAGAGCCCGACACGGGGCTGGAACCCACAAACTGTGAGATCATGACCTGAGCCGACGTCGGCCACTGAACCGACTGAGCCCCCCAGGCGCCCCTAGATGACCAGTAATCTTAAAGTTCACACGGAAGAATAAATTCCCAGAATAGTCAGGGAAACTGAAAAGCACGGTAACTGGAATATTCCTGATGCGGATCACACATTCCCGGGCTTCTCCAGCGGTGACAGCAGGGGCCCCGGGCGGGCGGGGGGCTCAGAGCCTCGTCCGGGGGATTTGGCGCCTCTCTGGAGCGTGGCCGTCACCTGCACGCAGGTGAAGCCAGTTGCACGTGGCAGCAACGGTGTGAAGGGAAGTCCCCGGTGCGCCGATGGCTCATGTGACAGCGATGACGGTGAAGGCAGCCTCGGTGGGGGGGGCTCCGTGTGACAGCTACAAGTGAGGGATTGATGCTTAAAGAGGAACTTAGAAGCCACGAAAGACATATTTTTCTGAAGTTTATTTATTTAGAGAGAGAGTGGGGGGGGGAAGGGGAGAGAGAGAGGGAGGGAGCGAATCCCAAGCAGACTCCGAGCTGTCAGCACAGAGCCCGACTCGGGGCTCGAACCCACAAACCGTGAGATCGTGACCTGAGCTGGTCAGACACTTAACTGACTGAGCCCCCAGGCGCCCCAAAATATATTTTTGTTCAAACAGCAGTGAAAATCCTTGGAGAGTGTGAACAAGGCCAGCATGCAAGTAATAGATGCCGACGGCAGGCGCGGGCGGCTGTTTGCAGAGCCCGGGTCGCGCTCGGTGTTATTGGAACTCTGCCACAGGCCAAAACCGCACACGACAGACGTCTGAAAAAGGTGTTCAGGCGCACGATTATGTAGAGAGATGCAGACGAAGAAACGATGCTTTGTGCCCTCAGACGGAAGAGAATGAAAGGAAAAATAACGCGTTGGTGGGCAGGGAAAACGTTCCCCTCTTACGTTATTCACGCAGACGCGCAGACTTGGGCATGTGGACTTTGACACCGAGGCTCTGACAGCCACCGCCCGTTCTCTGCGCATTTCATTGCGGAGGGTGGGGGCCCCGCGGAAATGTGTGCCCGACACGGAGCGAGCGCGCGCGGAGGAATCTGGCTCCGAAATAAAACGCAGTAGAAAATCTTGACGTACGTGGTAGTTTCTTCAAGCGGTGTGTGTGCGTGTGTATGTGTGCATGTGTGTGCACGTGTGTGTGTGCATGCGTGTGTGTGCATGCGTGTGTGTGCCTGTGTGTGTCCGCTGCCCAGGGGGCCGCCCCCCGTGGCGCCCCTTCCTCCCCCCCCCTGCAGACGGTGGGCTGGTGTCTGAACTGGTCCCTACTTGCTCTCCAGGTCCAGAAATCTCTGTCCTCACCCTGGGTCAGAGCCTCTCCGGCGCCCAGGGCTCCTATGACTGGCGGGGTCCTGGGCACGTCCACACGGACTGCTGCTTCCCTCCGGTTCCGCGGAGGCACCTCTGACCCCAGCTCCTGCGCCGCCGCCACCCTGTCCAGCACTCCGTCTGAGGGGCTTGGTGGACTCGGGGCCTGTGTCCCCAGCACCCTGGGCGGCTCTGCTGGTCCAGGTGCTCCCCCGGGTTTCAGACCTGCCCCCCCGCATTCCTTCCCCACGTCTACCTGCGCCTCCCCCCTCCCTGCCAGTCACCCGGAGGCTCCTGACACCCCCGGGATGGAGTCCAAACTTCTTCTGTGGACTCTGCGGCCCGACCGCACAGTGTGCGCTTCCCGTGCGCCCCCCCCCTCCAGCTACGCTGGCCCTGCGCCTCCCCCTTGCTCTCTCTGCAGGCCTCTCTTCACTCCTGATCCTCGATCGCACTTCTGGTTTCTACTTATTCCGATTCCCGCTCGGAGCTACACTCGGCGTGGGTCTCGAGTCAGATAACGAACGCGACCTGAGGTGTTAGTGCAACATAGATTACATCAGTTGAACCACACTCAAGACTATCGGTACCAAGGTGTTCTGGTGCCGTCAGGAGATGGGTCCCCTCAGCTCGCCTGCTGGGACCTTGAATCCTCGCTACCGGGTAATCTAGAAATTCTTATCAAAACCCTAAAAAATAAGGGCACCTGGGGGCTCAGTCGGTTAAGCATCAACTCTTGATTTCAGCTCAGGTCATGATCTCACGGTTCGTGGGATCGAGCCCTGTGTTGGGCTCTGTGCTGACAGCTTGGAGCCTGCTTGGGGTCTCTTTCTCCCTCCCTCTCTCTCTCCCTCTTTCTCTCTGTCCCTCTCCTGCTCAGCTCTCTCTCTCTCTCTCTGTCAAAATAAATAACATAATTTTTTTTTAAAACCCTAAAAAAATCAATGGTTTTGGATCTAAAACTTCTATTTGCTTGAATATACTTTTTCCCAACAAGGTGAACATCGGTATTTGAACAAAGATCTTTATTTCTAACAGAAAACAACTAAACTCACGTAAATGTGCAGCAGGAACTTGGTCTAACCTGGGATGTCAGGACACAGATACAGGATACAGGAGGGATGCTGGTGTGTGATGCTGGGCTGCATGCAGGGGTGTTGCCGGACCAGTGATGGGGCAGGTTCGGGACTGCACTGAGCACACCCTTCCTCAGCTGAGCACAGACCCTCCCTGCCTTGTCAGGCCGGGTCTGGGGCTCTGAAAACCACATCGCTTCTGTGCATTTCTGTGCGTTGGGGGCCCAGGGGCTCTGCAAGGTAGGAGGGAAGGGAGGGGGGCTCCTTCACTGCAGAAGCAGCCACGGATACAAGATTCAGCTGCTTCCAGAACCTTCCAAACCAGCCTCACCGCTGCCTCGAGGGCCACTCCCCCCGGGGTCTGAGCCTGACGGAGGCCGAGGGGGCGTCCTCCCCTTTCTCTGCCCCGGGGAGTGATGGCGCTCCCACTCCGTCCCTGCCTTCTCGGACACTGGTTTGGGCAATTCCCCAAATCCCACCCCGGCTCCTATCCTGGGGTCCAGAGAGGGCATCCCTGGCTCTCCCATCAGGCTGGACACGCTGGTTTGGGGGCCCTCTCCCTGTTCTCAGCTTGTCCCCACCCTCAGTTTTGGACTCCGTAGGGCTGACTATCCTAGACCTTGACTTCCCACATCCGCAGAAGGTGACACTGTGGGACGGCAGCCATGCTCCTCATGGGACGTGTGCGCCTGGTTGGCCAGGACGGAGGCCTACCGGCTCCCTCCCTCCGTCGAAGCTCCAAAACAGGACCCTGGGGGTGGACGAATACCCCGGCCCGTGTCTCACAGAGACCCTGGCGAGAAAGAAAGAAGCGAGATCACATGCGTGCAGGACCAAGGGCTCTTGCTGGCCTTGAGTCCGGGCTCTGGTCCTTCTGAAGGCAGGTCTCCTCCGGGCAGATTTCGGGGTTCCGGGCAACTGCTTCCTTCTTGCGGTTATGATAACGAGACGTCTGTGACTTACAGACAAGTTCTCCCCACTGCAGATCACTGCGTAAGAACTGGGGGTTTTCCTCTGCTGCAAGTTCTTATCATATGGTGGGGATACGGTTTACCACACAGTTTCTGCAGGAAAATACCTTTCAAGTAGCAACTACAACCTACAAATAAAGTTCGGGACACGATTCATTTGCTTTATAGGTGGAATTACACAGATTATCGGGAAGTTACCTGTAGAAACAACATTTAAAACACAATGAAAGGGGCGCCTGGGGGGCTCAGTCGGTTGAGCGTCTGACTTCGGCTCAGGTCATGATCTCGTGGTTCATTGGTTCGAGCCCCGCGTCGGGCTCTCTGCTGACAGCTCGGAGCCTGGAGCTGCTTTCGATTCGGTGTCTCCCTCTCTCTCTGTCCTTCCCCTGCTCACGCTCTGTTTCTGTCTCAATAATAAATAAACATAAAAAAATATTTAAAAAACCACAATGAAAAACTCCCTGGGAACACTGTGTGCGGCGCTGGGAGCTCGCGCTCCGTGCAAACCTACTAAGTTTTGTCACTTGGAAAATATCCCCACTGTTTCCCCAGTTTCTATTTGAGATTATATCTCCGTGTGTCAGAATCGACCAATCAGAAGCCACCCCGTCAGCGCAGCGAGCAGTCGCCTTCGTTACCCTGTGGTTCGATGCAGGAGAAATGATTTTATTCATCAATTCATCCAAAGATAGAATAGGAAATAATTGATCGGTGTCGGTGTGTGAGTCGTGTTTCTTTAGGAAGCGGCTGCAATGTGCAGCCAACGCCGTCAGAGGAAGTTTCCTTCTGTTTCAAAGCCCAGCGTCTTTGTCTCTTTAAATATCCGTGAGCTGCTTTCCATGCCAGTATTTCCAGACTCTTCCCTTTGTTCGCAGCGCTGCCTCCCTGACGGTTGGCTCGTTCCACCGTCCTCCTCGCCCCCGCGACCTGCGTATCCGCGAGTGGATGCCCCAGTGAGAGAAGGTGCACTTGACCTGCAAACGGAGGCAGCCGAGGGGCAGAGCTTCCGAGGCCCAGGGGTTGCAGGAAAGAGTGGGGTGTCGCCAGCGCCTTCTCCCCTTGGGGTCCCCACCGGCCCCCTGCCCACCACACATTCGATCCCAGGCACCTGGGGGCCGGGTATAGACGCTAGTGGATTTAAATTTGAGGTTTAATTTGCACAAATGATGAAGGAAATGCAAACCAAGGTGCTCCCTCCCGATGAGGCCCTCACGCTCCCTGCAGCCTCCAGGACACCTTCAGCTGCGAAGCAAAACCCAGAGCGGTTGGCGAGCTGGGCTGCTCGGGGCCATGGAACATGTCCTGCCTGTGGGCCTGCATCCGGCCGTGGGGTGGCCCTGGGCTTTCTGTCCCCCAGGTGACACTGCCTTCCCAGGGAGCGTCGGGGAAGGGCCCTGCGTTGCAGAGGGCTGGGGTGGGGGAAGCTCGGACGGGCAGTGTCCCGGGAAGCCTGTGTTACTGTCCCCGGGAAGGCGAGGTGACAGTTCTCCAACTGAGAACTGATGGTGTTGTCCCCACACCCAGTGGGTCAGTGACGGGGACCATATCTGAGCCCCACAGAGCTCCCTGTGTGCACTTCTGTCTGACAGACTGACAGAGGCGGGATGCGGGCTCGAGCGGGGGCAGTGCCAGACTCCAGGTTTACACGCAGCGGTGCCGCCTGGTCAAGGCCTGGGGGCATCTTGCGGGTGAGACAGCGCGCTGTGCCATCCCACGTGCCTGTGCCCTGTGTGCCCAGGGTGCAAATGTGCGTCTCCATGGCACGCCGTGTGTCCCTGCAAGTGGACCACAAGTAACAGAATGCAGCTCAGGGCTGGGGCCCCTCCGGCTGCGCTCGGGCCCCTGTCCAAAGACGCATGCGTCCTCACCCAGGGCCTGTAGCTCCCGGGGTCCCTGCAGCAGCACGAGACCCCCACCATCTGGCAAGGAGTGTGAAGTAGAGAATCCAGAGCTCACAAAACTTAGGAAGGTTCTGGAAGAAGAAGCTGTAAGCCCTTCTAGAATGATCTGTGGAACAATCCAGAAGGGGCCGCCAGTGCTTGGGTCAGGAAGACAAGGAGCCGGAAGCCTCCGCAGGGTTGCCACTCCAGGATCACATGTTCTTAGCCGCGGTTCAAGTTCCAGGAGGCTCCAAGGCAAGGAGAGACGGAGCTTCGGGCCAGCAGAGCCCGGGCCCCGTCCTGCCTCTGGGCTCCTGGGGAGCAGGGACTCAGCCCCGGATCCGTGGCCAGGGCCGCGTCAGGGAACCCTTGCCGCCCCACGCCGTCAGCCCACAGAACCCAGCCCCGTTCCCACCCCCAAACTCACCCCAAAGCACGTGAGCTTGGAGGCACCTGTCAGTTCTGGCTGCAGAGTCTGGGGAGTGGGGTTCCTGGGTCCTCGGAGCCTACGGTGGACGAGGGAAGACCGAGGGCTGCAGGGACCCACTCCCTCTGTGCGCATGGGCGGCGGCACCTACGTCGCCTTCTGAGAACACACGTCCTTGTGAGCTTTCTTGATTTAAGCTGGAAGAAAATCATCAGCCTCTCTCTCTCCCCATCTACCTGGCAGCTAAGAAAAGAAAAACAATTTCGGTGATCAAAGAGCTTCACGGACTAACTTGAATCCAGTTAACACGTGGTCCGAGGGCGGGAGCAGACGCACAGGCCAGGGTAACAATGAAGGTCAACAGGAAACAATGCACGTGTCACATGGTGAAATCAGTGGGAACAGGAAAGAGCAGCTGATAAAAGATACTTGAAGAGTTGGTTAGCTCTGGGGAAGGAAGGACCAAGGGGGCTCCCGGGGGTGGAGGTGGGAGCCGGTTGGTCTGTGGGGTCTCATCAAGTCTGGGGGCCGTGTCCACACACTAAACACTGTCCTGGAAATTGTCATCTGTGCCATTCTGTGAGGACTCAGACCTGACCCCTGGGTCATGTAACTGAACATGAAGCAGAGAATATTTCTCTTCAGGAAGAAATTTCTTTCTTTTTTAATGTTTATTTATTTATTTTGAGAGAGAGAGAGGGAGCACGTGATCAGGGAGGAGCAGAGAGAGGGAGGGAGAGAGTCCCAAGCAGGATCCACACTGTCAGTGCAGAGCTTGACGTGGGGCTCGATCCCACGAACCATGAGAGCATGACCCGAGCGGAAACAGAGTCGGCGGCCTAACCGACTGAGCCCCCCAGGAGCCCCTCTTCGAGAAGAAGTTTCTAATGGCCCAAGAGGCTGGTTGCAGCCGCTCCTGAGGTGACAAGACCCCCATGGTTAGAGGGGTCCCGACAGCCCAGTGTTTACAAGTGGGGAGGGGTCTGAACACACGCTGCTCAGATGCAGTTACATGATGTGAAATAAGCACGTGGGAGACGCTCAGGCCATCGGTCATCAGGACAACGCACCGCACGACCACGAAGGGACAGCACTGCACATGGCTCCAACCGGAGGGGACACCGAGCAGCCAGGCGCCGGCTGGCGCAGGGGGACGGCATGCTCACTCCCTGGCGGAGGGGGAGCTGGGTGTCTCCTGCACTCCGGAGGACGGCTGGGCAGCCTCTTCTGCAGTTAACCGCACACTTACCGTGTGAACAGTAACCCAGCTCCTAGGCACTTGCCCACGTGATTTGGAAACTTATGTCCACGCAAAACCTGCACGCGGATGCTCACAGCAGCCCTGTTCTGACCGCCCAGACCTGGGGGTTCCAGACGTCCCTCCGCAGGAGAATGGACACCAGGCTGGGGTCCATCTGCACAGCGACCCCTCTCGCCGGTGCAGGGACGCGCCACGACCGCACGGCAGCCGGGTGGACCTTAAAGGCATTTGGCTGAGTGACAGCCAGACCCGCAAGACTGCACATCATGTGCATTTACACGGAGTTCTGGAAAGGGCAAAGCTGTAGGAACAGGAGACCCGTCGGTGGTTTGGGGTGGGGGCAGGATTGGCTTCAGGGGGACAGAGAAGGTAACTTTCACGGTGATGGAGGTGCTCCACACGAGTCTGGGGTGGGGGATAGGAGAGTCTGTGGGTTTGTTGGGACCCGCAGGACACCGTGAGCTTTGCTTGTGACACTTGGAATAATCAATGAGCAGGTGGGGGCCCGAGGACAAGCTGAAACTAACTGTATTATGTTAACGTGCTGCAGGGGTGGGGAGGAAAGGAAGCAAAGGTAAACTCGGGGAGGGTGTTTCGACTGCACACTAGAAAGGCAAAGACAAAAGACAAAAGCAGCAGGTGGCACGCACTCTGGTAACTTTGTTTTGGCAGATTATCGGTCCCGTTACTATTTTACAGTATATTGAACAAATGAGTAAGTAAACTGTAGATAATGAGCACGCGACTTGTCACTGTCTGAAAAGCAGGTACAGGTAAGCAAGAGAGAAGACTAGAGTGCAGCCTGGAGCTGTGTTTTACACAGAAAGACACACACACAGGTAGAGACACCCACACATGCTGGACCGAGCTCTGTCCACAGCCACGGCTAGAAGCAGTGACACCCCAGGAGCAGTGTGCACCCTGCTGCCCGGATCTTGGTTTCTAAGTGCCGTACGCTGGCAGAGGGAACAGGGCTCCTGGGAGAAGTGGCCGATTCCAGGGCAGGGAAACCCAAGGTGTGCCTGGGGGGTCTTGTAGGGCCTCAAATCCAGGAGCACTAAACAGGTGGGAACCTGTCCAGAGATGCGGACGTGGAGGAAACTCCCACCACCCCCAAAGCTATGCCGATAACCCGCCTCCCTCTGCCTGCCTCAGACACGCTCTCCACACGGCCGCTGCTGGCAAGAGGCTCCGACACCGCTACCCGAATCACGTCACTTCCCTGCTGGACCGCACGCTTTCCGGCACTCTTTCCAAGTCTTCCGTGTCTCTACGCTCTGTGCGCCCTGGCCCTGCCTGTGCTCCAGTCTCTGTCTCTCTCCCTGCCCTCTCCGTGCTGCTGTGTTGTTGCACTTAGTGCTCATTTCCAACGAATGGGGAGGAGGGAGAAGAGGTGTGGCAGCAGCAGAGGGACAGGGCAGACGCCCCCTCAACCACGGTCAAGGCTGTTGTCATGACGTCTTATGCGTGTGCCCCAATGTGGTGAGATAGAAGGGCACCACACCTGTGCTCCCCCCCAGACGCACCCACTAGTGTAATCAGCAGGAAACATCGGGAAAACACACATGGAGGGACATTCTACCAAACACGTGTGACCAGAACTCTCAAAAGTGTCCAGGTCATGATAAAACAAAGGACAGACAAGCTCAAGATTGGAGGAGGCTAGAGTCCTGTGTCGAGTGACCCTGCGGTCCTGGAACGGAGAAGGCACCAGGGGAAATCGGTGAACTTTCGTTTAGTCCACAGGCAAGTATCAGCACAGCGCACAATGCGTGGCTCACGGACGGGGGTCAGTGTCAGCGTGTTAGTGTCAGTTCATAGACCGCGTGACAACAGTGCCAATTTTAACAGATGCCAGGGTCAGCGGTGTCGCCGCGGCGGGAAGCGGGGTGTAGGTGTGTGAGATCTCTCCCTTCTGTCTTTTCAACTCTTCCGTAAATCTAAAACCATTTCCAAGTACAAAACAAGAAAGTAATTAATGCAAAGCTTGATTTCAACGTTGTGCATCTGGGGCCTAAATGACCAAACTGAAAAGCCACACGGACGAGTCCAGGCAGTGACACGCGGAGGACGTGCTCCGGGGGTTGTGGCCCCAGCGCCTCTCGGGCCCGCGCTGCTGTATGTGCAGGTCCCTGCAGCGCCAGACGCGGCCCTTTCCCTCTCTGACCTGCGCACCTTCTCTGACCACTGACTTCCAGTAAGACCACTGGGCGAGACTTACCTAGATGGGGTGGGGGGCACGGGATCCAGAAGGAAACCTGCCGTTGTTGATGGACGTGCGGGCTGGGAAACCCCCCCGACACGGATGTCCACATCTGGGGCTCCGTCTGCGTGGATGCGCCTTTCCCTGCGGTAGGCCTGGCCGTGTCTCCCTCATAGACGGACACTTCGGGGCCTCTGGAGGCTGCTTCCAGACGCTCCTGGACCGGCTCCCGGAAGACGCTGTGGCCGTGGAGACTCAGGCTGCCTCTCTTTGGAGATCGTTCAGCCCGTGTCTTCACTTTGTTGAAGAAAACGTCACGGAACGTCTCCCTGTGTGTCGGGAGGCCCCCCGAAACCCCGAGGGGGCGCCGAGGGAAACGGGAAAGTGCGGGAACGTGGGATGGGGCTGCCTCGGCTGTGCACCTGTGAGAGCCGTGGTCCTCTGCTGTGGCTTCCTCTGCTGGGGGGGGGTCTCTGAAGACCAGAAGGGATCTGTCTACTGGATCTACTCACCTGCGGGTCCCCTGCGTCGTGAGCTCAGCGTCCTCCCAGAGCTGACAGGCCAGGCTTTGCTGGTTGTGTGTTACAAAATGGTGCAAGGTTCTGCGCCATAATCCCTGAACCTATAATGCTGATGTTCTCGTGTAAAAGGAATATTCTCTCCCTTGAGATAAAACGCCATCAAATGCCATCTGTGCTGCCTGTAATTTTAGCCATAAATTCTGGTTGTATTTATCAGGATTTGTTTTTCAAGATGGCTAATTTTAGTCTTGAATTCAACTGCACACTAATTTCCTTGTTTCTTTCTTGCTGAGAAATCTGATATAACAGCTCCTCATAGAAAGGGTCTGGCAAGTTCCCAAAGCCCCGCAGCCTCGTTTACTTAGAGAGAGGTTGTTTTTTCCCTCCGCTCTTCCCACCCCCCTTCTTGTTTTTGTAATGTGGTTAGAATTCAGAGCAGTTGGGAAGAGAGCAGGGCTGTGTTTGCCGAGGCGCCGAGGCCGCGGGGCAGGTGGGGGGCGTGGGCCTGGGGGTCCCCCTTCTGGGAGCTGCTCGAGGGACCCCTCTGGGAGGTGACGGGTAGAGGAGCAGATTCTCCAAGCCCTAAACAGTCCCCCGGGCTCCGCATCACACTGTGGAAAACATTTGGAAAGTTTCCTTCGTTTTTCCGACAGAGCTGAAGTGATGCGCTGGGTTGGCTGAAAGTCTAAATCTAATTACTCTGGATAATACGGAACAGCCCGTCAATAGGGACGAAATCGTGTGATGGAGGCTTTTTACAACTGAGCACTTAGCCACGAAGCCTGCACACACCAGTGAATTTTATTTAGAGCAACCACAATATGCATCTTCCATTCGATCCCCACAAATTATGAGCTCTTGGGGCCGCACAGTGTGTTGGGCGGAAAATTTCAGAAGCCTACAAAGGGGCCTTCCTCCCAGCCTCCCCCAGAATGCAGTCCGTCGGCACTGGGGTCGATGGGGGAAGACCGGCCCTCGGTCCCTTAGGGGACCCTCCGAGCCCGGAACACGGGCTGTGCGCTGAGGGTTCTCTCAGATGCCACATTATGTTGACATGTGCGTGTTGGGAGGACAAATTAAGCTGAGTCCGGGGACTTGATCACAGCAAACCCGCTCCGTGAGACTCTTGCCGGTGGGGGCTCAGGCGGTGGACAGCGTGGCAGGGCCACCTAGAGCTCAGAGCCCACAGCTGTGGCTCACGACCCAGGGGCCTGGTGCCCTGGTCCCCAGCTCCCAGCACCGGGCACTCGCGGGGTGTCAGCGCTCACGTATCAAATGTATCAGTGGATGGCGCGCGTACGGCCTTTCCTGTCTGGTTAGGTAAACGCACGCACTGAATGTGCATGTTGAGAAAGGCTGAGGGTCTGTCCGTCCGTCTGGAGCTGATGCAGACAAGCTCTGGCGAGGCTGGAGGACCAGAGGGAGAGGTAACTTGCGGCGTCTGAACATCGCCGGGACGCTGAAGGTCACGACAACCGCTCTCTCGCCCAGAGCGCTGGACGCGGGGCCTCAGTTCCCAACGCCCTGAGACCCTGGTGGCTTTGGGATGCGGGTGAGGATGGAGCTGGAATGACAAAGGGGCCGTTCAGTCCACGGTCCTTGAGCCCAGGCCACCCGCCCAGACGAGGAACCATAACCCGTACAAATGATTCATGCAACCTGCCCGGCTAGACGCGGTGGCTGCTGTCACAGGCCGAGTGGCGGCGGGAAGGGCCATGGCAGGTGCCCATCGACCCCTGGGAGGAGCCGGACCCCGGCGTTGTCCTTGGGGCCATCTCAGCACAGAGCGGGACACAGGACCGGCCCTCAGGGGCTCTGTCAGGCTCCGAGTTCATCCCCAGATGTCTGGAACCCACAGCTGCAGGAGCCCCGTGTCCTCTGCTGGGAACACCGTGCCTCTGTGTCACAGGGATGTCGCGCGTGCCCTTGCCCAGGGCGGGAGGGCCGTGTCCTGCGCGTGCGGGACCGTCCATCTGTGGTGGGGCCGGGAGGGGGCACCGTGTTCCTGCAGCCTCTGCACGCAGGGTCCCCACCCGGGGGAGGGGCACGCGCTACACGGACACATACACTCACACACACAGGTCCCCCGGGGTGACCACGCGGCCGGGTGCGTCCCCCGGGCTGCAGTCCTCCGCCTGTCGGTGCCTGTGTCACAGCCCCACGTGGGGCAGCTCCTCCCACCCCTGGGCCCGTGACCGTGCATCACGCGAGTCCGCACATGGGGGCCTGGCTCTCTCCGGCGCCCACTCGGCTCCCGGCCTCCTCTCTGCAAGGTTCTGCCCTGGGTCACCTTCCTGACGACCCCCTTGTGTGAACTCACATGCACACACAGTCACACATGCAGTGACACACGCGTGTGTGCCCAAGCATGCACACTCACAACACGCAACCCTGCCCACCTGCTTTGTCTCTTGCACACAGCACCTGCCATGAAATGTGCGTCGCGGGCGATGCCGGCCGCCGGCCCCGCTGGGGTTTACGAGGGATTTTATATCGACTGTTTCACTGGGTTTTGTCAAGCCGCCGCCCAGAACGGCCGTCACACGCAGCGCGAGCTCCATAAATACCGACCAAGCGAGCTTCTCCCTCCTTGAGCCCGTGGGCGACTCTCCTCCCCAAGCGCCGGCACCACCGACGATTTAGTCGTTCGTTCTCGGACCACGTACTGGGTTGTGCGGACGGCGCCTGGGTTTCAGCCCCTCGCCGCGGACACGGCCCGACGCCTCTCGAGAGTCGAGAGGAGATGCTCATTCCTGGCTGTCCGGACCCGCTCCCGAGGTAAACGTGTCCCAACTTTGTGGAGCGACAGCCTTCGTGGTTGCACAGGACCCCTGCCCGGCCCAGGGCTCAGGCGGCGCACTGTCCGGGCCCCGGGGCGGCTCTGGCCTCTGTCCGGCTGGTGCACGGGCAGGGCGGTCACGCCGTCCTTCCCTGTGGCCGCCGTCCACCCACAAGGCCTGGTCTGCCTGGAGCCACACGGTGGAGACGGACGGGCGACCCCCCTCCGTGTGCCGGCGGCTGGGAGCAATGCCCAGCTTTACGGAGTCTGGGCCAGGGTCCCGGAAGGCAGGCTCCCTCCTGGCTGAGTGTTGGGACACTGAGGTGTGTGGTGGGGACGGCCGGGGGCAGGCAGAGGGACACATGCAGAACCCGACCCTCGGAGCCCCGGAAACTCCACGTCCAGCAGAAAGAGCTCAGACCTACGTGCCAGTCGAGGCCCAGAGACACGCGCGGCCGCTTGCATTTTACCTTGCGTGCACACGTCCCCATTAGAGGTCCTGTTATTAATTATGCGCCTAATGTTTCTCTTTCCTTTTCTCCCACACAAGAACAAGAGGAGAGCTTGGAGCACAGTGGGCAGGGGGAGGTTGGAAAAGCTCATTTGCACACGTTCGTGGACACCGTTCATTCCGGACTCGAGGCTGACGAGAGCCCACGGGGAGGGCGGGCAAGGCCCTGAAAACCACTGAGCACCACAGAGACAGCGCGGGGGTGAGGTGGAGGACACATAAGGGAGGAGGCGCTGAGGGCGAGGGCCCTGGGTCTCCATGGCTTACTGTCCCCTCTGTCCTGAGCCCTGAGGTGCCCATGGGGACCTGCAGGGACAGGACATCTCTCCTGGGGGATGTTAGCACATTACCCTCCGTCCCGTCCAGTGAAATCAAACGTGCCCCCCACCGCCTATCCTTCCCTCCCTCCCTCCTGCAGCCTGTCCGTCCGTCCACCATCTCAGCCTTCGGCCCGGAAGCCGTGGGTTCTGGGCTGGGCTGTCTGGGCTTTATCTTGGGCTCCACGAAACACCAGCTGTGTGTCTACCCACCCCGGGATCCAGTTCCTTGTGTTTTTGATTCGGAATAAAATCACGATAAGGAAGGCGCCTTCCCATGGAGAGCAGAGTCTGGTCCACACACTCACGGACGCTGCTGCTGGGGCACCGGGCCACATCTTAGCGCCAAGGTGCCTGTGGGAGGCGTGGGGCAGCCGTCACTGGGAGGGAGACACAGCCTGACAGAGGAGTGGCCGGGGAGCAGCCTGAGACCTGTGACGGGAGGCTGGTGGGGTGGATGTGAGTGTGTCCGGGGGAAGCAGGAGGCAGGGACATAGACGTGGACATGAGTGTGTCCAGGGGAAGCAGGAAGCAGGCACATGGATGTGGTTCTGCTGGGGGAGGTTCAGCTTCCTCTGCTCAGTGGTCCTACCTTCTGGCCTGTCCCCTGGGCCTGCATGTCTGAGCATCCACAAGGTCGCCTCTCATGTCCTGGGGTCATTCAGGTCTGGGTTCAAGTCCAAGGTCCTGTTCCGAGGAGGCAGCCACACCATCCGGCTCCGATGTCCTTGCCTGCACCTGTTTCTCACGGGTCAGAATACTGTCCTGCTGGGTCCTGCTCCCAGGTCCTGCTGAAGGCATCACGGAACGATGCCCCCGTTCGGTGAGGATTTATCGAGCTCAGGAAGTGTGCCAGGCCTCTGTCTCAGTGTCGGGGGGACATCAGTGGCCCAGGTGACTCCCCATGTGGACAGACAGGCTCTGGGGACACGGCAGTGCAGGCTCAGGGGCTGAGAAGTACCATGGAGAGGCATACGGGCAGCAGGAGCCGGGGAGTGAAGGTCACTGGGACCAGGTGATGTTTGCAAGGACCTTGAACGCAGCGAGAACATGAGCTGGGGGACAGCTGGGGACAGCGGAGGGCACGGACGCCAGTGAACCCCGGGAACCCTTGGACACCAACCACATGTACGCAGTGTCTCTATCAGCCGCCCCCAGAGCTGAGCAGGAAAAGACAGCAGCTAACATACTTCCCTTCTGGAATCTTCTTTCCTCCTGAAATACAAGGCTTTGAAATTCAGTAGTGACACAATTAGTGAAGATTGCAAAACTCTCAGTTTTGTTCTGCAAATGCCTTTGTTCTCTCTTTAACCAAAGTCATGTCCTAGGTTCACCACCTGGTGGGTCAGTGTTTCCTTCTGCACATTGAAGACCTTATTCCACGCCCTCCTGCCTCCAGGGCTGCTGGGAGGAGCCTGGGGGGACCCCCTGCACGGGGCCCGTCCTGCCCCTGATGGTGCCGAGTGGGTGGCTTGTGTTTTCACCAGGAGGAGGGTGTGGACTTCGGGGATTTATCCTCCTCGGGACCCTGGTGCTCCTTGGCTCTGGCCTCCCGTCCTCTGCTCTGGGCAACATGCATTCCCTCTGCGTCTGCCATCCGGCCGCTTACCCCTCCCTGTGGCCCCGACACTCGTCCGTCTGTCTGTCTGTCTCCATCTCTCCCTCAACCTCCCTGGCTTTGCTTGCATTCCGGTCTGTCTGACTCTGCTTCTCTGGGAAACTTTTGAGTGACTCTCTCTCAATTTTCTTCGTTGTATTGAACAGTTTTAAATTTCAGTACTTGGGTTTTGAAGTCCTGGACATTCTGGTGCTTCTTTCACAGACGCTCTTTCAGTTCCGACGGCCCCTCGTCCCCCTCGCGCCTGGTTCAGCTCCCTCTCCTTTGAACTTATTAAACACACTTATTTAAATTCTGAATTGGATGCTTCCAATGTCCTCAGGCTTTGCTGGCCTGATTTTGCATTTCTTTGCCTCCCCTGACTCACTCTTCAGGTGGCTTTTACTTTTATGAGGTTTGTGATTTTTAATTATAATCTAGTGCTCCCTTGAATATGTGCAAAGTAGAATTCTCCAGGTAAGCTCACAGCTGCTGGGTGCGAATTCAGCCCTCTTTAAACTAAATGTTTCCTTCTTTCTTTTTTTTTTTTTGTGAGGGCAACACAAGAAAGTGAATTTCAAATGCAAACTGGCGTAAGCGTGTATTTGGATCAAGGGCCATTGTGAAGTGAGGGTGTGCTGGGGCTACAGGTGAGGGGATCTTTAAAAAATTATTAAAAATATTTTAAAAGTCAATTTTTTAAAGAGTCGTGTTAGTTTACAGCCAAGCTGGGGGGAAGGGGCAGAGGTTTCCTCCACCAGCCCCCCCGGATGGGCGTCTAACACAGTCTATGGACCTGAGTGACCCTCGTCACCCAGAGCCCGCGGTTTATACCCGGTTCACTCCTGTGCGTTCCCGGGTGGAAACTTCACTGTGTTTTATTGTTTCACCCAGAGCCGTGGCCGAGAAAAGCAGCCATTTCCTGTGGAAACTCGCCTTTTTCTCATTCCCGCATCCTCGTCTTGTTCTGTTCTGTTCTGTCGCTGTCTGGGCGTCCCGGCTTTTCCAGGGTCTCATCCAGAATCCGCACCAGGAGGACCCAGACCCTGTCCCCCTCCCCAGCACACAGCGTGGAGCCCACAGGACGCAGAGCTGAGCACGCTCCCCGTGCGTCCCGCCTTCCCGCGGCACTGACGGCGGATCCCGGGGTGTCTTGCGTCGCTGGCCCTGGACCCTGACCATTAGCCGGCCTTGCTGGGGGAGCCCCGACCTTACATGGGTGTTAACACTGGACCCAGTGTTTCAGCTCTTCCGAACCAGAACTTAGCTGTGCAAACATTGCTCTTTATTTCTCACGTGTGTGTGATGTGTGCACACACGTGTGATGTGTGTGTACGTGTGTGATGTGTGTGAAGCATACACAGGACCCGGATGAGGTTCCCCATGGTGGCGGGAGGCCTTTCTTGGTTCAGAACTTCCAAGATTCATGCACTCTTTTGTCCTGTTTTTGCCAAATCCGCCCACGGCGCAGGATTTCCAGAGAGGAGCACCTGCGTGTGCCCTGCCCCCCGCCCCCCCCATGCCCTCGGTCTTGCTGGCGGCTCCGGCTGATCCTTCGCTCCACGGCGGGTAATTCCGGGCAGTCTGGGGAACGCCCGGATGGCTCTGCTCATTTCAAATCTGGAGGCATCAGCGTGAGGCTCCAAACAGGCATTGTGATCCTGTAATCCTGCCCCGTAACAAGGAGCCTTTCTTCTCGATTCTATTTTTAGATGTAAAATGCTCCCACACTCCACTTGTTTGCTAAATGAACTCATTTTTAATCAAAAATTGCTCTCATTAATTATCAGCTGTGCAATCAATATTCATTTCAATTCAGCAGATCAAACTCCCTCTCCCACCTGACTCACACACACCCCAAAAGGAAATTTATTTTCATCAGGGTTCTATGCATCATTAAGAGGTAGTATGTCTTATTACAGCCTGTTATTAATGTTCAGAATCCATTTAATTTCACTTTTAACTGACTGTAGCGATGAGATAATTGATTTCATTGGGGAGGTGGAGGGGCCGAGAAGGGGGGATGGGAAGGTGCAGGAAGCAGGTGCTCAGTCCCAGGGGAGCTGGACGCCGGGGCCTCTTCCACGGGGACCCTTGATGCAGCCCCCCAGCCTCCACCCCGCCCCCGCCCCCTGCCTCCCACCCCCCACCTCCCAAGTCCCATCATCTCCGGCCACACCTCCTCCCCGACCCCGGGGCAGCCCCACTACCCCGGCAGCTCCCGAGTCTGAGTCGGTAGCTTGGTGGGGAAGGGAAGGAAAAGGAAGAATCGAAGCCGGAGCCACACTCAGCCCTGCTCCGGGCAGCCGGGCACACACGGCGACAGGGACAGAGTGGTGGCCGCGACTCTCTAGCGCAGGGCCCTTCAGCGTGAGGAGCACCCGCATCCGGAGCACCACCCCACCTGGAACAGCACCTCTGCCGGGGGGAAGCTTCACGAGTAGCATTGCCCCTCCGTGTGCACTGCTGGGCGGCAGGACCGTGTGTGTCCCGGGAAAGCAGCAGAGAAGACCATGTCCACGGCTCGCAGGGTCCAGACACAGACAAGCAGGTTCAGGACCCACTTAGGAGTCACTGTGAAATGCAGAGTATCTCCCCGCCTCCTGATGGAAAGGTGCTCGGGTTCCCAGGCTAGACCACACAGAGCTAGTTGGCTCCTACCACAGCATTTAGTGGGAGAAAACCGTGTTTCTGGAACTCTCCTAAAGGAGGTAAGTGGGAAACACTCTTCACATGATATCAGGTTGGGAAACTCACTGTAAGCAGCGCACACGGCAAAAGGCACAGTGTCTGATGCCTGGACAAGCATGCGATGACTTCTGTGTAGAAAAACAACTCTAAAAGGCCAGCAGATGGATGAATACTTGGGATTCACATGACAGAGAAGCTTCTACAAATTGGAACAAAGGTGATAAAAAATAGTTCAAGACGCCCCAAGGAAACAAGATGGCAGTTTAGGAAGGGGGCCACGCAAATGGGCAGTGGCCAGCCGGGGACACCTCCCAGCAGCACCACGGCGCACGGTCAGGGCCGCCTGGCCCCAGTGTGGCAGCTCCACTCTAGACGAGGGGCCTCTGTCTACGGAGAAAGAAAGCGAGAGGGACGCCTGGTTGTCAGCCTTGCAGGGCCCTGAGCGGGAGAGCAAAGGGACCTTGTTCTCATGAGCCACAGGATGCACATTTTTGTCTGCTTCCAACAAGCCGATTTTGGGCTGGGAAAGAGGAGCAGGTGGGGCCAGGGGAGGGAGGCAGACTTCACGGCAGGGGCCTCTCGGGGAGCCAATCGGGGGTCCCACTGAGTGCAGCTGGTGGTTTTCACCAAGTGAAATCCGGCAGCCAGACAACGCGAGCTGGGGGCATCTCCAGCCCCGCCTGGACACAGCCTGTGGCATCCACTCGTCAATGGAATCTTCCAGTGTGTTCCTGTGGTCTGGCGGCTTCTGCGTCACATTCGTGTGCAAGGTCTGTGGACGAGGCTGTGTGTGGTGGTGGCTTGTGGCTATCATGGACGCACAGTTGTGATTACGCTATGATTGCTGACCTCTGCTGCCCTTGGGGGGCGTCTCGAGGGGAACGTTTTAGGCGCAGCTACTGAGAATGGACCGGGCAGTGCACCTGCTGGCCCGGGTGGGCGTGTCTCTGTCTGGAGTCCCCAGAGCAGGCTGAGGATTCCAGCCACTCCTGTGCTCGCGGGCGCTGGGGGTACGTGCTGTTCCACGTGGCCAGTGCGCGGATTCACTCCCAGTCCCGGAGACACCGAGGCCGAGGGTCCTTCCACGGGCTTCGCGGCCACAAGGCCTCGTCTTTGTGAAGCACCTGCGCTTTCCAGTGGACGGGGCTCTTCGTCTTGCTGGTTCGCAGTGATTCCTCGTGGATTTGGGCCACGGGTCGTGGCTCACGGAAGTATTCTCTTCTCGGCCTCCCCGTTGACTCTCACAGCTGTGTTTTGAAGGACACAAGGTTTTCATTTGAACGTTTGCCAATCTATACATTTCGTTTGTGGTGTGAGTGCTTTTGGGGGCCAGTTTAGAAATCTTTGTCCAATTAAAGGTCACGAAGATATTCTATGTTTTCCTCTGGAATCTTTTCGTTTTGTTTTCTCTGTCACAAAATTCAGATCTATAATCCATGTGGAAGAATTCATATTCCAGGATGATATAAAGCAGGAGTAACGACTCACTTTCTTTCCCCCGATTTAGTGGAAACACAATTTAGCAAAAAGACCCTGGTGCAAGGTCCCCTTTGTCCTAAGTGGTCGTGTATGAGTAGGTAGGTTCATGGGCTCTTCATTTATTACTGACACGGTTTTTTTATGCCAACATGGATGCCAAACAGCCTTAATTGCTATGGCTTTCTGATAGGTTATCTTCAATTTCTAGTTCGCCAAGAGCTTTTAACATGAGTAGATGTTGAATTTTATCGAATAACTTTGCATCTTCCATTATGATTGTGTGAATTTTCTCCTTTGCTGTCAGTGGGGTGAATCACATTAATTTCTTCTTTTAATGTTAAACTACCTTTGCATTTCTGGAATTAAATCTGCTCATTCATGATGTAGCCCACATTTTACAAATTGCTGAATTCAATTTACTAATATTTTGTTTGGGACTTTAACTTCCATGCCCTTAAGACAAGTCGTTCTGTGGTCTTTGTGCCTCATAAATTCTTGCCGGGTGTCGGTGTCAGGGCTGTGCTGGCCTCCTGAGTCTGGGATGCACTGCTTCTGTTCATATTTCTGGAAGACGTGCAACACTACCGCCCACATTTATGGGATTAGATGAACTTGCCAATAGAGCTGTCTGGGCCTGAAGATATTTTTTTCAGAGATTTTTCATTGCAGATTAAACATATTTGCTAGACATTAAAGCTTTCAGATCTTCTGTTTCTTCCTGTGTCAGCTTTGGTTAGTTGTGCTTTTTCTTGGAGGGGGGGTGGTGGTGGGGATCTATTTCATCCAAGTTGTCAAACTGGCTGGCATATTTTCCTGTTATTACCTATTTTATTTCCCTAGGATCTGCAGAGGCACCCATGGTAACTAGTGTCTTTTTCTTGTATATTTTTATCAAACATTTTAATAGGACTTTTCAAAAAGCTAACATTTGGCTTGCTTTTCCTGTTGGATGACAGATTTCTATCTATTTCCTTCTCACTACCTTCTCTGAATCTAATTTGCTGTACATTTGCTAATTTTTTGAGAAACAGAGCTAGATTATTGACTTTTAGCTTTTATCGTTTGGTCACATAAGGACTTAAGGATCTACACTTCCTTCAAACTATTATTTCAGTTGCAAATAAATTGCATTTGTTAATAAGAAAACAGTCCCCAAAGGATTGACTTATGCTGAGCGCCACATCACCAAACCGGGAGGTAATTACAGGTTTGGCCGGCCAGTGGGGAGCCGCCTGGTCAGGACTGGTGAGGCTGGGCCTGCCGGACCCCTGCCCGCCCCTGCAGGGAGTGAGCTGGGGAGAGCCAGCCCCCTGTGTCTCCTGGGACAACTCCCTTCGGGCTGCAGGAGCCCTTCCTATTGGACAGTCCTCGGGGCCCCTGCCGTCTGCTGCCTGGGATGCTGCCTCGTTCGGATCATGGACTCAAGACAGTAAGATCTTTACAGTGTGCTCGGCTGAGGGTTTTAAATACATTTTATCATCATGCAGCTGCTTATTTAAAATAGTTTCTAATTTCTTTATGACTTTATGGAGCTATGGATTATTTAGTAGTACCCCACGTAACTCCCAAACAGTTAAACATTTTCTAGAACTCTTTAACACATTGATTTCTAGGTGACTTCTGTTGTGGTCAGAAAACACACTAAGAACATGTGACTCTTTGATGTTTCCTGAGACTTCTTTCTGGCCCGACATGTGGCCAACTCTGTAAAGGGCCAGATAGTATTTTAGGCATCTTAGGGCACATAGGCTCTGTGGCTATTATGTAAGCCTACTATTACAGAGTAATAACTCTGCTATTATTTTGTGCAAAAGCAACCATAGAAAATAGGTAGACCAATGTGTGTTGCTTTGTTTCAATAAAACTTTATAAAAATATAGAGAGAGCAGCATTTGACCCATAGGCCTTAGATTGTCCACCCCTCTATGTCATTAATGATTTTTATTTTGATAACTGAGGTAGGCTTGTTAAAGATTCTCACTACGATTACTGATTCATTGATTCTCATTTAATTTTGTCATTTTTTTACTTATGAATTTTTATGATCTTTTATTAGATGCATAGACTTTTGTTATATATTTCAGCTTAACATTTTTTTGTCATTACAAAGTGTCTTTTTTGTTTATTAATGTTTCTTGACTTAAAGACTACCTTATTTGATGTTAATTGAATCGTATCAGCTTTTTCTTGCTCAGTGTTTGTGTGGTATTTCCCCCTCATCCTTATACTTCATTTTTCTGTGTTCTTATATTTAATCTGTGTCCACTTTATGCAGCCTAAAGCTTTATTTATTTTATCTCTGCCTAACAATTTTAAATTAATTTAAAAATTTTAGTTTTAAAATATTTGAGTTATAGTTGTCAACATATTATTTATTTTCTATTTTTCCACATGGCTTAGGTTACTTTTCTTTCCTTTTCTTGCTACCTTTTTGGACTAAGACATACATATATATTTTTTATTATCCCACCTCCCACCCCCCAATTTAACTGCTCATTAATGGCATAGGGAGGGATATTGAGCAGAGCCTATGCCTTGGGCAGGTGGTGGGGGTGGGCAAGCACAGACCAGGAGATCAGCATCTGAGAGCAGGCGCCACGCGTGGGGAGGATGTGGAGAGATGGCCTCGCGAAGGCACAGAATGGTAGCACCACGGTGGGGACAACGGTAGTTTTCTGGCTGTGTTAAAAAAGCACATTCAGCAATGCCCTTTGCCGGGTGTGGCAGAGGTGCCGCGTGTTCCTGGGAGGACGTACTCACCACGGTGGAAGGAAGCAGCCCAGGAGCCCCCACAGGAGGGAGGCTGGTCACTTGGGGAGAGTGAACGAACCGTAACTGCTCCCAGCAACGGACAATCCCCGCAAATATGCTGGTGCACAGAGCTCACGGAGCCTAGTGCTTTCTGATTCCGTGAACACGGTGCTCAAAGACTCATCTGTGCGAACAAGCTAGGATTCCAGTTTTTGTTGGGGAGCGCGAAAAAAAGAAGGGCTTTGGGCTGCTGGTGGCGTTCTCTTTATTAATCTGGTTATGCATGCGCCCCACTCCGTGAGAACGGGTGGGGCTGCGCTTTTTGTGTACAAGTAATACGCCATTAACAATACACCATTAATAATCAATTGGGGGAAATAATGAAAGAGGTCCACAGAGATCACTGGGAAAATACAATCCAAAAGAAAGTAGGAATTGACATGCTGTCATCAGACTGGAGGGGTTAAATATCTATTAATAAGAGGCAAAATGGTGAATATGGCCAAACCCTAAACTTATGCAAATGCACAAAGCAAAAACTGTTATAAATGCAACATTGACATGAAAAATCCCAGTGTGCTGTTTCAATCTATCTTAGCATGAATATTTTTTTTAATGTTTAATTATTTTTGTGAGAGAGACAGAGTGTGAGTGGGGGAGGGGCAGAGAGAGAGAGAGAGAGAGAGAGAGGGAGACACAGAATCCGAAGCAGCTCCAGGCTCTGAGCTGTCAGCACAGAGCCCGACGCGGGGCTCGAACCCACGAACCGCGAGATCATGACCTGAGCTGAAGTCGGACGCTAAACCCACTGAGTCTCCCCAGGCGCCCCTCTATCTTAGCATTTTAAAAGTCCACAGACTTTTGAGGAACAAAATCCACAGAGGTGAAAGATACAGGGGTGCCGGGGCGGCCGGCTCAGGAGGGCCCACGGCCGGGGTGGCTGAGGGAGCAGGTGCCGGGAACGGGGAAGCAGACCTCCATTTCTGTCTGTTCCCACAGCATCGCCGGCTGTTCCAGGAACTGACCCTGAAAGGAGCCGTCCGACAGGGTGCACAGCTGGGCCCGGAGGCCCGTCCGCACCAGAGGCTGAGAGCCAGCGGGAGCGTGCAGGTGGGGAAAACGTCGTAAATGTCGTTTGCGAGGAAAGAAGCTACAGATCAGTGCAACTAAGCAACATCTTCAAGTATTTTAGGAGTGACAGGAAAAATTCTGCCCAAACACTTTAATATCAGATAGAAGCCACGTTTAATGGAGTAGAACACAAGATAGAATAAATGATGGGGGGTCCCCCGGGAGAAGGAGGAGGGAGAGGGGCCCTGTGAGGGTGACGGGGGAAAGAGATGCCCTTGGGGACGTGGTGGGGTGGGGGGTAGGGACCCTGGGGGGGAGCGGGGAGGGGAGAGGGAAGGGCCCCGCGGGGAGCAGGCCTGTGGCAGCGTGATCGGGAGGGACAGGAGCGTCTGGGGGTCCAGGTGAGCAGAGGGCCGGAGGGGCGGCTCCGCGGTGCGCCTTCCCCGGCCTTTAAGGAAAGTTGAGGGCAGTGCTGGTCAAAATATCCGAGTCTCCGGAAAAAGACAAGCTCCTACAAACCCAGACGGACGATATCTCAGAATCCGAGGGGATGCAAAAACCTCACAACGAAACACACAGCGAAACACCCCGACAGCCGGGTCTCGCTCGGGAGGACGGTTTGCAGATCGATCCAGCAATGCAGCGAGACGCTGACAGCTCACAACGAAACCAACTTCACCGGCGGCGCACGCGCTGTTCCAGATCAGAAAATCTGTTAGCGCGATCCGTGGAAATCCAACAAACCGACGGAAAAACTTACTATGAACGGATTCCGAATATGATCTCCTGACACGAGCAACTCTTCTAACAGAAACTTTAGCCCAAACAGAGGAAGGAGGCAGCCTCGCGCGCTGCCTGCACCTGTGAGACATCGGAAGCGTTTCCACGACCAGAGCACGGAGGTTTCTCGGCGCTGGCGCCGCCCTCTCGGGGGCTCTGCGCCTGGACGCACACGAAGAAGCAGGCCTGACACACAGTGACGTCTCACCTCCGGCTGAGGGCGTCTGCCACCCGCAGGGGCCGCGGCCACGGTCGGGAAGTGAGCGGTGTGGCTGCCCCCGCGGTCCCCTCCCCTCCCGCCGGCAGGGCCCGCACTGAGGGAGAAAGTCATTCACATGCTCACACGTGTGCTCACACGCTCACACATACGTGCTCACACTGGTGAACACAGGCTCACACGTACACGTGGTCACACACTCACACGTGCTCTCACCTACATATACATTCTCACACTTGTGAACACATGCGCACACACTCATGTACACACACACCTGCTCTTATATACTCGCACATATATCCTGTCACACCCATGAACACACGCTCATGCACTCAACACACACGCTCACACAGGCTCACACATATGTGTGCACCCATTCACATGCGCAGGCACTCACGCATATAAACTCACACTCACACACACACGCATATAGGCTTACACACCCACACTGGCCACCACGGCCAGGGGACACTGTGCCCAGCGCCTCCAGAAGGATCCTCCCACCATGCCTGGTCACCGGGACAGGAGAGAGTACAGTTGGGTTATTTTGTCATGGTCACGGCCGCCCCAAGCCGGGCATCCCCAGTCAGGTGCCCTCCAGATGCCCAGACAGGCCATGAGGGGGTAAGGATGGCCCCGGGATGCGGGTCCCCGTGGGTTCAGGTGGGCAGCAGCGGCCCCTCACCATCACCGCTGAGGTGACCTTGCTCGTCCGCCTCCACCTGCTGCGCTCCGTGCATCACGTTATTACTGCAGCCCCGGGGCCTGGACGCAGGGACCCAGGGGTGGGAGCCGCGGTGGGGGACATCCCAGTGGTGGGGGCGCCGTGGTGGGGGCGCTGATGCCGTGGTGGGAGCACCGTGGTGGGGGCGCTGACGCCGTGGTGGGGGTGCTGGCGCCGTGGTGGGGGCCTCTCTCCCAGACACACACCCGTCTGGCCGAGAATGCTTCTCCTCCACCCGCATGACTCACTCGGAGGTTTTAAAGCTGCAGGTGACAGTGGCAGCGATGATTTCCTGGTGGGGACGAGCTGCGCAGGGTGGCAGGAGCCTGCGAGCCCCGTCAGCATCTGGTCTTTGCTTGAAGTACGAACGTCTCCCTTTCGGTTCCTGCTTCTCTGGGAATTGTTTCGTTTTGTTTTTATCTAGAGAGAGACGGATTACACCTAATTAGGCATCATCACTGCCCAGGATTTAATTGCAGTCTCTGAATATTTTGTCTTTTTGGAGCGGTGTGCAAGCCTTTAATTACCGTCTACTGACGCTGCCTTTCTGTCAACGATAAATCAGCCTCCGGCCGCGGTGCCCGCTCGGCCTTCCCTCGGGCGATCGATGTCTGGAAGTCACCCACCAGCCTTGCCTTGGAGGTCACATCCCTAATTCACTGAATAATTAGATTTCCATGAAAATCAAAGAGGCTGTCTGTGACAACGGGGGTGACTCGGTGCCGGTGCCGTTTACGACACCCACACACCTTGACCGCTGTTTATGGACGTCTCTTTATATTTTAATGAAAGAAAGGCAATTAGCTATAAACTGATTACTAAGAACATAATCAGGGTCATTTCTTTGCAACAAATCAATCAACAAAATGCTAATTACAGACGGTCTTTTAGGCCCGGATTAATCTATTAGTAATTAAAGCCAAGTGCAAATCCAACCTTGATCTAATTGTTGCCCAAAGGCCCAGACGTCTTTTGGTTGACCGACAAGATGCCGTTAACTGCACTCGATGTAGAAGGAAAGCCTGTCAGTCGTGTGGGACAGTCACAGACGTAGTAACGTTTTTAGGGAGCCTTTGGAGGAAAACGTAAGCGGGCTGATGCTTTGAAAGATGGGATCGTTTTTTCCGATTCATTTATAATTTAATTTGCATTTTTATTGTGTGTATAAAAGGCGCTTTGCTCGGAAGCGGGGCTGTGAAGTCCTAGGCCGGGGCCGGTCTCCTCCCCGCGGACAAGGACAGGAGGGTGAGGGGGCCCAGGCCCTGCGGCTGGACGCACCCGGTCAGCCCCCCGGAGAGCAGTGCCCTCGAGAGCCGGCCGGGAGGGCCAGGGTCTCCGGGGGGGGGGGGGGCGCCGCGGCCCCCCGGCGGGGGGGGGACTTCTCACAAAAGCTTTGTGCTGTCTTGATTTATGACTTTAAAGCTAATGTGACGTTGAGATCGTTCCCGGAGTCAGAGGAGGGAGGTCCTGGGGGAGCGGAGAGGAGCGGCTGAGAACCAAGGCCGGGCGCCTGGACGCGGCCACAGGGGCGTGGGAAATCGTCGGGGTCGTGATGGCCCGGTCGTTCCCGACCCGCCGCCGACGGTCCCGCCACCGACGAGACTTGCCTGGCTGGATCGGAGTGTGGAGAAACACGCCTGCAGGGTTATGGGGGTTCCTCCTGGGACGGGGCGCGTCCTGACCTCCACCGTCGGTCCAGGCCTCTGGGCCCCAGCGGACGGGGAGCCCGCCGGGCAGGTCCCTGCAGACACACCCTGAGGGGACCGGCCTTCACCCTCGGGCGTCTCTGTCGATTTTCTCTGCGGGGTTGGTGCTGCTGCTGGTGGTGTGTTGGCTGCCGCGTGTTCAGGAACGGCGATCGTGTCTTTGGGGATCGAGGGGCACGGAGAGGCCACGAAGGGTGGAACAGACGTGCGTGTGCCCAGTGGCTTCTCCCAGGGGACGGAGCAGCGCTGACGTGTGGGGCGCTGTGTGTGCTGAGTGCGGATGACGCCAGGGCACGTCGTGGGCTCTGTGGCCGGCGGCAGAGCTCAGACCCCCTGGTGGGACCTCGGCCCAGTGACAAGTGTCCATGGGGAGTGGTTAGTGTGACCCGTCTGAGGGCCAGGGTTCCCCTGGGTTTGAGCTGACGACAGGGACAAACCTGGAGTCAGGGCGGGAGGCGCCAGTGGGATCGTTCCCCGGGTTCCTGTGGGACACGGGTGGCAGGAGCGCCAGCCTCCAGGTCTGAGGGCTGTTTTGCTTCGGTCATTCCTGCCCTTGTGGCCCCAGTCCCGACGCAGAACTTGAACCCACAAACCGTGAGATCATGACCTGAGCCGAAGTTGGACACTTAACCGACTGAGCCCCCCAGGCGCCCCTTAAAGCCATCTCTATACCCCGCATGGGGCTCAAACTCACAACCCTGAGGTCAGTAGTCGCACGCTCCAGCAACCGAGCCTCCCAGGAGCCCCCTGAAGGTTCACGCTCATGTTCAAGGACCCAGCCCAGCACTTGCTGCATCTGACTCCAGAGAGGAGGGTGTGTGTCTGCAGGCCACACGGCCACTGTCAGGGTCCCTCCCGGTCCCCTCCTTCCCCACGACCTCAGGGCCTGACCTCAGGGTGACCCGGGCTGACCTCAGGGTGACCCAGGAGGGGAAGGGGTGCAGTTGCGGCTTCCACAGGCCACAGCGACACACCCCAACTACACACCACGCACCACACCCCACACCCACCTATTGCTCACACCCCCTGACATGACCACACACGTGCACACACCCTCGCTGGCCTGAAAGTGCTTTGATTTGGGGGGGGACACGTGCTCTGCCCGTGTGGGGGTGTCTGCTGGTGCCTCTGCGCTCCGTCTGCTAACGTCTCACAGGCAGGTGTGAGGCAAGCGTAGCCACGTAGGCTCCTTGGGACCCAGCACGTCCCTGCAGGGTGGCCAGAGACCCGGTGGGACTGCAGGGGGAGGGCCAGCCTTTCCCTGGGACGCGCATGGGTCTCCGTGCCCCGGGGAACACAGGGACCCCACCGTGCGGTAAAACTCTGTTGTAGGTGGGGTGTTGGGGCACATGCACCTCAAGAACCTTGATCCTCTCCTTAAGCCTGTGAGGAGTAACTGGGGGGTCCCAGGACCAGAAAGGGGTGGGCGAGGAGACGTTGCACCCTAGTTTCCTTGACTGAAAGTGGGAAACTGAGGCTCAGGAAGGGTAGATGCTTCTCCAAGTTTCCAGGTCAGCGAATGCCAAGGCCAGTCCCTGCTGTGCGCCCGCCCCGCCCGCCCGGCTCAGTGTCCACGGTGGGGCGGGGAGGGTGGGCTGAGGACACGGGCCCCTCGTGGCCCGGTCCCGGGTGGGGGCTGCGTGTCTGCTGTCCGGTGCATGGAGGGCCTGCAGCTGCGGGCGGCGCCTCCGGGGGCCTGGGCTGGGCAGTGGATGCCGCCCTCATCAGAGCAAAAGGCCCTTGAAGTGTGAGGATTGAAAACACCCTGGAAGAAGCGGAAAGAGTAATTAAGCAGAGAATTTGCATTTCAAAGGGAAGGGGTTGCGAACGGAGCCGCCTGAATAACGGGGAGCGGCGGGCGCCCCAGGGCTCCGGCAGCCTCACTCACTCAGGAAAGCAGCTCACAGCACCGGGATGCTCGAGGCCCGGGGTGCAGAGGCCCCACCGCCTCTGGGCGTCCGTGCGGGCGGCCAGCCGGCCCCGTGGACACTCGGGCTGCAGCTCACACCCCCTCACCGCCCCGCTCCGGGCGTCGCGTCCCCGTCCGACTTCCAGGGAGCGATCCGACAGCTCCCGACAGCGAGGTCCCGTGGCCCTGTGCTTCCTTGTTCCGGAGGCCAGGAGCCGCACTGCACAAACGCATGGTGACGTGCGGCCGGCACGGTCATTCCCAGACCCGCAGGGGGTGTGGACTCGGATGCCTCTGTCCCCAAATTGGCCAGCTGCTTCCAGAAAAGCCAGGGAGAATGTACGGGCCTCATCTGTGTCCAGATCTTAGGCCGTGCAGCAGGCCAAGCAGCGAGTCGTCGGCAGCTTGTTATTTTATGTGCAAAATGATTCACACGCATGCAGTTGTCCGTAATAAACAAGACGAAAGTTTTTGCTTAACAGCTGCTCAGAGAGAGCCCTCGGTCTAGGAACCGGGGAAGGAACATCTTTCATGCCGCATAATTAGTTTCTTCTTCCACCTTTGATAAACACCCGCATTTAAAGTGTGTTCATCGGAGCCTCTCCGTCTGGTACCGGTGGGGGTTGGGGAAGGGCCAGCCGGGCCCTGCTGTCCCGCCGCCTCCAGGCTCGGGGCCCAGCCCCACGCTGCCCACGTGCTTGACCTTCACCGGAGAGCCAGCCCTGCGGTCGCTGGAGACCAGGGCCCCAGCCCTGAGCCTGCAGGAAGTGTCTTCTGCTCTCCGGGGCCCTGCAGCCACTTGGACTCCCCCCACCCCCATCAGTGTAGACGGGGCTGATTTCCATGGAGGGCGTCACGTGCCACCTGCCTTGTCCTCCGCCCGACCGCTGGCTCACAGAGGACAACAGCCCTCTCCTGTCTTGCTCGGGCCTCCTGCCCTCCCGGTGGGCAGTTCTCCGCAGTGGCTTGTGGGCTCGCCTCCCCCCGCTGACCATGTTGAGAGTGACCTCCGGACCCCCTCAAGTTCCCATAAATGCCCAGTGGAGTAGGCGGCCTCCACCGAGCAGCTTGGTGATGAAGGATCCCCCTGGGCTGCACGCCAGCAGGGAGCCCCCTCTGCAAACACCGCTGGGGAGGGGCAGGTGGCTGAGAACCCGGCCTGCGGTCTGAGGACATGTCCCCAGATGCAGGGCTGCTGGGGTAAGAGCTGAGGGGCCTGAAAAACGGGCCTGGGGTTCCTGGCAATGGGCTGGGCTGGGGCTCCGTTGAGGGAGCAGCTGGGAGGGCGGGAGGGAGGGCTCCTCTCACCCTGTGACACCAGAAGGAAGGATGGAGCCCAGGGCAGAGCACACCACTCCTGCCCCTGCCCCACGGAGCTGCCCACAGACCTGGCGCGAGAGGGAGCCCGCCGCGGTCACGGCACATGGCCCCCGGCGCAGGTGCACAGCGTCCTGAGGGGGAGACCCCTAGACACGCACAGAGACGGGAAAATGCTGCCTACCGCTGGCAAATGGAGTCAATGGAGACCGAATCCTGACGCAGCTCAGATGCTAGAATCATCAGACAAAATCCCCATCACAGTCATAAATATGCCAAAGAAATGAAAGTACGTTGGGACACGGAAAGAGAGGCGTGGTCTTGAAGAGCCGCAGCAAAGCAGAGTAAACTATAAAAAGCAACCAATGGCTACTGTAGACCCCAAACCTACAAAAACTGAAAAAAAAACGTCTGCCAGCAGATGGGCTCAGCAGCAGATTAGGGCTGGCAGGCGGGAAGCCCATGAACTTACGATGCACAGAAATGATCCCACCTGAGGGGCGGCGAGGGGGCGGGCCTGGAGAATCGTGCAGAGCCCGCTGGGAAGTGGAAAATAAGGAAATGTGAAAATCTATGAGAACATGAACTGGGGATCAGAGCTGCAGGTGCTTATATTGGAAAATGAGGAAAGATTTCAGGAACCTGGGTTTTCACCATCAGCAGATATGCGAAGGGCAGCCGTGGACACAGGTAATAAAACAGATGACAACACAACACGGGAAAACAGGAAAAATGTGTGAGTATTAATAAAATCCTTACATGTCTCACAAAGCAAAGAACGACTCAAGAAGAAATACGGGTTCTGGAGAGCTCTGTATCCACTAAAGAAACAAATAAAAAACGTTCCCCAAATAAACACCAGATCCGCAGGAATCTGAAGAGAAAATGTCGGGCAGAAATAGCGTTGCTTCTCCCTGCCCGTCCAGTGAATAGAGAGGAGATAACATTGCTTGATCACTCAGCAAAGCCCTGACCTGCCATCGGAGAAAGGGAACAGCAGAGGGTCTTCTTCATGAACGCAGAGGGAAGCATCCTCCACAGAACACGCGGAACAGGATCTCGCGGCGAACAGAGGTACAGTGCACATCACGGCCATGCGTGCTCACTTCGTCAGGAATGCAAGGTTGGTTCAGCGTTCAGAAACAAATCAACGGCATTTTCCTTATAATAGAAGGAAAGAGGAAAAACATAAGATCTTATTAATTGATGTAGAAAAATCATTTGGCAGGACATAACATGTATTCATGTTAAAAAAAAAAAAAGAAACATAGGACGAGGGGCGCCTGGGTGGCTCAGTCGGTTAGGCGTCCTACTTCGGCTCAGGTCATGATCTCACGGTTCGTGGGTTCGAGCCCCACGTCGGGCTTTGTGCTGACCACTAAGCTCAGAGCCTGGAGCTACTGCAGATTCTGTGTCTCTTTCTCTCTCTGTCCCTCCCCTGCTCACGCTCTGTCTCTGTCTCTTAAAAATAAATAAATGTAAAAAAAAAAAAAAAGAAACATAGGATGGAATGAAATTGTATCCTGATAAGAATCATTTATACCTTCCAGGTAGTACCTTCCAGGAGGCAAAAGTTCCCAGAGATAACATCTTCCAGGAGATAACATATTATAGGAGATAACGCCTTCCGGGAGGTAGCGTCATCCGGGAGGTAGCGTCTTCCGGTGGCACCTTCCAGGTAGCATCATGCTTACTGTTGTGACATGAATGTCTCCTCTGAAGATCAGGAACAAGGCCAGAGGTTCCACTCCCACCCCCTGTATTGAGTCGCGTACTGGAGATGCGAGAAAGCCCTGGGAGGAGGCGGACAAGTGAGGTGTATTCACATGGAAGGGGCGGCATCGACTGTATTCACAGATGGCAGGATTGTCCCTGCAGAAAACCCTAAGGCGTCTCCTGGAAAACTATCATCGTGTTAACAAGGTCAACAGGCAAAAAACATTGCATTTGTGGATATAAGCAATAAACATTTGGGAAGTAAACTTAAAAAAAAATCCGTTTTCCGCAGCAGAAGAAAATATTTGAGAACACATTCGTGCAGGCTGTCCGAGATCTCACACTGAAAACAACAGTGTTTTGCCGAGTGAAATTAAATCAGATCTCCTGAAAATATGGAAGCCGTATTTATGGGTCAGGATACAAGTGTTTGTGAAAGAACTGTTCCCTCCAAATTAATTTATCCCAACAGCCCTTGTATAAAAAAATAGAAATTGGCAAGCTGGCTCTAAACCACATATTGTCCTGCCAAGGACCTGGAACAACCAAACCATGTTGAAAAAGGAAATCTTTCTGTCATTCAGTTCATGTGGATGTTTAACTGCATCTTGTACTGAACTTTGTGAAGTTTTCCCTTCTTTGCCTCAGGCTACAGTTATGTGGAACTGCTGCCGTGGCAGGCGTGGGGTCCCCGTGAGCCACCAGGGCAGGACACTGTGGTGGCGGGACGGCAAGGGCACCGGGAGCCTCAGTGGTGGCACCAGGGCCCCTTCCCTGACTCAGGATTCAGGATGCTTCCCCCCGAAAATCCGCATCTTAAATAAGAGGCTTCGAGAGTCACCCCAGAGGGAGAAGGGGGGGCTGGAGGTCTTGCGAGGTGTCCTCAGGGTTAGAGCAGGCGGCATATGATGTCGCTGCAGCCAGTGGCCAAAACTCAGGAACAGGAAAATGTTGTCTTCCCAAGTCCCAGGGGGACAGGGAGGGTGAGGACCACGGTTCTCTTCTTCTTCAGGCCCTAACTCCTGCTCCCGGGTCTGTCTGTCCCTTCAGAGCATCACTTGTCCCAGTCACAGGATTTCAACAATGGCACACGGGACACTTCCATATGTGCAGGACTGTTTCTTTCTTAATTTTTTGAAATATTTATTTATTTTTGAGAGAGAGCGTGAGCACGGGAGGGGCAGAGAGAGAGGGAGACACAGACTCCGAAGCAGCTCCAGGCTCTGAGCTGTCAGCACAGAGCCTGATGCAACTCGGGGCTCGAACTCACCGACTGCAAGATCATGACCTGAGCGAAAGTCCACTGCTCAACCAATTAACCCCCCAGGCGCCCCTGTGCAGGACTGTTTCTGTGCACACCACACATGTACATACCCACGTGCCACACGTGCACACACCACATGTTTACACAACCACATGTGTATACGCACTGCAACCAGACACCACACATGGGACGTGTACTCACACCACACACGCCACAGATATCACACACGTACACACCCCACACACGCACACACTCAATCACTACCAGCCCAGGTGTTTCCAGTTCCGGCAAATCTGCCCAGACGCCTTGGTGCGTATGGGACACGCGTTCCTGGTCTCAGGTGCAAGCATGGAGGGCGCACAGTGACCTCGGGGACATGGTTGCTATTCCTGGCGGGCTGGCACTGGTGCCACTTACAGGGGCTCCGGGACCCCCCCCCCCCACTGCCCCCACGGGCTTCATGGGTCCAAGTCCGGAGTGAGGATGGGATTCGGGAATCCCAGAAACTATTTTTTTTCCTCTCCCTTTTCACAGAGGGAATTAAAGGTTAGACCGATTTTATTTTTTTCCGAGAATAGAGAGAAGGGACTCGTTCCCTTTCTGTGGGGAAATTTGTCCTCAGGACGGAGAGATGCGTGGTGTCTCACGGGCTTTTCATTAGCTGAGAAGCTGGGGATCTCACGTCCCGATCTCGGCGGGGCTCTTCCCGGATTTCCGACGGCGCCGGCTTTTCCTGGAGACATTAGGAGAACAAACTGCGGAAAGCAGCAAACACAAGAGCTGAAAGAAACATCCCTGATATATGTTCTGTATAATCAAGGTATTACTAATTAAAAAGCCAAATTCCATATTTATCTTGCTGATGTGTTTAAGCTAAGATTAAAAAAAAAGATAGTTTCCCTAACGTCAGCAAGTCTGTGGGGAGAAGATATTTTTATACACGATGGAAGGAATCAACCAGAACACAACTTTAAAGACCCGTTTAACAAACGGAATCCAGGCCTAAAAAGAATAGTCTCAGTAGTACATCGTTAGACTGGGGCCTTGCAAGTCAGTGGATGTAACCCCCCGCCAAGTACTCGGGTCTTTCCTGTCGTGGGGCGTCATCACCGGCAGGAGGTTACCGCGAGAACCGGGAGAGGCTGGGCGACCGTCCATCACGATCATTAGCTGTTTCTAGACCCGAACCAACCTCGTTTACAAGCAAGACCCTGGTGACAACCCGGCTGCGGGCTCTGGCCCTGCCTTGATGTTTTGACGAGTGTATGCATAGAACGAGCGTAGTTATGGGGCAATTTACGTGTGGGCTCTGTCTTTTGGGGAGCAACACGGCAGGTGCGTTTCCTTCCTTCTCTGCCCTTCACTCTGTGCTGTGAAGGGGCGTCGTGTGTGGGCGGGAAGGGCCGCGTGAGGAGGGCACAGGCTGAGGTCCGGAGCAGCGGGTGCCCGGGGCAGAGGAAGGACCCCAGAAGACACGGGCTGGGCAGCAGCGGGTGGGCTCACAGAGTCCCCAGTGTGGATTCTTCCGGAAGGCTTGAGAAGAAAGTGCGGCGAGGGGCAGCTTGTAAATGGCTTTATCATCCCAGCTCAGGCTTTCCGCTCTACGCAGAAGCCACGGGAGGCCCCGAGAAGCCACGTAGTGGAGAAGCGTTGTAAGAATTGTGTTCTGGAACCCACCGAGGCGTGGGGGGCGCGGGGCCACCGGAGCCCCCACAGAGCAGGCGCGCGCGTGCGTCGGCCACGGCCACGGTGCCAGCCCTCCTGGGACAGCCCCCTGCCTCCTGTGTCAGGTCTGCACGGGGTCGGCCAGGAGAGGAAACGGCGGCCCCGTCGTCCCCCGACGGTTCAGAGGTGATTTCGGCCCTCCTGACCCTCCCCTCGCCCTTTCCATGAAGCGAGGCTGCGTCGCCTCCGAAGCCCGGAGCCCACGGGAGAGAGGTGTGTGGCTAGTACCGAACGGAGGGGGGAAAAGGCTCAGATTCAGGGAGTCATGCCGAAAATCTGTGGTTACTTTTAAAACATTAATTTAATGTTTCCTGACAACGTCTGCATTTTGTCTTCGACGCGTTCTGGTCGACGTGCGGTCCTGGCAGTCGGAAACCACCTTCCCTGCATTTCGAGGTCATCAGGCCGCCCCAGCCTCAGCAGGTGCGCGCTGGAGGGTGCTCCCCTTCCTCTGTGTTTCCTCACCCTCCACAGGATGCGGCCTGAGCACGGGGTCCTCCCTGTGGGCGCGTCGTGCAGACTCTGGGACGGGGCAGGGTTTAAAATAGTCCGTACTTAGAACCCTGGGTGGTTTCCACAGGAGACAGAGTGGAGATTGGTCTTGCCACGGGGGATGGGCCTGTAACGTGGGTCGTGGCCTGTGGCTCTGGGGGCCACACTGCTGTCCCTCCCCCAGCTCTGGGGAAGGGTCTCCACTGGGCGTTTTGGCCGTGCCCAGAGACCCACACTTGGCTTTCGGGCCAGGCGGGAGTTACCGCGGATGGGTAAACTGATCCTGCATCGTGAAACGGTTGAGACCCAGCGTAGTGTGCACGCACGCACCCCACGCACCGGACACGTGTGCACCCGCGTTGCCGAGTCCCAGCGGGGGATTCGGCTGTGAGCGGGTGGTTCCTGCGGTGGCGACCACGTGGTGGATCCTCCGCGCCCGCTGAGGGTGAAAACACTTTCTCTTTCCAAACATTTTCAAACACGCGAGCAATCCAGTCAGGCTCGGAACCGTCAGAGCCAGAAGGGGAGCAGGTAGGGACACTGGCCTGACTGAGGCTTGGAGGACCCCCACCCCAAGACCTTGTCAGGTCGTCTTGCCGCCGGCTTCCGGAGGAAGCGAACCCGTTGCACACGGGGCCGTGTACAGACGGGCTTTGTGAGCAGGACACAAGGGCTTCCGCACCCAGCTCGTCCCCGGGGCCGGCGGGTCACGCGCGAGGGAAGGCGGGGGCGGCAGGGCAGGTCGAGCCCGTCCCGTCCCAGGTAAACAGGGGAGGCCCCACGGGGCTTCGGGCAGCGAGCCCGATCCGGCCGCAGGGCCGAGGCCGACTTCGAGGTGAACGCGGACGGCGGGGCTTTCTCGGCCGTCTCTGTTTTCGGGGCGCACAGGCCCTGGTCAGGCCGCGTGGTCAGCCCCGTCGCCGTGTCTGGGAAACCAGGGCCCCTCCCTCGGGCCGCGTCCAGCGCTCCGCGGGCCCTTTCCTGAGCGTGTGGGGACGGGGGCCTTCGTGGGCGGACAGACTCACCTCTGCTTCTGCCTCTGACAGCCTCGCGGGTCGCGGCTTCTCCAACCTCAGCACAGGGGCAGCTCCCCACCCGCCGCATGCTCCCCCCGCCGCCCCCACCGCCCCACACACGATCCCGGCCCCCCCCCCCCGCACCAGCCCTCCCTCTACCAGGCCCCCTCCCTTCCCGCAAACTGGCCCCCTCCCCAGCACCCTCCTTCCCCCACGCTGCACCCGCCGGGCTCCCCTGAACTCTGGGACTTTAATTCTTGTGAATAAACTTCCTCTCCGTTTGACGCACGCAAGATAACACGTGGCGTAAAGATAAGTCACGAAACATTATGATCAAAGATTATCTGTATTTTTATGTGGACGCATTATCTACATAAATTAGGACATTGTCTCCACTCTTCTTTCAGTTCAGGTTCGAGTCTTCCCCGCTGACGTTTTGTGGCTCCTCCAGTGGGTGTCCCCGCGTCCCCGACAACCTGCAATTTGTCACTTTTTTCAGTTTTAATGGTGTCTTTTGATGAACAGATGTTCGTATTTTAATGTGATTAAATTAATCAGTATCTAATGTTATGGTCGATGTTTCCTATTGGTTTATTTGCTTTAGGCAGCGGTTGCCTCCCCCGGGGAGATTTCCCGTCATAGTCTCAGAATTTAGGGTCGCATGTCACCGGTGCACACCTTCGGCCGCTTCTTCCTCGGCGTCCCCTCGGGGTCAGGGCCCCTTGCTGCCTGTGTCCGGTCCACACCTTCGTTGGGTTAAGGAAGATGCATTCTATCGCTGTTTTTCTAAGGGCTTTTTAAAAATCATGAATAAATATTGGATTTTATAAAATACTCTCTTGCATCCATTAAGGTAATTATAAGGTTATTATTTTTCCCTTAATAAGTAAACTTGCTGCATGATAATTGTGTATTTTTTGTAAGTAAAACCAGACTTGCATATCTTGGATTTGAAAAAAGGTTATTTTTTTTTATTGATTACTAGGTAATTCTACTAATATTTTGCTTGGAGTTTTAACATCTATGTTCTGTTTTGTTATCAGACTTACGTTCAGCCCAACTGAGGGATTTGTTATAATCGGGCAGGGTGGCCCGTCCCTGGGGGGTTGACGGCATTTCCTCCGCAGACCGCCGGGATCTGGTGTTCCTAAGTCGCACCACATTATTCACTGTTGATAGGACTGTGAGAATTTCTATTTTTTCTCAAGTTTTGAAGTTTTTGAGAATTATGTATTTTATTAAAGTTTTCAAGTGCACCCTACAAAATTGTTCCTCTTTCCACCTTTAGCGTCTGCTGCGGTGAGCTAGTCTCCCGGCCGGCCGGCTGACGAGGTTTGGTCACCTCTAATCTGCTCTCCTGCCCCGTGGCCTCGCCATTGACCGGTGTCTCACCGCGTCTGTCCTGTGAGCCTGCGTGTACTGCTTCCAAAGCCCCGCTGAGTACTCCACTTCCGTTCCGTTCCCCTCAGAGTCTGGGTTTGTGTTTCCTGCATTTTGGGTGTTCTGTGTCCTACCTAGGTCTGTGCCCTGAGCCCCTCCTCAGGGCACCCCTTTCCAGAACCTCACGCGTGCTGATCCGCGATACATCCACAGCCAATTGTCTCTCGGTTCCCTGGGCTGTGAAATTTCAACTCTTCGTTGGTAACGTGTTTAATGTGTGGGTAAAAATCGTGTCTGCCGATCACTGGCTTCTGATGAAATTGTCCTGCTCGCTCTCGGCGTCCCGCTGCATGCACTCCTGCAGACACCCCTCCTGGGACGCGGTGTGACGGCGCCCTTGTCATTCCTGCCGACCCTCGGGCATGCAGGTGCTCCCTCGTGTTGAGGCGAGTTTTGGGAGGGGCCACAAAGGTCACACGGAGAACGACCCTCCAGCGAGGACTGTGCTGGGTTTGTGAAGACCAGTGTGACCTGGGGCCACTTCCGTCCTCCTATGGGGACACTGCAGTGTCAGGAGGGCTCTGCTTCTGCGGCTCCTCTGCGGCTGGGCCTGGGCCACGTCCCTCACGTCCCTCTGGTGGCCGCTCACCGCCCGCCATTACCGCTACCTCTCCGAGAGGCCTGCTTTTCAATCCCTCCCCCCGGGTCCATTTCCATTACTTCCGGGGTCCTCGGGAAGAAAACATGTTCTCCAGGTCGTTCACCTGTGACTCTCCCGTGACCCCAGTGTCTTGGTTGTGAGGCTTTTCTTGCAACCCAAGACCGCGCTTGTCGGCAGGCCCGAGTCCACTTCTGTGGCCGTCTGCATCCTCGTCCCCGGTGTCCCGCCCCGAAGCCTGAACACCCTCGTGGGCGACATGTTGGCGAGAACTGCTGATGTGCAGGTGGGCGGGGGATGCGCTTGGCGCCCCGTGACCGCAGGGGACGGTGAGTAGCTGTGACTTGCGTGGCAGGCCAGGTGTTGGTGCAGACGATTTCTCGTGATTTGTCATATTCCGCGTCACAAATGTGCTTAGGTCTTCGGACGTCACGCACAACTGGACCAGCCGTGTGTCTAAATTAGCTGAGTTCCGCTTAGTAGACTCAAGCGTTCACTGGAATTACAAGTACCTCCAAGGTGATCGATCTTGATATTGAGTTTTGCTGACCGTTCTTTTGGCAAGATTATTGTAACGCAGCGATTGGGCTTTTCAGGGAAAACAGGGTGATGCAAGATGTCAACGGGTGTGTCCTTCTTGTGATCGGATAACGCGCATCAATATTATTTCCAGCGTCCTTGCCCTCAGCGTGTGTCCAGGGATGTGCGGGCTGGGCTGTGTTTTCCTGACCCCTGGCACCTGTGAGTGTGACCTTATTTGGAGATAAGGTCTTTGCAGATGTGATCGCGTTGGGGTCACACTGGATCAAGGGGCCTGAACCCGATGGCTGGTGTCCTTGTAAGAAGAGGAGACATGAGCAGACACAGGGACACACAGGACAGAAGGGACAGAGAGCAGGTGGGGCCGAGCCAGAGGCCCGGGTGCTGTGTCTCCCTCTCTCTGCCCCTCCCCCACTCAGGCTCTGTCTTTTTCTTTCTCTCAAAACAAAAACAAAAAGAAAATCCCTCTTCGTGTGAGTTCTGGCGCTTCGTCTTCGACCGGCCTGTGAGCCGAGCACGGTGCTGCCCGCACGGCCCCCAGGCCCCCGGTGTGGGTGGCACATCCCTGCCCGCTCACCATGTGCTTCTCGGGCCTCCGTGGGGACAAGCAGACACTTCCGTGTCTTTGTGTGTGAACAGGCGGGAGAAGCAGACACTGTCCCTGCCTCCCTCCACTGCCCTGTAACCAGCCACGGGGCCCGCGCGTGACTTCCCCATGTCCACGTCCCCACGTCTTCCACACGAGATGGACACGGTCGTGTTAACATCTGCAGCTGGTTTGTGCATCACTAAGTGAGGCCATGTCCACGACGTGAAGCGGTTTCGGCCTGTGGCAGTCATCCACCGACGGTGATTTTTATACAGTGTGTGTCCCAGCTGAACGCGTCTGGGCCTCATTTTTACTGTCATAAACCCAGCGTAGGCACTACAATCATAACAGTAACAACAAAAAAGACCACCTCTGGCCACTGATAGGAGTGTGGGTTTGGAGAGAATCCGTCTGAACCAGGACGGTGGCCGCCTTCACAGCTGGCCTCTCGGTCAGTGCCCCCAGGTGCCCGTTTCTGCGGTCGTCACAGGGCTGGCGGGGGGTCGACATGCGGGGACCCCAGGGCTGTGAGGCAGGGGACGAGGGGGCGGGGGCGGGGCCTGGGATTGGGTGGGGGGGTCTTCGGGCAGCGAAGGCCCCGTGGGGAGAGCAAACGGAGCTCCTTGCGGGGCTGGGGCTCCACGCGTGGACCCCGCCTTGGCTGGCGCCCAGCAGCCCCGCTAAGTATTCTAGAAGCGGCTCCAGCATGAGGTTGGTCAGAGTCACAGGCAACTGACGTGAGGGGAACAGCTGACAGGGTGTCCCAACACGGGGCGGTGGCCTTGTCTCCAGCCAGCTCGGAGGGGCGCACGCATCCGGGTCTCCCAGCAGAGTCTCCCCGCGTGGAGGGACGCGGCCCCGGTCCTGAGCTCCCGGGTCCTGCGTCCACTTCCTCATCAGGAGCCGGATGCTGCGCGAGGGGTTCGCTGCGCATTGTTCCCGCTCCTCCGATCCCCTCGCAGGCCTGCGCGCACACCCCAAACGGAAACAACAATAACAGGATGTGAACTTTCAAGTTAGAGTTTCTGGGGATTTGACGGTCGACACACAGCCCCCCGCGTGGCTGCCCCCTCTTCTGCTGTGTGTGTGCAGAGCCTGAGGCCGACCCGGCTTGGGGTGGATGTCAAGGTCGGGTGTGCCGTGTGCCCGACCGCTCAGGCGGGCGAGGCTGCGTGAGCATCGCGGTGGGACAGGCTGAATGTGGTCCCCACAGATTCTTGCGACGTTCCTGGAGCAAAATAGTGCTGGTCTGAAACCCGCGGGCTCCTCGGACTCCGGGAGGCAGCCGCTCGGCTCTCCGCGCCCCCTGCTCCCCCAGCGTCTGGGGGCCCCAGCCAGACACCCCCAACCTTCCTGTCCTACAGTAAGCAGCCTGCTCCTAGCCTGAACGCTGTGCTCACTGGCCGCAGACACTGCATTTTCAAAGCTGCAAGATCCTTCCCCATGGAAACTTCCAGGCCCACCTGGCATGGTATCCTGAGATGACATCATTCCTGCCATCTGTTCATGCAGGGACGTGCTTTCCTCTGCGGGCAGCCCGTTGGCATCCCAGTCCCCGGCCATACCCGGACACCACAGGGCCCCGAGCTGCACGTCCGGCTACAATGGGGCCGTGCGGGGGCCGCGTAGGGGGCTCCTCTTTTGGATAAGAGCTTGGCGGAGGTGGGCTTCTGGCCTCCCTGGGGAAGGACTGCGGGCATTCATTCCCGGGGGCGGGGACGGGCGCCAGCCTCTGCTCTGGTGACAGGGAAGGGACTGGGCCTCTCTGACTGGACTGGACGGCGAGTGCTGGGTGCCGGCCACGCACATCCCGGGGGCTTTGTGGCCCCGTGGGCACATGCCCCCCTCGGCGACCGGGTTTAAGAACCTCCTGCCACTGTGGAAGGCAGGTGCTCGGCCGCAGTTGCCGGAGAGTTCTGAGTGCAGCACTCAGGGCCGCCGCTGCAGTTTTACGGACCATTAACAATTTGCTAATATTGTTTTAGCTTGCAAATTAGCGCAGCTCCACGCTTCGGGAAGGTTCCGTGGCTGTCATCAATCAGATGAAACTCCTCATGCATGAGATGAAAAACGGTTTCTAGTCTTTGAGGCTCACACAGCAATTACCGAAACCAAAAGTGGGGGGAGGGTGCGTCCCTGTCTGCTGTTAGTGGTTCTATTAACTTGATTTCTTGGCTCAGAAGAATGAAGCCACAAGGATCTCAAGTAAGGGGACTTGAATTCTTCATTACCAGGGAAATGGCCATCGGAAGCGGCCGGGAGAGCCTGGGGCTCGAGGACGGGGTGGAGGGGAGGCCTCAGAGCCTCGGATGTTCCCAGTGCTGGACGCCATGGGGGCCCCTCTGAGGCCTCACAGGGACTTGGAAACCACCTTGGGCCCCCAGCCTCCCAGCCACGGGCACCGGCACTTTTTTCCTGTTGAAGATTCAGATGTTTGTCGGCGGCTTTGTGCCATTTTAGTTTGGAACATGGTCCAGAAAGGGCGCTGGGCCGCTGGCCGTCTGGGTTGGAGCGTGGGCTCCGACAGCCCGAGCCCACCGCCGCCTTGCTTCTATTGTGATTAGTCCTGCAGGAACAGGCAAGGTCTTCAGGACGATACGTCGAGCTGTGGCGCTGCCCGTCCTGGCCCCGGGGGGCGCCCTGGGCCTCGGGGTCCTTGCCCTGGGTCAGGGGCGGTGGTCTTCCCGGCACCCTTCAGGGACATGTGTAGCCCCCCAGTTGGCCTCAACGAGAGGCCCCACCATCGTTACTCCTTACAGGGGCTGAATTGTGTCCCCAAAATTCTCATGTTGGAGTCCTGACCCCCCAGACGTCAGAATGGGACTGTGTTGGTGACGGGGCCTTTGCAGAAGGGACTGGGTAGAACAAGGTCACATGGGGCGGCCCCATGCGACTGGTGTCCTTGCAGGAAGAGGGATCGGGACGTGGGCACACCCAGGGACGACTGTGTGAGGACGTGGGGACAGACAGTGTCTGCACGCGAGGGAGGGAAGTGTCGGGAGAACCAGGGCCCGTCTGGCTCCAGGACCGCCAGGCAGTGAAGGTCTGTTGTTCAGGATGCCCGTCTGCGGAAGTGCCCACGCACTCCCGTCTCCCTCCCACCCCAGAAAGGGGGGCACAGCAGCCCCAGGGGTGAGCAGCCGCCAAGCTTCCGCGAGCCCGAGGGCCAGAGCTTGGGTCCCAGCTGGAGCAGTGAGGCCAGAGCCTCCGCCCCGGGACGGGCTCACTGGGGCTCTGCGCTCACAGACGCGCGGATGCCCCTTTGCAGAATGTCCGGGTTTTCCCGGCGCTGCACGCGCTGTGGTGCACGTTCCCACCTGCGGTCCCGCTGAGAGCGGCGGGCGATGAGCGCCGTGGGGACAGGGACGCCCCCGGTCTGGGCCCTGCTCCCGCCGCCCGCAGGGCCCCGTGGGCTCTGCCAACTCACCTCACGCTGAATCATTCCACCTCATCCTCACTAATTCTTCTGGGGCTGAATTTCCTTCCGGGTTCATTCACTGTTTCTCCTCCCCGTTCCCCCTTTCCACAGTATTTTCTTTTTCTCTTTCTGTTAGTCTTAAAAAAATTTTTTTTTAACATTTATTCATTTTTGAGAGACAGACAGCACGAGCAGGGGAGGGGCAGAGAGAGAGGGAGACACAGAATCCGAAGCAGCTCCAGGCTCTGAGCTGTCAGCACAGAGCCCGATGCGAGGCTTGAACCCACAATCACGAGATCATGACCTGAGCCCAAGTCAGATGTTTAGCTGACTGAGCCACCCAGGTGCCTCTAAGTATCTTTAAAATAAAAAAGACCCTCCCTCCAAAATGTGTAAAATATATTCTTAATTTTATTCTGGATCTTTTTTATAACGAGGTCGTTAACTCCTGGAATGTAACTTGTCTTCAGGGGGACCGCCCCACCCCACGGCTCAGCCAGCGTCACGTAATGAATAACCCATCGTTGGGACGGGACTTAAATTTACACCCTTGTAATTTTGACAAAGTGAGACCTCTCAGTTTTGGTTATTTCTCTGTCAAACAGTACACGGCTGCCCTCTGGCCAGTCAAGAAACGGACACTTACTGGGGCGCCTGGGTGGCTCGGTTGAGCATCCGGCTTCAGCTCAGGTCACCATCTTGCGGTTTGTGGGTTCGAGCCCCACATCAGGCTCTGTGCTGACAGCTCAGCGCCTGGAGCCTGTCTTTGGATTCTGTCTCCCTCTCTCTCTGACCCTCCCCTGCTCACGCTGTGTCTCTCTCTCTCAAAAAAATAAATAAACATTAAAAAAAAAAAGAAACAGACGCTTACTGAGCACCTGTCTGGTTCTCACACGTGCACACACTGGGGCCACAGGGGAGAAAAGCAGCCCCCTGCCTCCCCCACCTGCCTCCTTCAGTCCAGCCTGGGCCACGGTCAGCACCAGCTGCTGGCGGTCAGGCCAAGGACTGGCCAGGGCCCCGGGGTCCGTGCTGGTCACACCCATGTCCTAGTCTCTTCCGGTTTATATTTATACTAACATATCTGAAGTGTGTGTACATATTGTATATAAAATCTTTTTAGATAATTGTATAATCTTACATATTTTATATGAAATATATGTCGCATATAATACATGTATGTTATATAAAGTACATATTATTTACCATATATAATATAAATACAGGACTGTCTTACATATAAAAAATATATTTTATTTTATATAATACTGTATATACTGTATGTTTTATTCAACATAATATACTATAGCATATATGATATATAGCATATATGTATTATAATTCTATAATATATAATTAATGTGTTATATAAAATAAATTGTAATATATTGCATATCCTTGCAATTGTCTGAACAATAGATATAAATGTGTCGCATCTCACGTGTGTATACATTTTGTTTGTTTATGCACATTTTACATGTGTACGTGTGGCAAACAGGTGAAGCTGCCCTCTGATGACGTGGAGTCAAGAGCACGAGGCCAGGAAGGGCCGCGTGGCTGGCAGAGGCCGCGAGCACGCGCTGGGCGGTACCGACCGCCACGTCTTGCGAGGCTGGGCTGGAACTAGGGCACCGGCAGCACGGGGACAGGCGTCGCGTGGGCGGGGGGCCGGAGAGGAAGCGGCTGCGTCCAGACCCGCAGCTGCAGCGCTGCCAGAGGGAGGCGGCCGCGGGGCCGGCGGGACATTAGCCGGGAAGCGGACGCCCCCCTCGGGTTTGCGTTCAGGGTAGGGTGGCGCGTACGGTTAGCAGTGGCGGAGCCCGCGTGTAACCGACGGAGTCTGGAGCCCAGCGGCAGCTGAAGATCGACGCGGGGACGGACCAGGTCCGAGAAACTAATCAGGTACCTGCCGTCCGGTGCCTTCAGACTGGGCTCCATCGATACAACTGCCTCAAAAATCCCTAGAGGCAGAAATTAGTACGAGTGACGCGGTTGAAAAGCTGCTAATCGTATCTTTACTGAAAAATTAAAAATGAGAAATGTGTGATCCCAGTGAAAATATTCCAGTAGAATCACAAGGAAGGTGAATATGCTGGGAATGTCTTCTCTCTCCACGTCTTGAAATTTGGTGAAAGAATTAACTCGGTTCAAGAGAATTTGGAAACTTCTGACTCCGTGGAGGCTCATGGGAGTGGCATGATTTTGATGAAAGTATTTGTATGGAAACATACGTCCCAGAAAGACTGTGATCCCACGGCTGTGGCGGGGAGGGTATGCGCTCACGGGGTCTTTCCCAAGGGCACGTCTGGGGCAGCGGAAACATCAAGATACTTATGGACAAGAATGAGCGTGAGTCGGTGACACAGGACTTTGCGAGTTCACCACAATGGTAGCTGGACTGGTGGAGTCATGGGGTCGGCGGGAGGCTCGCCCTGGGGGTGGGGAGTTGAGCGGTTACTGGCTGGGTGGCAGGGGCACATGGGCGCCAAATTTAGAGGGGAGTTTTCACTTTATTGTTTTAAACTTTTTATTTTGAAATAACTTCAGACTTAAAAAATGCAAAAGTGAAAATTAGGTCTATAAATTCTTATAAAAGGAACTGAGGAAAATACGAAATCACAAAAAATGTCTTCAATAAGAAAAAGGAGAGAGAGTAAAGACATAAATTACAGAGGGGCAAGGTAGAGGGCAGACAGTGACCGTATCCCCCTCAAATCTTCTCTCTAAGTAGCTCCACCATTTGTCGATGGTGTAAAGACAATAATTAAGAGAAAAAATCAGGCTGCACTAAAACAGCAACAATAGACTATTCACGAGACACATTTTAAATCAGGACACAGGAAATTTGAGAACTGATAAAAACGGAAGGAAAAATTATGTACCACGTGAGTGAAGTAACCTGGACGGCGCCCCGAACATGAAAGTAAACTCTGAGGCTAAATACATATTAGACATAAAAGGGGCAGTTCATTAGGGCGTCCGACTTCGGCTCAGGTCACGATCTCACGGTTTGTGAGGTCGAGCCCTGTGTCGGGCTCTGTGCTGACAGCTCGGAGCCTGGAGCCTGTTTTTGATTCTGCGTCTCCCTCTCTCTCTGCCCCTCCCCCACTCACGCTCTGTCCGTCTCTCTCTCTCAAAATTAAATAAACATTAAAATTTTTTTTAAAAAGGAGCCGTTCATTACGATAAAAGGGGCCATTCAACAGGAAGTAAGACAACTGCTCATCCCAAGGATTTGCAAACGTGTAAATCTGTAAAGAAAGAAACCAGATCCGTCACCTGCAAGGACGCCCCAGGCCCCTGGGAGACTCCTGGGTGGAGTCACAGCGACAGTGCGCCTGAGCGCACCCGCGTCGTGCCCGGAGCCCGTTACGCCCGCTCTCGCGGACCGCTCGCGTCCACTCCCAGAGCGAGTCCCCTCGAAGGGCCAAGGACAGAAACCAAAACGCATCCTCTGACCTCCGGGGGATTAAATGGGATTCAGAGCCGCGGATGAGGAAAGCTCCCCAGCTTTGGCTCAAAGAAGCCAGGAAGGAAATGACGGAATGCTTTGAATATTTTCCGTGACGCGCCCCCGCTCCACTGACCCTACCTTTTCCTCAGTCGGGTGGACGGGGAAGGTTTGTGACCCCAGCTCCGTCCCTTCCCCCGGCCGTGGGTGCCCCTCCTCCGAGGTCAGGAGAGCGTGCGTGACAGGTCAGCCAGGGCGCGCCCTGGGGCTCCGCGTCTCCGGTCCCGGCCCTGACCGTGCGCGGTTTCCCCGGTGGCCGACCTGAGGCGGTGTCTCTGGCCTCCGTGTGCTCTGCGTCGGGAAGAGCTGGTGTAAGAACAGTCCTGTTTTCTGCACAGTCCACTGTGCGTTGGGCTCTGTGGTTTCTCTCTCCAAATTATACATAGTTTGAAATTCCGCTCGAAGCCTTGCTGTGTCCTTGGACAGGTCAGCCGGTCTCTGTGCTGGCACTTTGTCCTCAGGGAAGGGGACACTGTGAAGGGGGCCTGTGAAGACGGAGAGCTGGGGCGCGTCAGGTACCCCAGAGAGCGAGCGCCTGTAGAAGAACCACAAACACAGGAACTGGCTGTTGTTATCGTGATTCCTCGGGTGTCATCGTGGCCTGAGCGGGTGGGGCGGACAATGTATTCAAAACGTGAGCACAGGGTCCGAGACAGAGGACGGGCTCATCTACCACAGATACAAGTCATATCAAGAGTCGTCACTCAATGTAACGCGTCCTCTTTCTTATTAAAGATCTGCTGGGTCCTGCGTCCCACTCACACCTGGACCCGCACGGCGTCCTGAGTTGCTTGCTCCAGGGTCCGCCGGCGGCAGAGCCCACGAAGACACGGACCCCAGAGACCCTAGCCCACGAGTGGAGACCTTCCCCTCAAAGGTCCAGAATCCATCCCTGGGGGGGACGGGTGGCCGGCAGCCACGTGCCCTGTCTGGGCGACTCAGTCAGAAGGCGTCACTTTCTGGTATTTACAGTCAAGCTATGTCCACACCCAGGAAGCAAACCCCAGTGATTTTTCTTAAATTACTTTTCTGTAACATATAATTAGTGCATTGCATTGTAGAACATTTGGAAAATCCATACTAATAGAAAATGCAAATTGCCATCACACAGTTCTGTCCCCTGGGGGTAAATCATTGCTAAATGTTGGGTTAATCATTTCAATATTCTTTCATTCACAAAGTTTACATCACTGAGGGCATGAAATAGATGAATTTTTTTTTAATCTGCTCTTACTCTTCAAATTAATAAGGAAAACATTTAATGCTGGTCTTTAACTGGACACGTTTCCTAACCCAACAGCAAGATGACAGGTGGACACTGCCCAGGCCCAGTTCCTGGTCAGACGCCCTGAGCAGCAGAGTCACCCCCGTGGGTCAGGGCCAGCCTCCGGCCCCGGGGGCGAGCTGACCGCACGGTGGCCCCCCTCCACGCCTGTGCCTGTGATCGTGGTGCCCCCGCTCTGTGCTGGGTGGGTTCGTGCGGCTCCCAGAGCGGCGGGATGCAGGGGCCTGGGTCTGGGGGTGCTCACGCCCTTACCCCAGCAGGAGCACACGCCCCAGCTGGCCTGGGAGGAGGGACCCGGGAGCAGGGCTGACCGGTCACATCGGCCCGGGTCGGCAGAACGGCCCACGTGACCCACGGACCCAAGAGAAAGAGTAAGCACGTGTTCTTCACGCCACGGATCTGGGACAGTTTGTCAGGTGGGAACACCACCAACACAGCCACTTACGGGTGGGTGGCCACGGGCGCCACGGGATCCCTGCTTTCTCACCTGCAGGAAGGACACAGTCATGCACGCAGCTCACGGTGCTCCTGGGGAGTGTAGACAACACTGCCGGCAGACATGATCCGGCGCTTCATGAACATTAGCTACCTTACGGTCGTCCTCAAGCTGTCCTTCCGTCCACGGTTCTCGTCACCGCAAAGTCCCCACCGTTTCCAGCTGAGGCCCTGACAGGCCATCCTTGGACCCATGACAGCCGCCTAAAACTCCCGCTCTGGACAAATCCCGGCATCCGCGGTCGTGGCCACGCACTGAGTGCCTCCGAAGGAAACGGTGGCGGTGGGGCTGGCATCTCGGGCAGGTGCTGGTGGCCAAGCTCAAGCGTGGACCCAGGCGTGGCCACGCCTCCACGTCCCCCTGGCTGGCTCCGCGCCTTCCTTGATGCCCAGGCTTCCCCTTCCTCCCCGTCCCTCCTTCCTGATGGACCGCCTGGCGCTGCGCGTCGCTGACGGGCACGCAGGCGCTGTCCTCAGGCTTCCTGTTTCCAAACCCCAGCGCCCAGCGCCGTCCCCGCTGTCCCCTGTGACACAGGAGAGTCCCTCATCGGATCCAGGTTCCAAAGCCTCGATCCGAACCTGACGAGTCTGTGAGGATTTCGCCCCTGGTGGCTCTTATTTCAGCACAGGCCTGTCCCCAAATAACTTCCACCAGCTTAGAAACGTGTTCTCGGAAGGTCTACACTCAAACCAGCCAGCCGATGAGTGAAGCACCGTTCATTGCATGGTGGGATCGTCTGCATTCTCTGCCGCTGCGTGGAGGGACGGGTGACCGGTGACAGTCACTACCGCACGGGTCCCCAGTTTGTTTTCAAGGTTGTGCACAGAGTTCACAAGTCAGCTAACTATGCAGCCTCCTCCCGGCCACACCTCACCCCTTCCTGACTCCGTGGCCTGGCGCACCCCTTCCCAACTCCTAAGCTGCCGCTCCTCGCCGCCTGGCGTTACTTCATCATCAAGTGACCAAGTGACAGTAGACTCCTGACTAGACCAGCTCTGCGATCCTGGTGGCTTAGAAACATAGGGTCTGTTTCTGCCCTGGGTCAAGTTCTGACAAAGGTTCCCGGCCAGCGGCCAGTGGTGGGGCTTCCCAGGACGTGCAGGGGCCCCCACTCCTCCCTCCCGGAGCCCCGCCCCTGCACACGGGCCTGGAGGACGAGCTGCAGACGGGCAGACGGGAGGACTGTGGGGGACCCTGCATGGAGCCCTTCGCGGCCGGGCCCGGGACACACATTTCCACACGGGCAGGTGGGGTCACGGGACAGCCGTGGGGGGACAGGAAACGTGTGGGGCGGGCACCCCGGCAGACGACTTGCTCGTCATTTCACTAGATGGCGGCCGGGGCTCCTGTGTGGACGGCTGTGTCCCCGCCGAGCTGAGCCGCACGCGGAGCACGCTTCCGCTCCCTCCTTTTCTGACCAGCACTCTGCCTTACCTGCGCTGTGTACCCATGACCTTGTCACTGACTGAGCCCCACACTCTGGATCGGGGGGCGGGGGCTGCTCCAATCTCCTGCGCGGTTTGCCAGCTTTCCACGCTTCCTGTTCCAAGTCTGCAGATGCCCCGTCTGCATCACCCCTGCCTGGGGTTCTGACCTGGACCCCATCACTGCTTCTGCACCCAACACAGCCCTTCCTACACCCCCCACCCAGTCCCACGCTCCAGCTGGATCCCTGACTCCGCTTCTGGGATTTCCTGCACGCACCTCGGCCCTGACGTGGCCCGACCAGCCCCTGACGCCCTGGTCTCCATCTGCCCACATGTCACTGGCTGTCGCACTCGGTCACTCAGCCAGGAGTGCAGGGTCCGTCCTCTGTCAGCTGCCTCCCTGCACCACGCCCTTGCCTCCGCCTCCCCGCGGTCGGGCTGTTAGCGCCTCACCTCAGCCTGCCCTGCTCGCGGCCCTCCTGGGGGCCCCTCTCGCCCCGCCGGCCCTGCCCGGGCGCCCGCACGGAAGCTACACTCCTCCCTGAAGACAACTCTCTTCTCACCTCCCCAGCCCTGCTCAGAACCCGTGCCCGTGTTGGCACGAGCCCCCGCCCTGGATGGCGCGCCGGTGGGTGAGCCTGTCCCCTTTCAACCCCTGGGTGGTCTGGCGGCCACAGGGAGGATTCCCTGTGTGCCGGGCACCCAGGGGTTCCTGCTGAGAAGGCCCAGCACGCACCAAGGTCAAGGTAATGAGCGTCCCAACCGAAACGCAAACAATTATCCAGGAAGATGCATGTGCAGCGTCCCCGCTCAAGGCATTTCAAACCAGGTCCTCCAGGCTGTGCGTTTACGTATTTCTGAGCCCCCGGGACACTCCGCGTGCTGACTGGGTGGCAGCAGAGGGAGACAAGGCGAGACTTCGCTCGGACCCTCCGGTCCCCCTCCAGCTGGTGGGTGGTGAGGTGTCACTGTGCTGTGGTGGCCCCAGTGGACACGAGGCCTCTGGTCCTGGTCTCGAGCCCCTTACTCGGATGTTCAGTGCTCTTTGCTGGTGCCCCTGCCTGTTTGGGAAGAATATTTACTGTAAATCGTGAAAATCTCAGGAACTCTGGACGGGTGGGTGGGGGCACCCTGGGCGGATGCACCGAGTCCCAAGGGAAAGTAAGTCCCCACAAGCCCCCCGGACACTGTGGCAAATGTGAAACAGAAACTCGGAAACCTATGACCTTAGAATGCAGGGGTGAGAGAGAGAGAGGCAGAGAGAAAGAGTGCAGGGGAGGGGCAGAGAGGGAGAGAGAGAGAATCGTTCCTTAAAAGCATGTTTTATTTATTTTTGAGAAAGAGCGCGCGAGTGTGTGAGTGGGGGTCAGCACCAGAGAGAAAGAGGGAGACAGAGAACCCCAAGCAGGCTCCACGCTCAGCACAAAGCCTGATGCGGGGCTCAATCCCATGAACCTTGAGATCATGACCTGAGCTGAAATCAAGAGTCAGACACTTAGCTGAGCCACCCGGGCTCCCTGACATCGCGTGTGTCTTCCCTTCATGACTTTGGCTGCGGACGGCAAATACCCGAGGTGGCCGATTACTTGAACGTCCGCGAGCAGAAGCCTTTGTGCCTTAGACTCCGGGACACCTGTGGCCCTGAGGGGACCCCAGCTGCCGCCCGGAGCCCACCTCTGGTCCAAGAACACTGGTGGCCTGAGACTTGTGAAGAAGGAGCAGAAACCACAAGTCAAGTGCATCTGATGCCCTGTGCTCGCTGCAGACACGGGACACCAGGACGCCTCTGGAGCCGGCGGACCACACTGACCATTCTCTGAAATCATGGACCAGACTTCCTCCAAAGAAATCCAAAGGCAGTTTTCACTATAATTTTGACAAATCCACTTTCATTTCCAGTAATCTCCTTGAGAACGACAAGTCGTGGTAAAGGGGACAGAATGTTCTAGATCCTAAGAAGACCTGGATTTGGATCCTGTGGCTGCAGGGAGGAGCCTCGCCGGGCCTCACTTTCCCCTCACCGGTGACCCCTCGGGGGTCCTCTGGTGGCTGCACTCAAGGAGTCCAGGTGCCGATGACGGTGATGGAGACAGTGTGGCCAAGAGCCTGGCCACCCGTGTGAGCAGCCACCCGTTAGGGCCCTGGTCGCTAAGCTGCCGCAGGGCAGGTGTCACACCTCCATTTATTCACACCCCTTTGTGTCTGAGGAACAGAACACAGTCGTCAATCAGGAAGTAATCATCCATTTCTGTTTCTTTCCATTACAAGCGGCATTTCTCGTCTGCTTGACACTATGAGTTACGAACCATTTCAAACTCCACTCGCCGGTGCAAGTTCGTCTCGGAGCGTCCACATTGCAAGATGGGGCAGGAGGAAGAGACCCCCGGCCCTCTGCACGGGGATGCGCCTACGTACGCTGACTCTCCGTAAAATTAATAAACGTGGCCCCCCCCGGGAGTCCTGGGCGTTTGGAGGACGATTTAATTTAGTCAGGAGGCGCCTTTTCCCCGTGGTGGTCTCCATGCAACACTCATGACTCACGTCGTCTGTCGCATTTATGGGACCAAATAGAAAAAAAATGGTAAAAATATGAATCATATTATAGATTTCCAGGTTGTGAATATTTTACAGTTGGATTCATCAAAAATTTAGCTCTGAGGCTGCTGACTCGGCTGTATAAAGTGCTAACCTGTGGCTCGGAGTCTTGATTCATGAGAAGAAAGAACTCGATTGTTTCTGGAGTCGGGCAATAAGAATCAGCTTTAACCACGATTTTCTTCGCTCTGCATTATTTACAGGAGGCTCAGGGCCAGACTGGAGCTCCGAGAAACTCCATTTTGGGCAAAGTTTGAGAAAATGCATCATGGTGACAAAATTTGCTTTCATAAAACTGTGTTCACTCAGGAGTAAGGTGACTCCTTAGGGCACAGAGCACAGCTGGCTGGTGGGCACCAGGTGGGTCTGCCCTTCTCTGCAGGTGCGGCAGGTGCGCCCCCAGCTCTTACCCCAGGCTGGCCTCCCAGACCCCAGCCAGGCCCCCAGATCCCGCCCCAGGCCAGCCCCCCCGCAGACCCCAGCCCGGTCCCCCACAGACCCCAGCCGGCCAAGCGGTTTACTAAGGATTTCAGAGTCTAGGCATTGTGTCTAAGTAAAGATATCAAGAAACACTTTATCAATAAGATAGAAGAAATAGATGAAAGAGACAAACCCACAAAAAACAAAGATTTTACTAAATCGGCACAAATAATAGCAAATCCAAATTGTTTCAAACCTGACATAATCACAATTCCCCGCGTATACACAGAAACACACCCACTTTAGCTCAGTGGCCTCACAGGGGAAGTAGTCTAACTACTTAAAAGAACCTTGTTTTAAAATGTTTATTTTTGAGAGAGAGACAGAGTGTGAGCAGGGGAGGGGCAGAGAGGGAGGGAGACACAGAATGCGAAGCAGCTCCAGGCTCCAAGCTGTCAGCACAGAGCCCAACGTGGGGCTCGAACCCATGAACCGTGAGATCATGACCTGAGCCGAAGTCAGACTCTCAACCGCCTGAGGCACCCAGGTGGCCCAAGTACTCTAACTGTTTAAGAGCTCAGATCTGTTCTAACCAAACTGTTCCAGAGATTATAAAATGAAAGAACATTTCTCAACTCATTTAGGGGACCAGCATGACCTTGACATCTAAGCCAGAGGATTAAAAGCAGGGAAATGTATGGGGCGGCCTCTCTTATCAACTTAGACAAAGAAATTCTAGGCAAAATCCTAGCAAACTAAACCTGAACACATATAATATGATAAATGATCATAGCCACGGCTGGCTTATTCCAAGAATGCGATACGGATTAGCACCAGAATATTAGCTAATCTCCTGCTTCCAGTTCGGACACACAAAGTCACAAGTGAGCATTGCGCTGTGACAATGAAAGCATTCCAGATACTTGAAAATATATATGTCAGAGGGAAGAACATCGGGAGTCCGGGACTAATGCAACACAAATGATCTAAAGTCCAGAAAGTGAGGGATCAGCACAGGCCCTGCCCCTGAGGCGGCGGAAGGAAGCCCACAGGCACCAGCAGGAGAAGGCGCTGGGCTCTCACAGACTCTCGCCAGCAGCCGTCGGCACCAATCGGCCCCTGGGTAACGTGCAGCAGCAGGAGTCCTCTAAGTACAAGTCAGATGCTGTCAAAAGTGGGACGCAGGGCAGGAGGGCTGAGGGGACCCCCAGATCCTGAGCGTGGTTGGGGAGAGTGGGGTTGCTGAGACAAATCCCAGAAGCGCTCCAGGCCTCCAAATTTAATCAGCAGAGAAAGGGGGCGGGGAGAGCTGATAAGAATCCGTTACGGAGTTCCAGTGCGTCCAGGCCGTAGGATCACCGGGCAGGGCCCACACAGCAGGTGGCGGGGCCGAGGAGGAACGCTCCTGCTCAGAGGGGCTGGGTTAGGACTGGAGGGGAGGCCTAACTGAGGCTGGGGTCCCCAACAACCCAAACATAGGCCACTAAACCCACGTTAGGAAAAGATCATCCACAGAGGCACAATTCTTTTTAATGCTCACAGTCTAGACTCTGATAAGGGACATTTCTGATACATTTTCTCAAAAAACTTGAAACCAATGATTAAATGATGCCAAGCCCAGAACCAGCTTTGCTACGGGTCAGATTTACCTCCCAGTCCAGCAGCCTGGGGTCGAGACATGCCCTGTCCTGGACGTGACTGTTATTGACGGTAGTCTGGGTTGTCATGTGCACACGCACAAGGAAACGTGACCTGTTTTCAAGAGAGGAAACAGTGAATAACAGAAGAGCCACAGAAGACTGTGATCTTGAGTCATCAGAAAGGGACTCTGAAATAATTAAGTGAAAAATGCCCAAGACCTAGTGGGAAGATACATGTTAAGAATGTTACAAATGAAAAATGTATGATCCAGAGAACAAAAACATGGAATTAGGAGGCAGATCAATACAATATATTTAAATTAAGAGAGAAATGCCAAAAAGTTTAAAAACAGAAAAAGAAACCATACATTTGAGACAATATTAAATGGTATAAAAATATAATTGGAGACTCAGAAGAAAAAGATGAAGAAAAGGTGGCAAAAGAAAACTTTGAAAAGATAGTTTTCAAGATTTTTGTGAAATCAGTGAAATGCATCAGCCTACAGATTTGAGAAGCTCAACCTCAGGAAAGCCGGGGTGGGAGGAAAGCCAAGTGGGGGGACGTAGGTCCGTCCCCTCCAAGGTGCTGACACTCAGACAACAGCAGACTCACCAACTACCAGAGACAGGTTTACTGAGGAAAGAAAAAAAAGGCTTTTCGCCAGAAACTAAGAAAGTCAGAAGTCAATTAAATGACATCTTTAAGGTCCTAAAATTAAAAAAATTGTTAATCTGTAATTTTATAACAAATGGAAATGTCCCACAAAGATCAAGGAGAAATAAAGACATGCTCAGTCAGATGTGGAGAGAATCTGTCTCCTTCTGTCCTCACCAGCCCAACGCACTGAATGAAGGTCTGGGGTTGAAGAAAAACAACATGAGACCTGTGAACAAGCCTGAAACTCAGGTCCAGATCTGAAATGAGAGAGGTCTGCCCTCTCTCTCTCTGTCACACGCACAGATTTATATATATTTATTATGAATATATAAGTACATATGTCTTAATGTAAGAAAACGATTATTTAAGGCAAAAATCATCGCCATGTGCTCTGAAGCATGTCGGGCTCCACGATGCAGCTGCGACCCACAGGCCAGGAGGTGCTCGAGACGAACCAGCTCTTTGTCAGTTTGTGAGACAGAACAGTGGCCTGGAGGCACAGCTACTGAGAGACGGAGCCAGTCTCTGGGAGAAAGTCTAAGCACAATACAAGAGTAGTAAAGAGGGGAGCACCTGGGGGGCTTAGTTGGTTAAATGTCTGACTCTTGACTTTGGCTCAGGCCAAGATCTCACAGTTTGTGGGTCCGAGTCCCGTGTCAGGCTCTGTGCTGAGTGTAGAGCCTGCTTGGGATTCTGTCTCCATCTCTTTCACCCTCTCCCAACTCTCTCTCTCTCTCTCTTTCTCCTTCTCTCTCTCAAAAAAAAAAAAGAATAGCTAAACAAATAACACGGAATACTAAAAATAAATGTTGATGCAGAATAAAGTGGAACAAAAATGGAAGTGAATCAGTGTTTGACAAACTTCAGAACGCGAGACTTGACCTCCCTCCTAGCAGGATCTGAATCCAGTCTATACTGGTCAGCGACTCAAAGTGAAAGTTAACTGTTGTGAGGTGAGTGCAGAACGAAACAAACAAAACAAAGTCAAAGACCCAGTAACATTTCTCCCTAGAGACAGACCTAACTGTAAGACACAGGACCGACAGACAGACGGACGGGAAGCAGAGGGAAGAGGCCCCACACCGAAACCGCCGTATGGCTATAAACAGCAGAGTTTAGGGGCATGAGTTTTAGTGGACATGAAGACTGGTGATTTTATAATGATAAAGTGATAAATTAACTGAAGAGACATAATACCATTAGGTAAGTATTGGCCTAACAGCAGAGATTCAAAACACATGAAGGAAAGTTGTCAGAAATGAACACAGAAATATGCAGACACACAACCATGACCAGCCTGCATATCACCCGTCTTTTGATTACTTGATGAATAGGGAAAAATAGCTGTGTAAAATATTAAAATAATTACCAACCAACGTGACTCACCTGGCATTCATCAAACGCTCTCGCCAGCCACTGCAGGATGGGCGCTCTCTGCAAACACACAGGAAACGTTCTTAAGATGGATCTTATCTGGGCTCTAGCAATGGGCATCGACAGATACAAAGGAATGAAATACAAAAAGAATACACAGAATATATGCTCTAATAATGGTTTTAGATTGGAGATGAATAATGATGAGATACTTAAATCATGCACAAATATTTGGAAATTAAATTTCCAACTGATCAACACAGCACAACTCATAAAAGAAACTACAGAGGGAATGAGACTGTATTTTTACATGGGATCATAATGAAAACTCAATGTATCAAAATAAGCAGTATGCAGCTTGCAGGATTTAGAGGGGAGTTTATGGCTTGTAGTTTAAAAAATGCTATAAAAAATAAAGTATGATCCCAACTTGCAAAAAAAAAAAAAAAGTAAAAGAAAAGCAAACTTAATCTAAACGTAGTGGAAGGACTGATCAGAACTGAGATCAGAAATCAATACGCTAGAAACAAACAGAGAAAAATCAACAAAAACAAAGGGCGTTCTTTGAAAATAATAATAGTAATAAACTTGTAACAACAGTGATCAAGTGCATCAAAGAGAAGGAAATATAAATCACCAAGGTCAGGAAGCCCGGACATTACATCATTGGAAGTTTTGTAAGGGGAAACGATCAAGTCTTTATGAACAGAATCTCAACAACTTTGATGAAACAAAAAACTCCTTGAAAAATACAAAGTAGCAAAAGGACCAAGAAGAAATAGAAAATCCGAACAAACCTATGTCTATTGTGTAAATTGCATTCATAATCAGAAATATTCCCAAGAAGGAAATTGCATATTCTGATGCTTCATCAGAGAATTCTACCCAACATTTATTATTAATGCCAATATTACACAAACCCTTTCGTAAGTAGCATATGAGGGACCCAAGTGCTGGCAAAGGAGCCATCAAGGAGTGAAACTGCAGACCCGACATTGCTTGTACACAAAGATGCAGAAATGCCGAATGAGATAGGACTGCTCAAATCCAGCAATAAATGAGAAGATTAAAACTGTGACCAAGTGGGTTTTATCCCAAGAATGCGAGATTGGTTTAATATTCAAAAATCAAACACTAAAAAAATTTAAAAGGGGCACCTGGGGGGCTCAGTCATTTAAGTGTCCAACTTGGGCTCAGGTCATGATCTTGCAGTTCGTGGGGTCGAGCCCCCCATCGGGCTCTGTGCTGACAGCTCAGAGCCTGGAGCCTGTTCAGGTTCTGTGTCTCTCTCTCTGCCCCTCCCCTGCTCATGCTCTGTCTCTCTCTATCTCTCAAAAATAAATAAACGTTAAAAAAAAAACCCAACGTACTACCTCATGCAGAGAATAGGAGGAGAAAACAGCCATGATCATCTTTGTGGATTAGGTAGAAACATTTCATGGAGTTCAGCACCCCACGCGGTGAAATCTCTCCACAAAGTAAGAGTGTGAGTAGGTCTCCAGATCTGATAAGGGGTATTTAGGAAAAGCCTGATGCTAACATCTTAATTGATTGTAAAAAGCTGAATGTGATCCAACAATTCCACTTGTGTGTACACGCCCCAAAAAGTTGGAAGCAGAGTCTCAGAGGGACATTCATACGCCCGTGTTCACAGCAGCTCAAGCATGGAAGCGAGTGGTCAGGTGGATAAACCGCACACGGTCCATCTAGACAGTGGGTCAGTACTCAGCCTTCACATGGAAGGCAAGTCTGACACCCGCTAGAACAAGGATGTTAAGGGACATGAGCCGGTCACACACACAAACCAGATTCATGGAGATGGAGGGTAGATGTTGGTGCCGGGGGCTGGGGAGGAGCCAGGGGTTCACTCCAGGGGGAGTCAGTGTCCATTGGGACGGAGTTTCAGCTGGGAAGATGGAAACGTCCTGGAGATGAATGGTGGTGATGTTTGTGCCTTAGGAATGTGTGCAGAACCACTGAATTTACACGTAAAAATAGTTAAGATGGTAAATTTTATGTTATGTGTATGGGAAAAAATCCAGGAATAAATTTAGGATGTCTACTTGTTCTATTCCTACTCAAAAATTACACTGGAGGTTCTTATGAGTAAGCTAAGATGAGAAACAAGAAAATAAAAACACTGAGAATCAGAAAAAACCAAGTCTAAGTCTTGTAGTTACTGGCAAAATGACTGTGTACACCGGAAGTCCACTGGACAGAGTGAGTCCACTCGGCAGGGCCGCCGGATACGATTCCATCATACGCTCAGCAATTCCCCTCCTAGCGATTTGCCTGCAGAGAGTGAGTGAGGAGGATTCTGCTGCATTATTCACGATTGCCCCGAACTGAAAATGGCCAAGCGGCCAGTCAACAGGAGAGCAGATGAACGGCTTGAACGGCGGTACAACGGAATATTCCTCAGTGATAAGGAGGCCGGGCGCGAGAGTCCAGGATACAGCTGGACGGACGCACCTCTAGACCCGTCCAGCGGAGGAGCTAAGGCGAGTGTGCGTGTCCGGCGTGTTCCCGTCTGTTCCAAACTCGGGTCGGGCACAACTACTGCACGGGGGCGGAAACCAGTTCCTGGGGGTGGTGATGCATGGAAAGGGATGGGGGGGGACTTTCTGGAAGGATGGCAGTGTTTTATATCTTGTTTTGGGTGCTGGGTACACAGATCTATATACACTCGCTAAAACTCACCAAAGTGAACATTTAAGAATTTTGTATGCCAGTTCTATCTTTTTTTCAAAAAATTTTAAATGTTTATTTTTGAGAGAGACAGAGACAGAGACAGAGACAGAGCGTGCGTGGGGGAGGGGCAGAGAGACAGGGAGACACAGAATCCGAAGCAGCCAGTTGTATCTTAACTTAAAAAAGAAACAAAAATAATTTAATGTGTTTTACCATATTAATAGAATAAGCTAAAAAAATAGTGATTTTCATCGATGCAACAAAAAGCATTTGGAAAACATTAATGTTCGTTCATGATAAAATCCTTCAGCACTTTGAAAGGAGAATAGAGTTTTCCTTTCCCTGAGAGGGAAACACAGGAATTGATGAAACAGTGAAACCTTTTTACCAGAAATTGGGTTTTTCACATGGGCTGAAGATTTGCAGACCATACCGCAAGGCCGGGGGTAAAAACTGCAATGTGGGGCCCAGAGCAGAAGAAATAAAACTTATTTGAATACAACATAATTGATTATATAAAGCTTTAAAAAGGTCATAGAATAATTATTAGAATTAATAAGTTACATTTATCATGGTTACTGGAACAAGGTAAATATCAAGTTTGTTTTTACATAAAAGCCAACAATTAGGAACGGAATTTTAAAAATGTTATATAAATAGTATCAGAAATATTAAACACATAGGAATAGCTCTAATGAGAAGTGCGCGTGACCTCTGAAGAGAAAATGTTACCGGAGAAATGAGCCCAAGACCCACGGACGGCGCGCACGCTCAGTGTGACTTGTGTTCCGCCTCCACCGGACGGGGCGCTCGGGCGAATGGATGGAGGTGATGAGTGTGCTGGGGGCTCTCGTGTTTGGGGGCAGCACGAAGGGGGAGGTCCACCTCAGCGCCACGCTTAGGCCACGCTTCAGCCACGCTGGATGGGAGGAGAGGTCAGGGGTCAAGGACACGACTGATGCAAGCGTGTGGAGCCGGGCTCGTCTGCTACAATGGGGTGAATGCGGATTTGCGGTCTCAGGTGGGGACCGGGGGGCTGCACACCCAGCAGAGGACGTGACAGCGCGGGAAGGCTGTCACTGTGGGTTTGGGTGTGTTAAGTGTGAGGCGTTGGTCACCCTGCTGGGCAGAGATGACCTGAGGGCGGCTGGTCCCCATTCAGTCACCTTCTGTCAGTGTGTCGTGGAAGCAGGCGTCCTGCTGTCTTCACTGAGCCGCAGCCCCGTAGGTCCCCGTCTCCGGGGACCTCCGGCTGTCCCGCTGCCCTGCACTCTCCGTGCGCGGCCCACAGGCTCCGTCGGGGATGCTGGAGGGACACGCGCCGACGAGGGCCATCTCTGCCCCCCGGGCTCGCGGAGTGACTTGTAAGTGGGTTGCTATCACACGCGTTCAATTATTCAGGGGACTGTTTAGCTGAAATTGTTCAAAGGATTTGCGATCTGTTATGCGGCAACTGCCGCTGCCGCGTCCCTCCGTCCCCCGAGTGCTTCCGGCTGCTGACAAACGAGAGTGTGAAATAACTTTCCGTTCCCCGTTAATAACGTTGTGGGGACGCAGAATCGATGCTTTTAAACATTTCAGGCCGTCCCGCTGAGACGGGCGAACGTGCTGGCGGCGGGCCAGCTAGTGACCTGGCGCGTTAACCCCTAAGACAGGTGGGCTGGGCGCTCGCCGGTCCTCCCAGCCGGTGGGGGGGTGGGGGGGCTCCCGTCTGTAACGCGCAGGGTGGGACGGGGAGGTCACCCGGCGTGCGATGCAGTCTGGCCACCGCAGGCACGTGTCCACTGCACTCCTGTCGGGACCCGGGAGCCCACCCCGCCCGCTGCACCTGCACCGACCACACAAGAGACAACAGGTGGTCAGGTTCAAGTGTAGTTTTTCCAGAAGCCTCGTTTGCACCAAATTACTCTCAAGCTGGTTCGACATCGTCTGAGCCGAAGACCTCGGCAGCTGCTGTGTCTCCTCCGTCATCGTCAATTCCGTCCTCGTGTCCTGTGATCCGGGTGCTTTCGCCCGATCTGGACGAGCGGCACCACCACCGGCTTTGGTCCCGTCGGGGACACGATGCTCTCCATCTCCCTCTGTTCCTCCGGTGCCTCTGGCCTCTTCCCGTCGTCCCCCCGGAACACTTGTTTGGCCTCTTGCGTTCCCTCCACCGCTGCACCACCGGCTCCGGACCCCGTCCTGTCCCCGCCACCCCCTCCTGCCCCCTCCTGCTCCCGTCCCGCCCCTGCTCTGCTCTGCCCCGGAAGAGGGAGGTGGGCCTGCCGCTCTGACTTCCGCAGCTGAACCCCGAGTCCTGTGACCGGAAATCAGAAGAGCACGTCGTTCTGGAAGAGGCTGGGCATGCAGGGCGGGGGAGTCAGAGAGGGCGGCCAGCCCGGACGTCTCTCCACAGTCTGATGGCAGCTCCCACATGCGCACGTGGATGCCACACACGTAGCTCACGCCCACCGTGTCCAGGCTCTGCCACCGTCTTTCTGTGCCTCGTGTGAAGCAGCAGCGACAATGCCATCAACTCCTGAAAACACGGTGAAGGCGGGAAGTCCTTACAACCAGGTCCCCCACCTCGGCCTCTCCATGATTCCAGGCCCCCTTCTCTGGGGGCCTCCATTTCCCTCTGCCAGCACCCCGCCCACGACTGGTGCTGCTCCCGCCAGGCCGTGAGCCACACTCGCCGGCCACACCTGCACTTTGGATGTCACTGCGTCACCTGCTGAATCATCCAGTTCAATGATGCGGCAAATTGATCACCGTGGCCCCCCCGCCCCCCGGGTGGCTGAACTTCCCCCCCACCCCCTGCAGCTCCCCCCCCCCGGCCCCCCGAGCAGGGTCTCTCTCGACCTTGGCAGCACCCACTACCCTCACCCCTTCCTGATGAGAACGTCACTCCTACCGTTCTGGCGGCACACCCATCCCCCCTCTCCTGTCCTCTGACCTCGTCACAGACCCCCCTCACTGCCAGTCACGGCACGTTCCCTGGCAATTTAAACGTGCTTCTCTCACCTTGGTGAAAACTAGGCCGGTAGATACACAGGTGTTGAAGAGGCATCTTTGCCCCAGGGAGCCCTCCGGGCCTTCCTCGCCGGATGGGCCATGAGGGGCTGTGCTCACCCCTCTTGTGGCCCGGAGTCCCGGGTCTGCCTGTCCCCTCCCCCACCATCCGCCCGTCACTCCTCTTGCCCAGCTGGCCTCCAGGACGCAGCCCGGTGGCTGCTATCAATGCTCCGTCCTCTGTGCGGAGGCTGGCGCCGATCACGACTGCCTCCTCTCTGGAAGGAGCAGGGGCCAGGGGAGGCGGTCCACGCTCTGCGCTTTGACTCACGTAAACTTTCCTTCCCACTAGAGATTTAAGATAATTCAGGGTGTGCTCATTTTGTAAAAACGATTCCTGTGCACTAACTGTGGACGTGAGACTGAGTTAAGGGGTGGCGTCTTGAGCGGATCCCAGCTGGAAAAAAGAATCCCAAATAATCCCACTGCTCAGGAGAGAACAAAAGGCTTCTTGTTGTAATTGTGAACGAGCATTTTCGCTCATGATTTTAGTATACATGGCTAAGAAAGGCTTCTAGTGTCGCTTTAAACCTTGATGTCCACAGCAATGAATTTGTAAGAGTAATCAATGTAGTTTCATAACAATAATAGGAAATCTCATTTTTATATTAGCCAGATCAAGAAAACGGGATAGAATACATTTAAGGCATTACGTTACGATGAAACATTTTGCTTACAGGGGAGATTGGGTTACTCGCTGGTTACATTAGCGTATCTGGAGCGCCTGAGTGGCTCAGACAGTTGAGACTCTTGATCTCAGCTCAGGTCATGATGTCACAGTTTGTGAGTTTGAGCCCCGCATCAGGCTCTGCACTGACAGCACAGAACCTGCTTGGGATTCTCTCTCTGCCCCTCCCCTGCATTCTCTCTCTGCCTCTTGAAATATATAAATAAATATTAAAAAAATTAGTTACTGGGAGCGCCTGGGTGGCCCAGTTGGTTAAGTGTCCGACTTCAGCTCAGGTCATGATCTCTCAGCTTGTGGGTTCAAGCCTGGTGTCGGGCTGTGTGCTGACAGCTCAGAGCCTGGATCCTCTTCAGATTCTGCGTCTCCCTCTCTCTCTGCCCCTCCCCTGCTCATGCTCAGTCTCCCTCTCCCAAAATAAATAAATATTAAAAAATTTAAAAAAATTAGTGTACTTAGTGTACTTATAGAAAGACCTGGTAAAGTCTGGTGCCACACAGGTGTTTGCTGCCATTGCTATTATGAAACTAGTAATATTTATTCTTATATGGTTACTTGTTAAATGGATCAAAACGAATCCAATGAATTGAAAGGAACTGCAATTAGGAAAACTAAGTCAGTAGAAGCAAAAGAGCAGATGAAATGTCAAACGGAAAGCATATGGAAATTGTACTCAGATAACTTCTGGATGCCGTTGGCCTCCTAGGACCCCGGGACCCCTCCTCACCGGTCATGCCCGAGCAGAGGTGAGGAAGCCTGAGCTGCACACATGTGGTGGGTAGTTTCTGTGCTTCGGAGAGAACAGTCCCACTGAAGGGCAGGATGGAAACAGAGGTCACATCTCACCTGGGAGGCGTTCCACAGGCGGATGACAGCCGGCTGGAGCTGCCCCAGCCCTGACCCAACCCAGGTCCTGTTTAGCGGACGTGGCGAGCCCCCACCCTATGGAGGGAAGAGCACCCCCTCTGAGGAGTGATGAACTCTGTGTGTGAAACACACTTTACACGTAACACCCAGGATGCTCTTTTTCCTCAGGAGACAAATGGGAAAAAGGCCGTTGTGACCAACAGGTGAGAGAGAGAAGCCCCCAAAACACCAGTGATGTTCAAGTGCTGAGGTCAGCAGATGAGGTCTGGACAACAGTAGTTATAAATATACTGAAGAAAATAAAGGGAAATTTTAATAAAATGGAAGACAATATGCATAATTTCAGCATAGAATTGGATTCTAATAAAATCCTCAAATGGTTCCTGAGTTGTTAACGTTAGTCATTCTGACAGGTGTGAAGGTATCTCATTGTAGCTTTCATTTGCATTTCCCGGATGAGTGATGTGGAGCATTTTTTCATGTGTCAGTTGGCCATCTGGATGGATGTCTTCTTTGGAGAAGTGTCTATTCATGACTTTTGCCATTTCTTCACTGGATTATTTGTTTTGGGGGTGTTGAGTTTGATAATTACTTATAGATTTTGGATACTGGCCCTTTATCTGATTGTCATTTACAAACATCTTCTTCGGTTGCCTTTTAGTTTTGGTGACTGTTTCCTTCACCTGCAGAAGCTTTTTATCTTGATGAGGTCCCAGCAGTTCACTTTTGCTTTTGTTTCCCTTGCCTCCGGAGCATGTTGAGTAAGAAGCTGCTGTGGGTGAAGTCCAAGAGGTTTTTGCCTGCTTTCTCCTCTAGGATTTTGATGGTTTCCTGTCTTACATTTAGGTCTTTCATCCATTTTGTTTATTTTTCTGTACGCTGTAAGAAAGTGGTCTAGGTTCATTCTTCTGCACGTCCCTACCCGGTGACATGGACCCTGCTCGTTTGGGACAAGGACCCTGGTGGCTGAGGCTTGGAAAAACCCAGCTCGGCTGTGACGTCGATGATGGGAAAGCATTTCGTGGGGGCTGGTGGGGGTAACCTGCCTATTTTCCTCCCAACTCCTAGGGAGGCAGGTACAAGGGGAGGCGGCTGCTGTGCTCAGTGGTGAGTGTCACGTCCACAGAAGGTGCCATGACAAAGCTGCCAGAAGAAAGCACAAACATCTGTTCCCTCCACGGTGCCTCGCGGGCTCCTTAGTCACTCCCTTGTGGCACCTTGAGGGCCCAGGGCCTGAATCCCCCCCACCAGGCTTTCCCGCCTGCGTCCAGGCCCAAGCACAGCTGTCTGCGGACAGGTGGAACTGGCCTCTCTCGTCCGTCTTTTCAGGGCACCTGTGCAGTCTACCCACCAAACAAAATGGAAAGCTGCGTGCTGCTGGGTCAGGGGTGGGGGTGGGCTGTGGCTCCCCTCCTGGACCTCCTGGGGACCTGACGAGTGGGAGGGTGCGGCCCCTTTTGGGCGTTTTGGGGGGGGGTTCGCAGAGCCAGAAGGAGCCTGGGGGTCCAAGCTGCTCCCAAGGTCACGACAGGTGTCCAGACGAGCTCTTGGGGCTGGGTGCGCGGTGCACCAGCCATCCCGAAGGACCTGCCGTCTGCCGGCCCCGTGGTTACTCCCGGCGTCCCCTTCCACCCTCAGGAGTGCCGGGCACAGCATGAGCCTGTGGGTTTCCTCCAGCTCGGCCCCGCGCGGCTGAAGGTCCTGCCACCTCGGAGTTTCCCAAAGTCCCCGTGAGGTTTCGGACGTAGCTGGAGAAACCCAACCAAGACCCCTTCTTCTTGCTCCAAAGTCCCGGCGGGGCTGGTGGACGCTTGTGCAAGCGGGCGCCTCCGGGGGGCGGCGAGGGATGCCGGGGATGAGGGACCTCTGCTGAAGCTGCCGCTGGCGGAAGGTCTGCTGGGGCCCGTGCTCGCTGATGCGGGACTGTGCGGTCTCGACCCCACGCAAGGCGAGGTGGGGTCTCTGCTCTCTCGGCGGCAACCTGCAGACCCCACAGGCCCGGCGGGGGTGGGCCTTGCTGCGGCAGCAGGGAGGGCGCGGGCTGGGAGGGCTCTCCGCGAAGGGACTTGCAGCTCTGGCACACCTTTCTTCGGCGTGGTGAGAACGCGCCCTCACGCGTGCGCAGTGGGTGAGAACGCGCCCTCACGCGTGCGCAGTGGGTGAGAACGCGCCCTCACGCGTGCGCAGTGGGTGAGAACGCGGCCTGCACGCGTGCGCAGCAGGTAAGCACGGGCCCCTGCACGCGTATGCTCGGTGTGGTGAGAATGTGCCCTCACGCGTGCGCAGTGGGTGGGAACGCGGCCCGCACGCGTGCGCAGTGGGTGGGAACGCGGCCTGCACGCGTGCGCAGTGGGTGAGAACGCGGCCTGCTGGCGTGTGCGCCCCGCTCGGGGTGTGTTGTGGCCTACGAGCAGAACGTGTGTGCAGAAAAGTCTGCTTTTCTCTTAAAACTGCCAAAACGGTCAGTACTTATCCCGGGGACGTTGTCAAACGCGAGTGAATAAGTAAATTAGAAAAGCGCACAGGCCGGGCCGACCCTCGTCTGTTACCCAAGAAACACCTCTGTCTCCCTGAGCAGAGCATCCTGGGCTGAGATCAGAGCGGGCAGCTCAGGTCGCCCGCTGCTTCGGGAACAATATGCCTTGAAACGGCATCTGCTCTTGCAGCTACAGTGCGAAGTTTGCATTATTAAAACCCGCTTAATAATTTAGGCTGAAACAAACGTGCAACGCAGAAGAACGTGCGCGCACGCCGCACAGTAATGAAATGCTACTGAATTTGAGTTTGGGGGGTGTGGACGTCCAGGCAGCCTGATGCCTCGGTGGGCGCCGAGAAGGGGCAGGTGACTCACGCCAAAGACAGTGGCCCGGACACGTCTCCTGGACCCCATGGAGCAGAGCCTGTACGAGCTGTGTCCCTACGTGTCCTCCAGGCTGTCTGCAGGGATTTCCTCCACCCAGTGCCCACTATGGAGTAGCCACAGGGCATTGGCTCAGCGCTCTGCCTGGGCAGGGTCTGCCCTGGGAGCCTGTCTCTCCTGGGCACCAGCTCGTCTGAGACGTGAGGGGTCTGCCGTACCCCCTGCCCGCATAGCAGCCCGGAGCTGGTGATGGCAGCCCTTCCTGGGAGAGGATCCTGGGCTGAGATTGGAGAAGGGAGCCCAGGTTGCCCACTGTTTTCTAGAAACATCCCTGTTAGGGTATTGTGCAGCCAGGATCACAGCCACCCCCACTGTCCCGAGTGACCTGTCTGTCCTCACACGTGCCATCGCTGCTCCTGTTGTTTCCCAGAAGCCTCTCTTTTTCAAATAGTGGTGCCTCTTCAGTCCACCCAGGCTTCCTCTGACTCTGCCCTTGACCCCCAGCCCTGGACACCCTTCTGCCACCACCCACAGGGCTCACTTCTGCCTCCCTCCAGAGACCCCCAGATCCGAAGACTGGCCTAGACTCCTCATACCTGAACGTCACGTCCTGAGGTTGCACGGTCTGTGCTTCCGGGTGTGTTTTCTAGAGCGCCCCCCTTTCCCTGGGTGAGAAGACCCGGGTCCTGACATCTCAGCGTGTTAACATCCTGACTTTACCCTTCAGGGACGGGCCACTGCTGCGCTCACTGTTAGGCAAGCACACAAATTCATTTCTCGAACCCGTTTCCTAGCCCTGCCCACTGAGCCGTCCGCTCTTCCTGCTGGTTTCCAGGCGTTTCCGTCGCCCGCGCACCGGGGCCAGGGTCCTGGCTCACACGGCCTGGGCCCTGCCCTGTTCTCACCAAGGCCGTGTAGGCTGCGGGACACGTGCCTGCGTTTTCTGTTAAATATTCACGCTGGATGAAGCTATTTGGGAACATTTCCTCTTCCATGTGAGTTTTTAAATAATTCTATTTTTTTCAGACTGTAATTCAGATGGTAAAGAATGTATTGATTAATGTGGGGAGAACCGACGTTTCACAGTAAATGATTAGGTCCTGGATCCCGGCAACCCGGCTCATTTATTCGATCGTCCTCCTTATGCATTATGGGTTTTAAAATCTCTCGAGGGGGTCACACATGTCTGTTGAGTGTGGCCGCAGGTGTGTAATTTTTGTGGCCGTTGGGAATGACACGTTATTGATTATATATTCCAGTTCGTCATCACAGACCCGGGGAAGGCCGCCAGCTGTGTATGTGGGCTTGTCTGCGGCGATCGTGCCGAACTGTGTTGATACTGTTGATTCTTTTTCTTCCGAGGAAGCTAATCACTGCGTTGACGACCGGCGAGCGCTCTGAAGGCCTGATCTGTAAGGGGAGCCGCTCGAGATCTCGGGAGCCGGCACGACTGTGCACGCCCCTTGCCTCCAGCCAAGCCTCAGTCACGGCTCGCGGAGCACACGCTGTGCACCTGCGCTGGAGAAGGAGCACCTGCAGCACAACTATCATCGCTCCTGCCGCCCGCGTTCCTTGGCGCTAAAGCGTGTGATCCCCCCCCCCCCGCCCCCGCTACTCTGTAACCTTCGAGCTTTTACAAGCTGTGAAACAAGGTCCGTAACCCGTGAAAACGGTTCGCTCTCCGGGCACTTCCTTCCCCGCGTGGACCGTGTTTCTCCGGCGGCCGTCCTCACGTGAGCTCGAATACAACCTTCCTCCTTACTTTCAGAGATTCTAGAAGGTTTGGTCATTTTGCATCCACAGTATTGGCCAATGACGACGCTGATGGCTGTCCCCTCGGCGGCGGCGCCGAGCGAGCGTCATTTCTTCTTCCTGGTTTTGAAGGGGAGGCATCCCCAGGGCCTCCCCCGAGTGTCTGCCTCTGCGTGGCCTCACCCCTGCTGTCCCTGGCCCTGTGTCACCAGGCGTCACCGTGTGTCATCCGTGTCTGCCCTCACCTCACACTCTGCCTGCTCCACCTCCTCGACGAGGTCACGGCTCGTACTTCTGTCTCCGAAGCCCCGTCTGCTTCCCTGATCGCACCGTTCCCTTCCTCAATTTTCCGCCTCTCGTTTCCTTGGGCTGTTCTGACGAGGTTTCCCAGCTTCCCGACTCTCTCGTTTTTGATCCCCTTGTTCCCTGGATGACACATCCTCCACCCCTGCACCACGTTAGCTGTGTCCACAGGTGATGCACGGAGCGTTTCTAGATACTTACAATTATTCTTCTGTCCCGTCCTATAACTTGAAATTTATGCAACGACACATCACTTCATTTCCAAACGTATTGGCTGCAGGGAGATCTTGTTTGTGATTATTTTCAAAATCGATTGTGTTATAGTTGGGACACATTTTCTGGGTAATATGAAACTTGGGAATTACTGAGAATTTATAGGTCTTTGCATATAAATACCCCCATATCTCAACCTTACTGGTTCAACCTTCTCTTTCTCTCTTTGTCTGTTTCTCTTTCCTGTGTGTACATTTGTCTGCTTGATCCAGAAGATTCTCGGAGCCCCTGCAGTGACTGAGCACGGTATTTGACTCCTCTGTGTCTCTGACTCGCTCGCTGTGAGGCTGCGTGATCTGACGCACGCGTGTTCACGACAGCTACGTGCCTCATTGTCCTCCCGCTGTTGGATCCTGCTGTGGTATTTGGGTTTTGTCTTTGTGACACTTTATTCTGCCCATTGTCATGGTCACCAGCGAGCTGTGCTCGGGGATCGCGTGGAGATCCGGCATCTTTCCCGTCAGTTTCGTGTTGACCGTGTGCGGTCTGCAGGTGACGTCCTGGGAACCTGTTTTCTGTCACCTGAGGGGTTCTGTCGTGTAAGTGGTAAGTTTAGACCTTTTGACTTTATTCCAACTGTTGGCACCACTCAGGGATTCTACCATTTGTGTCCTGTTTTCCATTGATCACATTTCTGTCATTGATCTCTTTATTTCCTTTCATTTCTGTCTTGTGTTTTCTGCACTTCTGTCTCCCGTCCGACCCTGTTAGCCGAGGTGTGGGGACCCGCTGATTCACTGCTATAGATTTTCTCCCTCATCAGTTCTTATATCGTTCCTCTAAAGAGACAACTGCTTTAGCAGATTCATGTTTCTTCCCGAGTTGTTACGAATATACTTTCTGTTTTTCTTTTCTTTGGCTTAGTTTATTTTTTAAATTTTGAGACAAAAATAACACGTAGATAGATTAGGTCACCCTCACTCCCCACGTGGCTGGTGAGTTACCCGGATTTGTTGATTTTATTTGGGAATTTGAGAGTTTGACAATTTTTATCTTGTTTTTCTCACACACCAGCAGCTTTCTGCGTTGGAGCCTTCCCCCTGCTGCCTACTGGGACCGCGTTGGGGCGACGCGGCGTCAGCCTGGCTGCGTCCTGCAGCCCGAGGGGAGGCCCCGCACCGTGGTCCTTGCGGTGACGCTCCCCCAGCCGCCCCCTCCGACCGCACACCACACTCACTGCCGCAGGCTTCAGAGATCACGCTTTGCTGAGATAACGCACACGTCCACCGGCCACCTTTTCAGTGCGTTTTCCTTGTCCGGCCTTCCCTCGTGTGTTCTTACGAGTCTGGCCGTCCTTGTGTTAAGTCCGTCTGTCCTTGCTTCTGCCGGTTACTGTTTCGGTTTCCTTGGTGTGTCACCCATGGACAGCGTGAGTGCCTCGTGGGCCCCAGCTGCCCTTGGTGTTTCGGGGCAAGATCAGAGGGCAGACGGCTGCTCAGTCCCTGGCGTTGGGACAGAGGTGGGGACACGACCCTCAAGGCAGCGACTATCCCCGACCCTCTCGGTTTCTATCTTCATATCTTTCCCACAGACTCCCGATGGGCCCCTTCCTCAAGGAGGGGACAGGGGACGGGCAGCCAAGAGCCCCCTGCCGCTGCCCCGTCGGGACGACAGAGCCCCGGCTGGGTTCGCGGTAGATGGAACCCAGTGGCTGTCTCTGAAGTCCTTCTTGGGCCAGGATCACACACACACCCTCCAAGTCAGCAATGAAGATGCAGCTACAACAAAAGGATGGGCAGAAAATACAAGCCCACGAAGCAGACAGGACCGTGTCAGTGATAAGCGCACATGAAGAGGGTCAACGCCATGGCGGGTGGGGGTGGGTGGGGGTGGGGCCGCGGGTCAGCTTGATTTTTGAGCATCTGACTCTTGATCTCACAGTTCGTGGGGTCGCGTCCCGCATCGGGCTGTGTGCTGACAGTGAGGAGCCTCCTTGGGATTCTCTCTCTCCCTCTCTCTGCCCCTCCCCTGCTCTTTCTCTCAAAAATAAATAAGTAAACTTTAAAAAAGGGTCAACCACTATTAATAAACAATCCTAACAAAAATCATCAGATCTCTGTGGAATTGGAAACATTGGAATATTGGAAAACCCAGCGTTGATGAGGGACCGGCCTCTTCTGATTTGCACAAAGCGTCTGCACCTGAGAGGCCCCGCAAGGGACCCGAGAGGCCAAAGCCAGCTTTAGAAGCCCAGCATCCCCTCCTGCCTCACCCCTGCCCAGCTCTGAGTTGGCCTTCGGACGTGGCCTTGGCTCGTGCGCCTCCCCAGCCTGGGAGGACCCTGCCCCCCGCTGACGGGGAGCACCTGCGTCAGGAACTGTCCCCCGTCATGCTGTCCCGGGCTCTTCATCGACAACGTGCCCTGGGGTTAGTGCCTGGCCGCCGGCTTCTACTTTCCTTTGACAATTTTGACAAATAGCATTTCCGCCCCACATGGCCCATCTCAACCAGATGGTCCGGATTTTGGTCTATAAATGGAGACAGCCTCCGTCTGCGGATTTATCCCGTCTTCTCTCTCCGTGCAGCGCCACGCTCGCCGCCGGGACTGACCGGCTTCCTGGAGAAGATTCCGGGTCGCCGGCGTCGCTGCTCCAAAGTCGTGACTTCCTGCTTTCCTTTGAGTATTCGTTGGTCTGTTCCTCATTTCCTAGATTCGATGCTCATTGTTTATCCTTGTGGTTTTCTGTGAATGGAAGTAGTTACGAAGCATCGAGATCTGACCTGACTGGAGCTTTCCCCATCAAAGCTCTTGGTGAATTATTTTCTTAACAAATCACGGCTACATATTTGATCCCCTCCCCGACCCAGGGCGTGGAGGAAGAGATATATTTTCTCTTGCCCAGGTTTTCCTTGTTTTTACCTTAAGTTTGTTTATAATGTCCATTTAGTTATTTTGACATCATCAGGGAACATTCTTCATGTAATTTCTGATTTTGCAAGTTACTGAACTGTGTCTATATTTATTGTATATGTGACATAATATATTATCTATTTTTCAAAATCTAGTGCAATTAAAACAAATGAATTACTTTTTAATTACATTGTTCAGAACATTTACAATCTCATTTCTGTTCTTGTATCAGAAGCAGAAATATATGGGTTAGTGCCTCCCATAATCCTGCGTTTATGTCTCCTTCATCTTCTTATATTTATTGGCCTATTAATATCGGAAATGAAAAATGTTTGTGTTTTGTTTCAGACATGTCCCTTATAAGTAGCAAATAGGTACACTTTGTTTTGTTAGAGTTGGAGCAGATTTTCTTTCTAATGAGTATAAGTCATTTACATTTTGAAAGAGTATTTTAACTTGGGAGACACAACATGTGTTTGGATATGTACAAGGTAGTAATAAGATTGTTTCTAGACTTTGAAACATTAATCATAAAATTGCCACCTATGCAGCTTCACACCCAGCTTGTAAGCATCTGATTGCCTGAAATCCACCCGCATCATCTCCCTCCCACCACACCTGGCCCCGGAGTTAGTGCGGTTTTTTTTTTTGTTTGTTTTTTGTTTTTTGTTTTTTTTAAGAGAGAGACAGAGCAAGAGCAGGGGAGGAGCATAGAGAGGGAGACACAGAATCTGAAGCAGCTCCAGGCTCTGAGCGGTCAGCACAGAGCCCGACACGGGGCTCGAACCCATGAGCCGTGAGATCGTGACCTGAGCCGAAGTCGGACGCTCAACCGACGGAGCCCCCCAGGCGCCCCTGGAGCGTTCTTGAACCTCTCGCTAACCATTCCCTGGGTTTTCTCCACGGTCCTGCTCCCGTCAATACATCCCTGAACAACATACTTTCTGACCTCATCTTCCTTGAGGTTTACATGGAGGAATTCTGTTCATCATTCTTTGACTTGATCCGTGTGCCAGCATTTTTTTTGAGATTTATTCATGTTGAATAGAATAAAGCATTTTCACTGCCGTATAGCATTTCATTGGTAGGTTTGCTATACTTTTATATTCCGCTGTTGTTGATGGGCATTTCGGCTGCTCCAGACTTTGTTCCTATTAAAATTAGTGCCCGGCCAAGATGGAAAAACAGAGACCAGGTTTACTCTCCAAACAAGAGCAAGAAACAGACCCAACATTTGGAACAATGGTTTTCAAGATGCTGGAAACCAGAGGAAGGCAATCATCAGTGGCGGAGACACCTGAGATGGGTCCCAGACGGCTCAGGTGAAGGCCAGGGCCGGCTGGTGGGGGTGGGGATGGGGTGGGACAGGGGTCCGGTGGAACATGGCTGCCCCAAGTGGAGGAAAGGGCCAAGGGTCTGGAAAGATTAGCGCATGTGGTTTCCCAGGACACGGACCCTGAAGAGGTGAGGTGTGCAGAGGTTTGCACAGCGACTTATCAAACTACCAACGTTGGGGACAGTCTCCTGACCTCGTGCTAGAAAGTCTTGCTGAACAAACGGTGAAGAAAACCCAAAGGATTCAACTTTCCAACTAGTTCACCTGCACCTCAGACCAAGGCCCAGAAATATTTATAGGAACACAAAAATCTCTAGCATCCAACACGATAACATTCATATAGTGCCTCGTTTCCAAGCAACATGCCAGAGCATGCAGAAAAATGGAAAAATAGCGCATATAAGGAGAAGAAAAATCAATCAATAACCAAAACAATGTTTTTAATGTTTATTCATTTTTTGAGAGAGAGAGAGAGAGCACAAGCAGGGGAGGGGCAGAGAGAGAGGGAGACACAGAATCCAAAGCAGCTCCAGGCTTTGAGCTGTTAGCACAGAGCCCAATGCGGGGCTCGAACCCAGACTGTGAGATCATGACCTGAGCCGAAGTCAGATGCTTAACTGACTGAGCCACCTAGGCGCCCCAAAAATAATTTTTAAAAGGACAAAACTGGAGGGATAAAACCACCTGGTTTTAAGACCTTTGTTATAAACCTCCAGTAGTGAAGCTAAGTGATGCTGCCTTCAATATACACAAACAGGTCAGTGGGACAGAATGGAGTCTTGGCACAAAGGTAGAGAAATGGATCCAAGGAGCAGGTGTAGACCTGTACAGAAATAGATAACTGGTTTTAGTCAAAGGTCCAAAGGTAATTCAGTAGATTAAAAATGGTTTTCTCAACGAATGGTGTGTAACCATTGACTACACATTCACTGCACGCATCACACGGGAACATTCACCCGGACGGGGTCACAGACTTAAAGGGGAAATCTGAAACTATAAACCTTGTAGAAGTAAACGTGGGAGAACATATTCGTGCTTGGGTTGGGCGAATATTCCCTAGATATAAAGCCAAAGTGTGTTTGACATAAGAAAGATCCATCCAGAAACACAAACTTCTGCTTTTGAAATATACTATTAACAGCATGAAAATGTACGCCACAGACTGAGAGACAATATTTGCAAATTACCCGTCTCGCACAGAACTGGATTCAGAATATAGAAAAAACCCTCAGAAATCAGTAAGGAAAGAAGAATCAACCACGAAAAATAGGCAACAGATGCACCAGGAAGGTCATTAGACGGCCAGTCAGCACAGGGAAAAATGCTCAAGGTCATTAGTCGTTAGGGAAATACGAAGTAAAACCACAAAACACAGAATTGCTAAAACTGAAGAAAGAAGGATCAGTAGGTGAACGGATCAGGAAATGAGTCCGTCCGTTCGATGGAATCCCACTCGGCATCAGGGACGGAGCTACAACCCAGGGAACCTCGTGGATGAATCTGGAAATGATTCCACCGAGTGCAAGGAGCCAGCTCGGAACAAGTGTTTCCCGCGGGCTTCCATTTACGAGAAACCCTGGGAAAGGCAGCCTGATTTACAGCGGAGGGAGAGGGTCGGTGGTCGGCGCTGGGAGGGGGTCGGGGCGGGTGCGTGTCCGGGGGCAGGAGGCAGCACGTGGGGCGTTGGGACAGGACTCCGCCCTCCCCGAGCAGGTGGTTTCACAGGTGAGTAGAACGCAAGACACATCAACTGGCACGTTTAACACACGCGCACGTTGTCGCGTTCCAGCGACCCCTGCCGGAAGCTGGTGAGGAATCGTGGCTTTGGCCGCACCTGCCCAGTGTTCGCCGGTCTTCGCTCCGTCGTCCTCCTGGGGGCGGAGGCGTTGCGTTTTAGCGCAATTGTGTTTGATTTCATGTGGCTGCTCTGACAAATTTCCATACGCTTAGTCGTTTCACACAACCAGAATGACTCCCCTGTGATTCTGGAGGTCAGGTCTCTCGGGCTGGCGAGATGTGGGCAGTGGCCTCTGGGGAGAATCCCTTCCCTCACTTTGTCCAGCGTCCAGAGCCACCGAGTGTCTTGGTTTGTGGCCTGTTCTCCGTCCTCGGAGCCAGAGACAGCCAGTCAGGCCGCTGTCAAGTCAGGGTCCTGACACCCTTCCATGTCCCCTCCACACGTGAGCATCAAGGATGACCTTGCATCTGCTCGGATGACCCTGGATACGCTCCCCATTTTAACCTCAGCGACAACTAAAATCAACCTCACCGCATCCAATGCCCAAATTCCCATTTTCCACGCGACCTGACCAATTCCCGGGGTTTGGGGACGAGCACGTGGACGCACTCGGGGCCGTTATTCTGCAGTCACTTCATGAGGAAGCGGGCACTTTCCAGGGTGGGGGCCGATCCCACTGAGCGGTTGGAAGCTCCCACCAGCTTTGCACAGATTTTACCAGTCGAGTGTGAGGCGACACCTCGTTCCGGCTCTCCTCTGCTTTTCTCTGATAACTGGAAGAAACACATTTTCATAGAATTTATGAGCCAATCTCATCTCCTCCTTTGAGAGTGTGAGTGGCAGATGTTTTCACTGTGGCCAGTGTTTCCAGAAGCTTTGTGCCTTTCCTGTTGCTGTTGAGCAAATATGTTTAATTTTAACGTTGCCAACTTTGTCAGCTTTCGAGCTTTCTGCGTCTTAGGAAGTGTCGTCATTCCCCTGAATCATTAGTCTCCAGTCCTGTCTCGAAGACAGTGACCACTGACTGCCTTTCACACGTAAGCTTTGATCTGGCAGAAACGGATTTTATGTGCGCTGTGTCGGAGAAATTTAATTTTAGTTAAATTTTAGACTCACCTCATTCCCTGTCAAAATTTTGATTGAAGTTGTTTCAGATCAACTGATACTGTTCAAGACGACTAATATCCTCGTGCTTCTGAGTCATCCCATCAAAGAGTGCGTTACATCCGGCCACATATTCCGTTTTACCTTCCAGTCTTTCAAGGAAGTGACAATGTCCCACATTTATTCACTGTTTTATCGGCTGTGGTTATTGTAGCTAATTGAAGATAATCTGTTACACATCACCTGCCACCAACAAATAACGCCCATTTCCTTCTTTCCGGTCTTGTTCTCACTGTGCAGCCGGGACCGCTCTGAACGGCTCCCGGGGACCCTGCTGGCCAGAAGGCTGGGAGAGGCCACCTCCACGTGGCCGCCGTCCACGGGGAAGGCGTGCGGCCCGCCTCACATGTTGCACGTGTGCAGACGACACTCTGTCTGCGCTTCTTACCCGGTAAAGGACGCGTCTGCCTAATTCCGGTTGTTGGGGAATTTTTACCATGAATGAATGTTGAACTTTCTAAGGAATTTTCTGCATCTATTAACATGCTCAGGAGCTGTTTTAACTTCATTTTCTTTATTGGTGAATTTCACCTACTCCTTTTCCGATATAACCAACCTTCCCTTCCGGAGGTCAAGTCCATCTGACCCCGACGTACTTGTTTCTCTGTGCGCTGTCGTGTTCCGTTAGCTGAGTGTTTTGTTTGTGCCTTTACCGTCAGCGTGGGTGAGGCTCGCCTGTGATTTCCCTTCCTTGCGGAGGCGGTGTCTGGTTTGGGTTCTGGGTTATGCTGGCCTCATTGCACGAGCTTCCATTCTCTGAAAGAGATTACGTGAACTTGGACCACCTGTTCTTCCGCTCGTGGAGAGCGTGTGCGTGCAGGTGCAGACCGGTCTAGCACGCGCACACCGTGTCACTTCTATACAGCTCTGTGTCGACAGCTACACAGGCGGCGCACACACAGAGCATTTAGGGCACGCGTTACCACCGCACTCCCATGGCACAGGTGTATGTGGCGTACGGTACGTGTGGCGTCTTCATGGTGGTTTTATGTGTACGCGGGTGTGTGTGCGTCCCTGTCATCACTTTCTTGCCTTGTTCCCTCCCGGTTAATCCCTCAGGCTAACAGTCCCCGGTGGCCCTGACGGTTGTCTGCTGGACGCAGGGTCGCCCCGACTCTCAGAGGTGCCTCCCGACTGGCCGGTGCCTGGGCTGGATTCCCCGCCCCCCCCACCCCGCCGCCTGCAGCACCTCCGGTCCCTCCCGCGTTGTTCTCCAGTCCCTGGATTTGCCAGTGTCTGCTGTTTCTCACTGGCGGTCTCCTGTTACTCTGTCTTCAGGATGACAGCACCCACACCCACCCAGCTGTCTACACCCGCACAGCTACTATTCCAGGGGATCCTCCCCCGGGAAGAGGAAGCTACAAGCACACGCGCTGTTGTTCCAGGGACTTCTCCCATATCCCCTTCTCTTGAACAGCAGGCCACTCAGCCGGTGCCCCGTGCTCCCGCTGGGCCGACCGTCCTCTCCTCAAATCGCCGTCGGCTCCAAGACGCCCTCGGAAACCCGTCGCCTCGGCCAGGGCAGGCCTGTCACGTCAGGACGTTGACCCAGTTCTCATCTAGCCTCTGCATTAAAAGCCCATCTTTCAGCAGACCCCAAACTTCATAAATGAATGAATGAACGAATGATATAAATTAAGAAATGCTCAAGCTGGAGGGAATTTTTCTTAGTCGTCCTTCATCTCTGCAAATTGTTGTGACATCCCCCAATGATGACTGCAGGCTGTCTGTCAAACTGGCTTTTGATTGCTTTTTTCTGAAAACTGAATTTTGTATTATTTCCTGCCTTTGTCAATATCTTAGTAAGAAGACAGGAGAAGATTCGGTGGGGACCGTGGGGCCTTCACTGTCCCAAACTGCACAGCACGTTCCCTTATTCCATTTCACTCCGACCAGTTGAAGAATCCTGTTGCCCAAAACCGCTGGCCCGAGCCCGGGGCTGCTGGTCCTCGGATGCCCCTGCTCTGCTGTTAACCTGGGAAGTCTCAGGGAGGTGTGGAGGCTCCAGCCTCCCCCCACCAGTTCCGCCCGTAATGGCGCTTAATGTTCCTCGAGGATGGAGCAGGTGGGTCAGGGGCCCACATGGGTCTCCACTTCGGGAGCAAATCCCTGATGCTCTGCGAGCGGCCGTCCGCACAAACGGGCTGTTTCAGGGACAAGTCCACGGTGAAGAGGGATGGATACAGAGAACAGTTTCGGAACCTCAGGCCTGTGTGACATACGTGTGCACATGTGTGTGAAAACATGAAGGATAAAGAATCTGAAAGAATTTGCAAGACTGTAGGGAACATTTCTTTCCCTCCTATTTCTTGATGAATTTGTCAGCCCGCTTGGCCCCAGGGAAGCACATATAAAGGTCACTTGCCCCTCTCTGCCCCAGAGGAGGGGACACGAATGACCAGACATTACTGTGGAATCTCTTGGGCCTCATAGCCGTGGGGCCATCACTGGTCCCCAAAGTAGGAGCCGGGCCCTGCCTTGTGGATTGCCAAGACGGATGCCAGCCTGCCCCCCCTTCTCTGTGGAAAGCACGTCTGGGGAGCCTGCCTTCAGCCTGTGGCTGGACCCTGAGCGGGCCAGGCGCCCACACGGCTGGGGTGAGGGACCCAGGCTCCGCATGGATAGGCGAGTCTGAGCCTGGCGCCAAGAGGAAGCCACACCGTGGCCCCTGCGGAAGCAGGGAGGGGGTCCGTCCTTGGGTCCCGCGGCCTGTGGCTTCCGGGGTGGGGGACGGGCCCTGCCCCACCCCCGGTGCTGACCGAGAGCGTGTGGGTGGCGGGCAGGCAGGGTGGCACTGCAGGAGGTCTCTCCTCTCTCTCTTCCTCCGTTCTTCATCGTGAGCACCTTCGTTGTAATCAGGGAAAGTACAACACACCACACTTCTGAGCCACTCACCGGTGGATGGACACAGGCTGCGTCCCTGATCCGGCGGTTGTGGAGGCGGCTGGCGTGAACCTGGCGGCACGTGTCCCTTTGAGGCAGTGTTTCTGTTCCTTTGGGTAAATACGCAGCAGCGGAATCACTGGATCAGGCGGTAATTCTGCTTTTCATCTTTTTGCAGCCGTGGTTACACATAAAATGGAATATCACTCAGCCATAAAAAAGGACTGAAATCTTGTCATCTCAACAACACGGATGGACCTGGGGAGCATGATGCAGAGCGAAATGCGTCAGTGAGAGACAAATACCGTACGATTTCACGGCTATGCGGAATTTAAGAAACAAAACAAATGAAGAAACAAACAAAAACCAGACTTGACTAGGAAGGACAGACAGTGGCCGCCAGAGGGCAGGGCGGTGAGGGGCGGGGAAGTAGGGGGTGGGGATGCAGATGCACTTGTGGTGACCAGCGCCGGGTCATGTGCGGAAGTGTGAGTCACTGACTGTACACCTGACACTAATATGACAGCGTGGTAGTTATACTTCTAAGAAGCAAGAAAAAAAACAAAAAAGAAAAAATACAATAATTTTTTAACAATCCACACAATCTCTACAGTTTAAGCCACTATGACAGAGTCTATTCAAAAAATAATGTATTCATATAGTTATATTTTAGAACATTGGGAAATTTGGTGATAAGCCATATAATATATATGGGTGTGTGCGTGTGCATGCGTGGGCACGTGTGCAAGCGTGGGCATCATGTGCGTGTGTGTGCATCACGTTGCGTGATGCAGAGACAGTCGAGCAGGTGCTACCCACAGGCAGCAAAGGTTGTCAGATTATTTTTCCAAGTAATTAATGTCCAGCGTAATAAAAATCCAGTTCCTCGTAGGGCAAATAACGTGACAGTCACTGAAGAGGCTAAATGGTAGAAACTATTAAGTGGCAACAGGAAGGAGTTTAAAGGTGACGGCAGGAGCGAGGGTGTAGACAGCACAGAGGGGACGCGGCACAACTCGCTGCTTTATATCAACCCTGTGGGGTTTCCGCTTTCCTGGGTGTTTTCATTATCCCCGAAATGGCGGCCCGTGGCTGCTTCTCCGTCATCAGGAGCCGGACGGAAAGACGCTTTGTCACCAGGCCACACCCCCTGGCAGGTGCGCCGTCCTGGGTCACTCAGAAATGCACTCGGCAGCTGGGCGCCTTCCTGGGCTGGACTCCGGGGACGGGGGTCGGTGCAGGCACGGGGCCTTTCCTCCCGTGGAGGCTACAGTTTAGCAGGAGGGACACTGGCTATAAACTGTCACACGTTACCGCTGACTTTCCATTGTGATGAGTGGTACTGGGGAGATGAACAGGGTTATGGGGATTCAGTAAGTCACCCCCACAGGGGACGCATTTCCCCCGTGTGCATGCGGACTGCGGCTCGCAGCTCGAGTGGGTCCAGTTCCCTCCCACGAGTCGGGCTCGCCGGATCCACAGAGCTCAGCCGTGGCTTCGGGACTTCTGAGGCCAGAGCGCGAAGACCGTCCCTGTTTGCGCGGGTCCCTTGAGCGGTCCCCCTCGGAACGTCCCACCTCAAAGCCTGGCTGCCCATGTGAGCAGCCAAAGCCCCGTGAAGAGGCCACAGGCCCTCCTGCTAGTTGAGTCGCAGCTCAGCTCCCTGGGAATGCGCCATCTCGGACGTCCAGCCCAGGGGACACTTGGGAGGACTCCCATCCCAGCTGCCAATATGCACACTTACGTGCAAACACACGCGTGCACACGCACACACACGTCGTGGCTGGGTCTGCAGGAAGGACTCCAGCAAGAACCACCCGGCTGAGCCCCATCAACCTAGCAAATCACTGGGAACAGTAATCCATGGTTCTTCTAAGCCACTGAGCGTCGGGGTGGGTGCTTTCCCCAGCCAGAGACAGCTGGCTGGCATCCAACCTGGTCTTGGATGTCACAGAGGCCGCTGGGAGGAGGATTAGGTGGGTGGAGGAGGGGGTCTTCCAGGCAGAGGAGCTACCAATGCAAAGGTCCTAGGGCAGCGAGAAGGTCAGCCTGTCCTTGGAGGGACTGGCAACAGGCAGTTGCACGCAAGAAAGTAGGGTCACAGAGCAAGAGTGAGGTCACAGAGCAAGGGAGTGAGGTTCCTGCAGGCGGGCGGCTCCTTCCCTCCCTGAGCAGAGTTACCGAAAACTCTTACTCTCAGCGAGCAAGGGAGGCACACACAGGCCTTCCGAAGGGCGATGCTGTCACTCGACCAGTCCAGGGGTCACGTCTCTAACATTTACTAATCGTCCTGAGAGGCCCAGGTCAGGTTCCGCGAGGGGCTCAGCTGTGGGGCCCTGCCTGCGGAAGCCCCCGCTGGGAGGCCGCACACCCACAGGGGCTGTGGCTGTGCCCCGGGCATCAGTGTGCACCTGCGGGCTGTGGCGGCCAGCGCGGGTCACGGCGCGGGTCCCCAGAGCGAGGGGACAGTCCCCCCCCCCCACCCGGCTGAATTTTCCCATTTTCTTCTGTCAAAAGCACCAGCTATGGACGGCGGTGTTTCCCGTCTGGAGTTGACGGTCTGAGCAGAACGAAGCAAAGCAAGCAGGTGCGGGAAAGCCCGGTGCGTGACGCCGTCAGGGGCTTCGTCCTCTCCGGACGCGCGGGTCCCCTGGTTGCTCTGGGCGCCCCGGCCTGGACCAGGAGGGCGCACGCGCGCACACACACAGGCACACTCAGACACAGACACACACACACGCACACACAGACACACACGATCCCGGGCGCTGCGCAGAAGCCTGGGGTCTGGGGAAGGCCGAGGTCCCGGCGTCCAGGCCTCTGCTCGGACTGGGCTAAAAGCTGGGCTGTCTGCAGAGTGTGCAGGTCCCAGGGCGTCTGAGCCCCGTCTTCTCATTAGGAAGGCTGACCCCTGACCCCTGTGCGGCTGAACGGTCACCAGTGACAATGCCGCGCACGAGCTTCCTCAGTGATTAAGGAGACCGGGCTTCGAATCGGGGTTTCTCCTTAAGAACAAAACCGGAGCCCAGGTGTTGACAACGTCCTTTAGGGCTGGGGCCCGCGGGCCTGAGTGAGGGGGCAGCGCGGGCCCCGCCCCCGCCGGCCCCGCCCCCCGGGCCCACCCTGCTGCCCCGCCCCCTGCCTGCCCCGCCCCTACCTGCCCCTGCCCCGCCCCCACACGCCTGCCCCTCCCCCTCCCTGCCCCGCCCTCCTGCCTGCCCCGCCCCTACCTGCCCCTGCCCCGCCCCCTGCCTGCCCCGCCCCTACCTGCCCCTGCCCCGCCCCCTGCCTGCCCCGCCCCTACC
>CM053571.1:1176671-1194164 GCA_028646485.1 Cryptoprocta ferox
ATGGCAGTTGTCCCCTGATCTGTCGGCCTCCCCCGACCTGGAGTTTGCTGCTCATACTCGTATTTCAGAGGCCGCGGCCAGTTCCTCTCATGCGGGCGGAGGCTCCGGCTCCTGGAAGGCCAGCGGTTGGACAGGTGTCGGGCCGGCCAGGTGGGGAGACTGTGCCCTTGCTTGGGTGCCCCGGTCCTGCCTCTCTGGCCTGCAGGAGACGAGGTCGGGCCTGTGTCACCGTGTCCCTGCCAGGCCTGCCTGCAGGGGACGCGCTTGTCACCAGGAGCTCCCCGCTTGTGACCCGTCTCACCTCGTTCATCGCTGAACAGATTGAGACGTGACACCGATATGCACACGACATTCTAGAATTTCAGCAGCTCTGGAAACGAGCCCAGACTTCCTGCCTGTCCCCTGTCGCGGGGCTTTGTGGCCCTTCCAGCCGCTGCCGTCTCTGTGGTGCGGGGCTGGCTCTCGGGTCCTCGCGGCCAGGCCTGCGGGGGTGAGCTGGTCGTGACCCTCACGAGCGAGGTCAGGATGGACGGGAGGGGCCGGCGGGCTCCCCTGGGGCGGAGGAGGCGGGCGTGGGCTCTGATTTCAGGCCTGTCTCTGGTTTCCAGGGTTGGGGGGCCCCCTGCCTGTCCCAGGTCCCTGTCCTCCGCGGCGCCCCCGGGGGCTTGCCCGAGAGGGGGCGCCGCTCGGCCCCGCGACGGCTGCCGCGCCCACACGCTGGCAGGGCACCGGGGAGGACCTGCCTGCGCCCCTGGAGGAGGCCGCCGAGGCCCCGACACGGGGCTGTGGCGAGCGCCGGCCGCGAGCGGCCCTGGGAGCTCCTGTCCGCCCAGACCGCCCGCCCGGAAGAGGAGGCTCGGGGAGCGGGCGGAGAAGCGTCGGGGTCGCAGCGCCCGCCGGAGCCCCTCGTTTCGGCCCCGCGCAGGCGCGGGCGGGCGCGGGGGGCGGGGCTGCCGGTGCGCTCGCGGCCTCCCCGCCCCCGGCGCAGCGCCCGTCGGGAAATGTCCCCCGAGCCCCCCCGGGCCCGGCCCCTCCGGCGGGCGCCCCACGTGCCCTCCTTTCTCCGGGAGCCTCTCCGCGCCACGTGGCCGCCGGCGTCCTCCGCCCGCGGGGACCAACCAGCGCCCCTTCCCGCAGCCGCCCCCGCGACCCCGCCGCAGACCCGGCCGGCAGCGGCACCCCGGGCCCCTCCGGCGACGCGCAGAGCCCCCCGGAACCCGAGTCTCGGACCCTCGGTGGCTTCGGCTCCCGCACGACGCCGTGGACCGTCTCCGGGAGCCGCCACCAGGAAGACACCTGGGCTGTTCCCGCCCCCGGCCCGTCCCCACGTGTCCCCAGTGTCCTCTCACGTCTCTGTGTCCCGCCAGCCCAGCGTGGGAATCCCGCAAAGCCTGCCGCGTCCCCAAGCCCCGCACGCGGTGCCACGGGCCACCCTCGAGACGTGCCCCCCGGGGGACTGCACGGGGTCACCTCAGGGAGACACGAGAAATAAATTAGCCATCTGTCTACACCTGAAGGGTCTCCTACATCAGGACAGGAATCTGAATATTCCAGAGATTAGTCCTATGTGAGTACGTATCATCTCACACACGCGCACGCACACGCGCACGCACACACACACGCGCACGCACACACACACACACACATCATGAAGCCACGAACACTGGCAGTGACACACGGGCAGTGGTCACAGTGAGGCAGGCAGAGCCGCCGTGTGGAAGCCCCTCGAGGTGGGTATTTTGTCCGCTTTGTTCCCCTCCGAGTGTTTCTAGGGGCTGGAAGACCGCGTGAGGCCCATCAGCCTTTGCTGCATAGCACAGCACGCCCGGACTTAGCCGTTAGGACGGTGCCCGTCCGTGTGGGTCAGGGTCCCGGGGGCGTACAGGTCAGCTGACGTGCCCACCCCCCAACAGGCCTGCTGGCTCCCCCGGCTGTTGGCGGGACAGCGGGGACCAAGCCTCAGCATCCCGGGGCCAGTCGGTCTTGTGGCTGTGGTGGCCGGATTCCTAGAGCAGCCGGCGAGCAAGCCGGGATGGGCGTGGAATTCGTGGCCATCCGAGTGTCCAGTGCAGGCCACGTGGCCGGTCCAGGTCCAGGGCGGTGGGGGGCGCAGGGGCTGGTTTTGCTAACGCAGAGTAAGTATTTCTTGAATGACTACGTGCTCATGAAGAACATCTCACGAAATCATCATATTGAGTGAAACGCTCAGAAAAGTCGCACACAGTGGAGCTCTCAACAGCGCACACTGTGAACACCATAAACTGTAACCCGAAACTTCGGGGAAGGTCCGCTGGCCCGTCCAGCAGCGGGGGAGGGAGAGGCACGGCGGGGACACAGGGCAGGGCAGCCGCGCGCATGTGTTTTCCTTTCCGAGCTACGTGCAGACGTCAGACGCTAACGTGCATCAGCGCACGGTGTGGGCTGTGAGAAGGTGCGGTGTGATTTCACACACACACGCTGAGTGTCCAGACTTCTTTCTGTTTCTTAAAATTCCTCAGTGTTGGGGCGCCTGGGGGGGCTCAGTCCGTCGAACGTCTGACGCTTGGTTTCAGCTCAGGTCATGACCTCACACTTCCTGGGTTTGCATGACGGCGCGGAGCCTGCTTGGACCTTCTCCCCCCCCCCCCCGCCCCTCCCCTGCTCGTGCTCTGTCTCTCTCTGAAATAAAAAAAAAAGTTCCCCAGCCTCCTTACGGGCAGGGAAGGGAAGGTAGGCTGTGAGACGGGGTGACAGGCGCTCGCGGTCCACACCTGACTCATTGCCCCCCCACCTCTCCGCCTTCCTGCATTCATGAGCCCCGACGGCGCTCTGCCTGCATTTCCGTCCGGACACGAGGTTTTGGAGCATCCCAACGTCGCCCCCCAGCCGCTGGCTTCCGGGAGTCGCACAGCCCGCCCGGGCGGTACCCCCACCCTCCTGACCCGGGGCCCCGCTCGTCGGGGTCGTGCACTGAGCGCCGTGTCCCCCACCAGCCCCGGCTTCATCTCTTGGACCCTAACTCTGGGTGTGATGGTGTCAGGACGCGGGGCTTCTGGGAGGTGAGCGGGTCAGAGGGCGCCTGTGGGATTAGTGTCCTTACACGAGACACCCCAGGGAGACCCCCTCAACTTGGTCCTGGATGCCCAGCCTCCCTCCTGCCCTATGGCGGCTGCTGTGCGACCCGGGGCTTCGGTGCCGTGCCCCGGGCGGTGTCCCGCCGGTACCTGCCGCGTGGACATCCTGCAAAGTTTCGGTGGAGAACTTGCTGGGGGACAGTCGTGCACAGAGCACGGAGGGTGGCCTGGGGGGACCCGCCGCCTTTCCCGCGGCCCTGCGGGCTTCCCGGCTGGCTGCGGAGGCCACCACCCTCATGAAGCCCTGGTCAGTTGTGAGCCCAGAGCAGGGTCCGGCTTTCCTCGGAGCCACGAGTGTGTGCGTGCGCGTGTGCATGTGTGTTTGCGTGCGTGCGTGTGTGCACGTGTGTGTGCAATTCACGTGGGTACGCGTGTCAGTAAGCGTGTGTGTGACACCGGGCGTGCAGGCCGGGGTGTGTGTGTGTGACCCTGGGGGTGGCGGCGGGGGGCCGGCATCTGGGGGGATGGGGTGAGGTTGCTGGTGCAGGTGACCGGCTGCAAATCCAACGCAAAACGTCAGAGATGATCTCGAGATAAATCTGCGGGTGCAGACTGAGGGAAACCCCCCCAATTTGTAACAGTCAGAATCACCTAGTTACAGGGATTTCCTGGGACCAGATGCTAATCCAGAAAGGGCTGGAATTACTTGGCGGTGTTGTTCCAATTGCTTCTAGTCCAGCCGGAAATCTCCTGTTGATTGTAAATAACCGTATGTAAGTTCTGAAGTGACACCTCGTTTCCCAAACAGACGCAGAACGCCACCTCCGCCAGCCCTCGCCTTGTGGCTGCCGTGGCGCAGGGAACAGACCGTGTCGATCGTCCTGGCCGGCGCTCCGGGCGGGTCGTCAGGAGCTGGACCCACCGGGCGCCACAGGGCAGGAGGCCGTCGGACTCTGCTCGCAAGATGCTCATGCGCACTGTGCATCCTCCGCCCCAGAGTCAAAGTTCTTAATAACGTTTTCCCAAGAACGGAATGCTTTTTTACGAATGCATGGAGAAAATACGGTGTGGGTTTAGTACTGAGTTCTGAGCCTCTGACTAAGGGTTTAAGAATATGCTTTATGCGTGAATATATAGAGCGGGCATATGCCGCCGTAAAGTTTCACTGTTGTGCATAAAGCAGATTATAATACAAGTTGTAAAGTTAGCCCTTAGCGGAGGATTGGAAAGGGGAAAACGAAATGCCTACCGCCAAGGGAGACGAGTGCTCTCCCCACCATCTTCTTTCCGCCGTATGAGGCCACGCGTTCTTGCTGGGTCGTGAGGTGCTAGCTGAGAGGGGCTGGGGGGCCGTGCTGGGCCCGTCGTTGGACAGGAAGCTTCTCTGAGCCTGGTGTCGCCCTGAGCAGCTGGCGCCAGCAGCCGCTGCAAATGTGCCCCAGAAATACAGTTGGGTCAGAGTCCTAAAACCGTGCTGAGCGATGGCCCTGAATTGCTTCCAAGGGGAAGAAAATGAGGCATCTCAAACATGGAGAGAAACATGGTGGAGGGGGAGGAGGGGAAGGAGGGGGGGAGGGGAAGGGGGAGGGGGAGGAAAAAAGCAATTCTGAGAAGCAGTGGAGAGCCACTCGAAGTTTCTGGGTGGGGACGTTTGCGTCACAAAAGATGGGGCCAAAGAGACCAAATATAACCTCTACATAAAGCAGCATCAAATACCACCAAAAGTGGACAAGACACGAGCCGACGAGCTTCTGGCCCCACTCACGAGAAGAACACAGACAGCAATGACTGGCTGGTGGGGCACAACGGGGTGAGGCAACGGGTGCCCCGCTTCTGCCTCGAGGGGCCCCAGGCAGAGCCTGGTCGATGCCCTGACTTGAGGAGAGAAGGCTGAGAGCTGGGGAGACCGAGGCAGAACGAGTCCTAGGATGGAGTGTGGCAGGGGGTCCCCGGAGAGAAAGCATTGGCGCTGACCCGTAGGGCCGCCCCCCTCCCCGCCCCAGGAGCCACGTGAGACCTGGTCAGCACCTGCAGCTGAGCCAAGTGCCCACGGCCGGGGAAAGGACTACCTGGCGGGAGAGCCTGGAGCCCACAAATGACCGTGAGCTGTGCCTTCCCACCTGCCAGACCACCAGCCCACCAGCCAGCCCCAGCCGCGCGGGCCGTGGGCACAGCGCTCAGCCCTCACACGGGGCCCTGCTTTGTTCTGCTTAACAGATCCTAAAAGCAAGACCCAAAAGGATGGAGCTGAGCTGTTGCCAAGAAACTTAACTGCACTCCGGAACAAAGCTTGGTGATATTTTTAGGAATACAAAAATATTCATTACCCAACAAGGAAAACTCTACAATGTCTGGTAGCCAGTAAAAAATAACTGGGCACGCAGGGAAATGATTCCTAAGGAGAAAAACAAACTGACTGGAAACGATTCCCCAAAGACACAGATGTTAGAATTAGTAGAAAAGGACATAAAAGGTCATTTTGTGATGAGAGAAAGGGGTTAAAGCATCAAGAGAACATGACCCTCTTTTAAAATTTTTTTAAAAAAATATTCATTTATTTTTGAGAGAGAGAGACAAAGTGAGAGCAGGGGAGGGGCAGAGAGAGAGGGAGACACAATCCAAAACAGGCTCCAGGCTCCAAGCTGTCAGCACAGAGCCCGACGCGGGGCTTGAACTCACGAACGCGAGATCATGACCTGAGCCAAAGTCGGACACTTAACCGACTGAGCCCCGACGTGCCTCAAGACCGTAACACTCTTAAACATTTATGCAGCCAACAATAAAACTGAGCCTCAAAATTCATAAAGCAAAGATTGATAGAACTGCAGGGGGTTGATAAATATAGAAAAAGCCACAATTATAATGAGAGATTTAAATATTCCTCTCTCAATAATTCATGGAACAAGTAGACAGAAAGTCAGTAGACACAGAAAATTTAAACGTTATCAACTAACTTGACCTAATTGACATTTATAGACCATTCTACCAATTAATAGCAAAACATACTTTCTTTTCCAGTCCTCACTAACTATTTGCCAAGGCAGACCATATTCCAAGATATAAAACGAATCTCAATAGGGCGCGTAGGTGGCTCTGTCGGTTAAGCGACCGACTTTGGCTCAGGCCATGATCCTGGGTTTGTGAGTTTGAGCCCTGCATCAGGCTCCATGCTGACAATGCAGAGCCTGCTTGGGGTTCTCTCTCTCCCTCTCTCTGCCCCTCCCCCACTTGTGCATGGGCGAGCTCTCTGTCTCTCTCTCAAAAAATAAATAAACTTTCAAAAAATAAAGCAAATATCAAAAAATTTAAAAGGGCCCAAGTCACGGAAAGTATGTGTACTTACCACAGTGGAATTGAATTAGAAATTAATAACAGATATAACATTTCTAAATAACTCATGGATAAAAGACTAAATCAAAAGGGGCTTTAAGAAATATTTTGGAATGAATGAAAGTGAAAAAAAATCAAAATATGTGGGATGTCACCAAAGGAGACCTGAGGAGATTTATGGCCTTAAAAGCCTATATTTGAAAAAAGAATGATCTCAAATCAATGACCTCCTATTCTACCTAAAGAAATTAAAAAGCAGTAAACAGAAGAAAGAAAATAATAGAGTAGAAATAAATGAAATATAAGAAAATAGGAAAATGACTGAGAAAATAACAGAACCAAACAGTTGGTTCTTGGTGAAGGTCGATAAAATCGATAAGCCTCTCGCCATACTGCTTATAATAAAAAGCAAGACGGCATACATCGCCGCGGTCAGGAACAAAAGGGACACCATGAATGTGGAAAGGTCATGAGGCTGTATTGTCAACAGCTTTATGCCCATAAATTCAACAACTTTGATAAAACTGACAGATTTACAGCAGACAGAAAGTCTTTCAAGAAGTAGATTCCTGAGTGTCCTTACAGCCATTTTACATATTGAGTTTCAGTGAAAAATTTTTACAACAAAGGAAAACTCAGGCCCAAATGACTTCCATAGTGAATCTTTCCAAACACTTAAGGAAGAAATAAATATGCATTCTGCACAAATTCTTCCGAAACATTAATATTGGGAATGTTTCTCGATTAATTCTGTGAGGCCACTGCTTCCCTGGTACAGAAACAGAGGCGTTGCTAGAAAAGAAAACTATAGACCAATATCCCTTGTGAGCAAAGGGACAAAAATCCTAAACACAAAGTTTGCCAATGGATTCCAACCACATATAAAAAGGATGTTATATCTTGACTGCTGGAATCTAGGCCAGGAATGCAAGGACTTTTTTTTTTTCAATATCTGAAAATCAATCAGTATAATTCACCCTATTACCAAACTAAAAAAAAAAAATACAAAAACAAAAAACTATATGATCATCTCAGTAAAACCAGAAAAAACACTTGACAAAATTCAACACACAGTTCCTGATAAAATGCCTGAGTAGAGCAGCTATGGAGATGAACGTTCTCGGGGCGCGTGGGGGGCTCAGTCAGTTAATCATCCGACTTCAGCTCAGGTCATGATCTCATGGTGCGTGGGTTCGAGCCCCGAGTCGGGCTCTGTGCTGACAGCTCAGAGCCTGGAGTTGCCTCGGATTCTGTGTCTCCCTCTCTCTCTGCCCCTCCCCCGCTCGGTCTCTGTCTCTCTCTGTCTCAAAAATAAATAAAGTCTAAAAAAATTTAAAAGAAAAAGGAAATGAACATTCTCGGCCAGATAAGCCTATTACTATGAAAACCTACAGTTCAGGGCACCCAGGGGCGCTGTTGGTTGAGTGTCTGACTCTTGATTTCAGCTCAGGTCATGATCCCAGGTCGTGGTATCGAGCCCCGTGTCAGGCTCTGCACTTAGGGCAGAAACTGCTTACTATTCTCTCTTTCCCTCTGCCCCTCTATCCTGCCTGGGCACGCACGCACGCGCTCTCTCTCTCTCTCTAAAATAATAAGAAAAGAGAATCCACAGCTAGGATCATATTAAATGGTGGATGCAAATTCTTCACCCCGAGATCAGGAGCGACAGAAGGATGCCTGCTCTCACCCCTCGTGTTCACTTCTGGACTAGAGAGTTTGGACAGCGTCATAAGGCAAGAAAAAGAAGTAAAAAAGAGGTAGAGCGCGTCCTTTTTGTGAAGAAAGAAGCAAACTGTCTTTCTTCACAGACAGTGTGGTAATCTATGTAGCAAATCTGATAGAATCTTCCAAAGAGCTACCGGAAGCGACGGGTGAACCGATAAGTGAATTTTTTAAAGCTCGCAGGACACAAGATCACCCTCGTCGGCGGTGAGGGTGCAGAGATGCTTCCGATGGGAAAGCAGAAAGCTGGAGCCACTGAGGAAGACTGGCCCTTACTTGAAGGTGAGCTGTCCCGCCTGATCCAGCCTCGGTGTCCCTCCCCTCACGTGTGTCCACACAAAGGCTTGAATGTGAATATTCACAACCGCTTTCTTGGTAATGGCCCCAAGCTGAAAACAACCCAAATGTCCACCAGCAAGCGGATGGATAGGTGTGTGCATACGCTTCCCGGCAAACGTACGCGGTATTGACACGCGCAGTGACATGCACGAATCTCCAGATACTGGCGCGGGGGTTCTGTTAAATTCCAATAAATGCAAATCAACGTCAGGAACAGAGCAGCCGGGACGGAGACGAAACGCGGAGAGAGGAGGGAGGGAAGCAGAAAGGGCCGGTGGGAAGAAACACGAAAACCCCCAAGAAACGTGGGGGGACCCACGCACTCATTCTCTTGACTGTGGTGCCGGTGCCACAGACGGGCGCCTGCGTCCAAACTCAGCAAGTGTACACTTTACCTGCAGGTAATTGCACGTCAATTTTCCCTCGGTAAAGCTGGCTTAAAAACATAATAAAATCGGGGGTAGCATGTTTAATTTAAAAATTCTTCTGTTCCAACCTAGCTCTGGGCGCTCTTAAGATTAAAAGCATCATGTTTTAAATTGTTACATTCTGTTCTTATACGCAGATTTTTAAATTTTGCACGAATGAATTGGCCCAATAACTAGACCACAGGATTAGTTCCATCACGGCGAAGACAACCGGACTTTCTCACCAAACCAGACCACCTCTGGGAGCCGGACCACAGGTGCGGACACCTGGACACACCGTGACCCCCCTCACGGCCCGCGTCCCTGCCCCCAGCACTCTCCATAGGGCCAGGTTGCCCCCCACACACCTGACTGGACCCGCTCTCCCCTCCCAGCCTCCAGAGCCTTCTGGGCGCGGGTCAGCGCAGGGACCTCCCCTCACGTCCTCCCCCGCGGCCCCAGAAGGCAGCCTGTGTTTCCCCTGAGCCTCATGGAGCGCCTGGCATGTTACTTGTCCCCAGGAAATATTTGTTGAATGAACCATGGATAAGTGGTGACCCTCCTGGGTGTGGAGTTGAGTGTGTGCAAGCATTGTCTTACTTTTGAGCTAATTTTCGTAGTGTGGGTATCTGGGACACAGAAGCTGTGTCCCCACCTTCATGTCCCCGGTGCTGGCACACTGTCATGTGTGGAGGACATGGATGCCAAGCACAGACGCCTGGGAAAGTGCCGGAGTCTGGGCTTGGCACCGAATATAGACATAGCGGCCTCCCCCACATGCGATAATCCAGTGTTTTCCTCCTGAGGCTCCGGCTCCTTGAATTAACTTGTCGACGTTTGCCTCGTCTGGGCTTTTCCCCACGGTGCGTACAGTCTTTCAAAGAACGTTTTCCCTGTGTTGGACGAAAGGTCTTTTTAAACAGAAGGTTATTTTACGTGGGTATTTACAGGAGATTCCCGGCTCAGGATTAAACAGCTGGGGATTCTCCACGGAGCTTGTGGGGTTTCCATGGCAACGTGGCCTCAGAAAGGCAGCTAGGGACGGCTCTGGATCCCATGGGCTCCGGGGCTCGGTGGCCCCGGCAACCTGGCTGGCGGGCAGGGAAAGGGGTCGAGATCCCAGACATTGGTGTTTTCTTTGGGCCTGGAGAAGTGAGGCCCCCGCCCTCAAGCCCTGCTTCCGAGCGAGTTAAGAGCCCTTTCTCCACCAGGCCTGGTCCGAGCGCACCCCGTGCACGTTGACGCGGTGCTGGTCTTTGGGGACAACGGAGCCTTCTTCTCTTGGGAACAATCCCACCCTGATGGTGGCATAGATGGCCGTCGGTGGCGGACACTGGTCTGCTCTGTTTCCGGCAACACCCGGGACTGGATGCTATGATCCCGAGTGCTCAGCCGTGACCTGGGGCCGGGGTGGGGGCTCCTGTGAACCGCCTCACTTTTCTCCCCAGTAAGTGGCGGAAAGAATAATCATGTCACGTGAGAGGATTAAAAATCCACCTATTATTTCAGAAGTTAAATAAAGAAATCCTCAGGGGATGGGGGCTGAGGCCCAGCAAAGAAAGGGGGCTGGGATCCACATACGCATCTGATGGCTGTGGCAGGTGCGGGGAGGTCCTGGGCAGGGACCCTGAGACAGCAGGAGGCCCCTGGGTGATGACAGGGCACGGCCTGGAGGGATCGCACACCTGGGAAGAAGGAAGGGGCTCCCTGAGGTCCGGCTGGAAACCTGCTAATGAGGGGACCTCAAAGTGCCCACGGGGCCTGGAGGCCCAGCGGGGAGGCGATACTCCTGGGCCGCGTGGGTCAGCGGGGGCGGCGCTGAATCGGCTCGAGCAGTTTCCCTTTGGCGAGCGTGCCCTCTCCCTGCAGAGCCAGACCCCAAAACGGGACCAGGAGCGACACGCTGGTGGTGCAGATAGAGGCCCCAGAGCGCAAGCTCGTCTCCTCGTTTCTGCGATTCATTCCACGGTTCAGAACCTTCGACTATGGTTCTCGTTGAGTTTGAGGAGCCGTCTCTGTTCCAGCCTCCGCTCTGGCGGGAGCCGCACACGGTTACAGGTCCCAAGACACGGGTCATCCTCACGCAGGCGTCCCTCATCCCCACCTGGCGCCGGGTCCCCGCACGGCGATGCGCTCGCTGCAAATCTCCGCACAAAGCTGGGCCGCCTCGGCCGCCTTGGCGAGCACCCCACCTGCGGGGACGGGTGGGCGCAGGGAGGGTGCCAGAGACTCGGGGGTCCACGGAGTGGAGGGTCGTGACGCAGCCCTGACGATGGGGCCCCGCGGACCTGGGCGGGCTCGTCTCGCCCCACGGCCTTGGCCCGGACGAGGACGGACGACCCAGCCCCAGGGCAGGCGGGGCGCTTGGGAGGTGCTGCTCTTCCTGACGGCCATGAGCCGTGAGCGCGACATCGCGTCTGTACGTCCACGCCCGTGTCAGAATCAAAACCTATGTTCCGTCCCTTCTTTGTCTAGTCTGATAACTATGTTATTTTGGGTACAATTATAACCCGTATTTCATTAAATAGAAGATAAAATGTGCTCGTTTCATAATCTTTAGTTTTATTCTTAAAGACAAGCTGTCATCCCGCGGCCCCTAAACCACAGCCCTTGGGCCAGGCCCCCCACAGCCTGTTTGGGGACATAAACGTCTCTGGGGACGTGACTGTGCTCACTCAGCTGAGTCGTCGCAGGAGGTTCCGTGTTCTGTGTGGATGTACAGGCCGGGGGCCCCCGTGGACCCCACCCCGGGGTGGCGGTGACCTGGACGGTCCCTGTCCCCAAGGGTGGACAGGAGAGTGCTCGTCACGGACAGAACACAGGGAGGGAGGATGTCACTCCCACGACAGCCTTCTGCTTCCCACGCGCCCTCCCTGGCTGGCTCGAGGAACCAGCCACGTCGGGAGAGCGCCCGGGGACAGGCCACGTGGCTGGACACGGCGGGGGCGGCCTGGGGAACCACAGCCGTGCCCGGACGCCAGCCCATCGAAACCGTTTGAGCCTCTGACTCCGTGCGGACTTGTTGCGCAGCCGCAGAGAGGAGCGCGCACCCCAGCAGCGCGCCGCGTGGCCCGCAGACACTGCAGGACACGGCGGTTAGAGTCTGCGCCCCGACAGGGAAAGTCCGAGAGGGGACTGGGTTCACCACATCGTCTAAGACCTGCTCACTTCGCCCCCGGGCTCTGAGGACTGGGGGCCCCGATGTCTGCCTTGGGTCCGGTTCTGGGCAGGCCTGGGGCCCCGTCGGCATTCGGAGACCGTGGGTCTGGCACTCTGCAGGGAGCGTAACCGTGCGGCATTTGCGGCGCGCTCCGGTCACTCGGGGTGAACGTGTTGACTGCAGCTCCCACGCTTCCTTGGGGTCGGCTAATTGGAGCGCTGGTAACACTGGTGTTTCAATATGTTACCAGCCGGGCCCACGGCTCCGCGCAGAGAGGCGCCCGCCCGGCCGGCCGCACGTCGCTGCCTGTTTACACAGGAAGCCGAGCGGAGTAATGAGGCTCCGGGCCGGCGGGGGCCCGCGCCCGGCCGCTGTTGGGCGACCGGTGATGTGTGAAGGGCGGCCTCACAACTGGCAAGTCTGATCAGAGCTGATAACTCTCATTCCCACCACGCGGGGAAATAGCTTTGTTTGATGTCTCTGGCCGCCTGGCAGGAGTCGCTCTGCCTGGGACGCGTATTTCATTCGCGGAACTGCCCAAGTGTGACCCACAAGGCTCTGCGTCCGCCCGGCCCGTCGGGGCACCGTCACCGCCGAGCCCTGGCCCTGGCGCTCTCCGGGGATGCCTCTTGTCACACACACTTTATAAATGAGGCCCGATGGCCTAATTCTCTTTTCTCTGATACATCTTATTTTCTCCCCAAATGTTCTGTCTCGGTCTAAACCGAGGATGTAAATCTGCAAGGGCCCCCGATGCTTGTTCCTCGTGCCGCTGCCCCCGGCAGACCTGACTCCCGGCTGCGTCCACCAGCGCCCCGAAGCAGGACAGGCCCCCCTTCCCCCAGCTGGCAGCCGGGTCTCACGGCAGGACATGTGGCCTGATGTCAGCTGGGATCCCCCCGACCCAGGCTGGGCTTGGCCAGCTCCCGAGTCTGAGTAGGACTGAAACGCAGGACCCTCTGTGACCTGGATGTGTGTGCAGCCGGGTGACCTCCTTCCTGTCCTGCTCTGCTCCCCCACTCCCTGCCCGGCCCCCACACCCCTGCCCCCTCCTGCACTCCCTGCCCGGCTGCCCCACTCCCTGCCCCCCGCCCCCACTCCCTGACCCCTCCCGCACTCCCTGACCCCTTCCCCCACTCCCGAGCTGCCTCTCTCAAGAGTTTCTGTTTGCCCCTCCCCTTTGGCCGAAAGCCTGTGTCTGTTCGGTTCTGAGAAGCTTGCAGATTCTGGCCGGAGTGTTGCCCGCTTTACCACTGCCTTTGTGCACAAATTCTCTGTCATCAACCTAATCTGGTGGGAGCAGGCGGCGCCTGAGGGGACGCTGGGGTTCGGGTCAGGTGTGAGTGCAGCAGGCTGGTCCCAGGGACGGGTGCGGGTGGCCACCTGGTCCGGGGCTTTGCCGGCCTTCCCCTCGAGCTCTCTGGGGCTCCCCCGGTCTCCGGGGACACCAGTGACACGTGGCCATCGATGGGACTCAGTTGTTCGTCTCCCTAATGGGCGGTCGGGACCCTCTGTCAACCCTGGCCAACCACGGGGATTCTGACTGGAAACGAGAGAGGCCGATGGGCCCATTTGGGAAGAACTCGCTCCTTTGCCACCACACCCCAGCGGCCGAGACGGACGGCGGCCGGTTCCGTCCCTGACTGACTTACCGATTCCTGTTTCCTATCGATTACGTGCATGCAGGCGATACAATGCATTTTGGGAAACAGCCGTGGAACCGCCACCGGCACGGCCACGCCCCCGCCTGCAGGTCACCTGGAACAGCCCAGGGCCTGACCTGCTCAGGCCTCGCCCCAGCGGGGCCCTGCGACCGACCCGGACACTCCTGGGGCTTCGTGTTCTTCTCCTGGAGACAGTTCAGGGTCAGGGCTTTCCCGCGAGCAGAGCCCTGCCCTGCGGGTGTCCTCGCTGTCGCTGTTGAGAAGGTGCCCGCCAGCCGCAGGGCTGAAGATCCCGCTGGTCACAAGCCCGTCGGTCGGGTCCTCCCCGGGCTGTGTGGCGGGAGCATCACCTGTGGGTGGGTCTTCCTCCCCACAACCAGCACCCTCGGTGGAACCGTGGGGAAAACACCGGACACGTCCCCGCAGGGCCTCCCTGCAAAACCCTCGGCAGCTGCCGTCAGGTCACGGGAACCAAGGAAAACCTGAGAAAAACGGGCAAGAGCCCGAGGGGACGCGGTCGCGAGGACATGCTAACGCCCGCGTGTCCCGGAGGGGGTCGGGGGGAGGGACACCAGGCAAAGCCCGGGAGGCCCAGACCGAGTGGACCTGGAGGCAGAGGCGGGACGGAGGTTCCTGGGGTGAGGAACGCGGGCGTTAGCGAGCCGGCTGGCGGAGGGCGCCCTGCTCGGTGTTGGCGCCATCTCTGCAAACCTGGGACGGTCCGAAAAGCTGTGGAAAGGTCACAAAAAATAAAAATAAAAATAAAATGTGTGATACGAAGGTGCTGCCCCTGGGAGAGCAGCAGGCAGAGGTCCTGCACACGGGCCAGTCGGGGGGACCGCGGGCGCCGGCAGAGCGCGGGCCTGGAACAGAGAGCCTGTCCCCTCAGCCGGGACCCAGGTCCTAAGTCACCGTGTGGCAGGCGGGACGGTATCTTCCTGCCGTTTCCAGCTCTGGTGGCCCCGGGGGCCCCTGGTGCTCCTGGGCTGGTGGCCGCGTCCTCCAGCCCCTGCTCCACCCTCATGTGGCTCCCCCACCCCCGTGTCTGTCCACACCGGCCTCCAGCACTGCCCCATCCTAACCCTGTTTCATCTGCACAGACTGTTTCCAAATGAGGTCACATCTGTAGGTGTGGGGTTGGGACGTGGACGACGTGCCTTTTGGGGTCACAGTCCACCCCCTACACCCACCACGTGTCAGGCGTTGGTGGGCCTGGGCCCCTGGCCACGCGGCCAGTAAGGCGAGGAGAGAATGGGCTTCCTAGAAGCGCCCACGTGTCGTGTTTCTATGAATCACGTCTGAGATGGATCTAAACACCCTTCCAGTGAGAACAGGACCAGCTTCTGCCCAGACGCACCCATCGGTCCCTTCCCATCCGGGCTGGGCCCACAGCCTCGCTGGCTCCCCTGGGCGGCGCCCCGAGTCCCCACACCTCAGCCTGGTGCTTGCGGGTGGATGGGTGCTCGGAGGCCCTGGGCACTGAGTTCATGCAGGTTCTGATTCGAATTCAGATCCTGACTCCCATGCGGGTTCTGACTCCCGCGTGGGCGCCGGCTCCCACACACGCCTGTCCTGAAGCCTCTGGGGATGGGCTTCGACCGGCTCCTTCTCTGGGCAGGACTGTCTGTGACCAGGGCGTGTGCGTGGCCGGCGTGTTCCACACATCTGGGACGCTCCACGTGTCCCGCTAAGCCGCCACAGGCGTGCCAAACTTTGGGACATTCGGGCAGGACATTAATTTCCAAATTAAAATGAAATTAAATTTCAAATCCTCACCCGCTGCTGCATCACAATGTCACGGTGACCCTCTAAAGGGCAGGTTTTCATATTCGGCCTGAGTCGTGCCCGGGGACACCGCAGGGCACGGGAACCGTGAGTGCCCTCCGGGTCGCAGGAAAGCACAGGGGCCCCTTCTAGGCTGCCTCCCCCCTTTATTTCCACGAAGGGACTCGTCCTGTCTCCCGCTGAGTGTGGGGATCACCTGGGGCCTCTCCTCATCACCTGCAAGCTTCCCACAAAGACAGTGCCCGGAGTCTCCTCTTCTTTGTGGGGACACCGTCCTGCAGGACCAGGGCTCTACGCTGTGGCCCCATTTAACCTGACGCGCCCCCTAAAGTCCCCGTCACAGTCGCATCAGGGGGCGGGACTCCAACATAGGCTTTTTGGGGGGGCACAGTCTAGTCCATAAAGATGACTTGGCTGTGCTGTGTTTGAGTCTCTCCACCCCAAATGGCCCTCCCTCCCTGCCTCTTCTGAGGACACGCCGCGGGATTACAGCCCCATGAACCCGATGAAGAATGTCGCCTTCCGGTGGGAGGTGTGGGTGCTGGGCTCTAGGACGGTGCTACGGGGCCGTCCTGCTTACGGACACGTGCTATTAATTCAGCAATTAATTTTCTCTTTGCACTAAATTCCTGTCCCTATAGCCTTAACAGGACTGATTATTCATCAATATTAAAGTGGCAAATTCATTATATTCTAATGATCTGACATCAAATATTAAATCTCATTATACGATTGGCCGGGGATTTATGGCCACCATTAGCTGGCTCAGGTGAGCAGCCCGCCTCCCGCAGGGGCAGCTGCAACGTGCACGGTTTGCATGCCCGTCTGCGGAGTGACCTGGCCGTGGCAGCGTCGGGAGGAAACTGCCTGGTCTTCGGGGTGGGGGGGGGGAGGCCTGAGGACAAGCGCTTGACTCTGATGCTTTCTCCAGGCCCAGCGTGGCCTCCGTGACGTCAGGAGGACCCAGGAGGCTTCTAGAAGCTTCCAGAGCACAGCTTTCTCCCTGAGTCACGCGCCTTCCTGCCTGGGAGGACCTCTCACTTCCCACCTGCCCCAGGTTTGTGCGTGGCAGTCAGCCCCCCAGGCCCGCGCCGTGGCAGGGCCACTGTGTCATGTCCACGTCCGTCACAGCCTGGGGGCCCCTGGGGCACAAGGACAGTCCCACTGCGTCCGGGCCCTGCTGGGCTGGCACCCCGGGCACTGGACCCTGGGCCCCTGCGCATGGGCAGCTCCCCTGAGGTGCCACGCAGAGAGGTCCCAGCGGGTACACCGCCAGGGGGGCCACGCGAGAACCCCTGCACCCGGGGAAGCTTTCTGCACGCGCCCGCCCTGCAGTCCCGCGGTGAGACGTGCGAAGCGGCCACCACCCCCGCGCCGGGGAGGTTCACCTGCAGGACGTACAGTCTCCTTGGAGAGAGGCGGGGTGGGGGGGGTGCAGGCAAGCTCAAGGCCCGGGCCACCTCAGAGTGTCAGAGGACCGAGTCCCGCCTCGACCCTCGCCTCCCGTGTGGGGGACGTGATGGTCAATCATGTGACATGAGTCCAGGTGTGACGGGCAAACTGCTGCCCAGGCGGCGCTCGCCGTGCCTTCCTGCCGTCAGGGCCCCGCACGGGTCCATCTGCTCAGGGCCTGGAGCCGCCCATGACCCTGCGCAGCCCTGACCTGGAGAAGCAGCGGGGGAGGGAGGAATGGGCGCCTGAACCAGCTGCCCTGCAGTGGAGGGGCTGATGCTCATGTACGGTCCCCCGACCTGCACACTGCCACAGTGCGGGCCATGCTTGGACATCCTCACCTGGAGCCCCCGCATGGGCGTCACCACCCTCCACTGGACCCCCCACACCAGGGTGTCATCACCCTCCTCTGGACCCCCCCCATGGGCGTCACCACCCTCCCCTGGACCCCCCCACCCAGGCATCACCACCCTCCCCTGGACCCCCCCCACGGCGTCACCACCCTCCCCTGGACCCCCCCCATGGGCGTCACCACCCTCCCCTGGACCCCCCCATGGGCGTCACCACCCTCCCCTGGACCC
>CM053571.1:1194264-1209821 GCA_028646485.1 Cryptoprocta ferox
ACGTTCCAAGCTCGCCCCCAAACGCCTGTGTGCCCCTTGACCTCCCGCAGGGTCTCCCCACTGGGCCATGGGAAGGGGGGTGCAATTGCCCGAGCCTCTGCTCTTACCAGTGGTCCCCAAGTGCAGCACAGGCTGGGCAGCCCCACAGCTTTCTGTCTCTAGTTGGCGCCCCACCGTGGACCCTGATGCCATGTCTGTTTTCCCAGTGTTTTTCCGTAAGACTCGACCCGATGGCCTCGCTGGGGGGCCCACGGCCACCACCCGCCACCCCGTGCGCCCTGGCGCGCGCAGATGTGCCGCTCATTCCTTCACTCAGAGGATGGTCCCCGGGTGCCTGAGACGTGCCCGCCGCCGTGCTGAGCCCCCGGAAGGCGTGGCCGGGCCCGGGCCCCGCTCTTTACTGCTCGCGTGCCCTGCGCCACCCAGCGGGTTTGGAGACGCTGCGAGATTTCTCTCATCACCGTTACACCTTCTGGAAACAAAATCACTAACACTGAGTCATGTCGCCTATATGCAAATAGGGAAGCCGAGTTCTCCAAGTTACACGGCATATTTCTTGTTTTCAAGTAGGACCTGAGAACAGCTGTCGGGGATGAGAGCTCACTCGGGCAGCGCCTGTCGGTGAATTAGCGGGACGCACAGGCGCGCCAAGGCACGGATCCTTCCGGCTCCCGAGACCGTCTATCATCCCCGTGCACCTCTCGGCTGCGCCCCAGGTAGAAAAGCCACGGGTCAAACTGCCGGCTCCCCGCAAACGCGCCCCAGAGCTCGGGAGCAGGAAGAGCCGGCCTCCAGGGCGACGGGCTCTGGTTTTAGGGGAGATGCAAATGCCGCGCGTGTGGAGGCCGGCGGCGTCCCCGAGCAGATGGAAAGCTGATAATAACCCAGGGCTGCGGCGGGAGGACAGCTTCTTGGAACGCCCCCCCCCCCCCAGCTCTCCAGCAAGCACACTGGGAACGTGGAAATCTGCTTTGCTGGGGCGTCGGCAGGGGGGCGGCAGGGGGTCGTCAGCACGAAGCCGAAGTAAGGCCACTCCAGAACAGGGCAGGGGCGTGGGGGCGACGGTGCGCCCGGGGGAAGGCTGGGCGCGCAGCCTGCTCAAGCACCTCTGTAATTAGCCCGGCCTGCGGTCCACTTCGGAGGAAGGGTTCTGAAAGGCGGCGTTCAATTATCATGAGAAGCAGAGCATCCAGGGAGCACGGGGAGACAGAAGGAGCGTGGGCTCCGCTGCGGAAACTGAGCTGCTCCTGGGCCTTCGTGGGCGCTCGGAAGCAAGTGATCTTATTTCCGGAGGGACCTGGGTGTGGGGCTGTCGTGGCCCCGGATGGTCTGCACCACCGCCGTGCCCACCGCCTTGGGGAAGAAGCAGCTAGAACAAAGGTGGGCTCAGCCCTGCCCAGTCCCTCGGGGTGTGTGACCGGAGCCCCACCCGCCACGGCTCAGAGGGTCAGTTATGGGGGGAGAATATCCAGGAAAACACCCCTTGGTCGGACACATCAGCCCCGGGGTCGGGGAGCAGTCTCTGTGGATGTCTGTGAGCTGGGAAGGAGCTGTCTGCGCACAGGGGCCGAGTGTCACCTGCACCCCATGTCCTCTGCATCTGGGGCGGGCGGCCGTCCCCACATTGAGGGGGCAAATTCGGCTTCAGGGGCACTCGAGCCCCACGCCTGCCTGCCCAGGGGACTGTCACAGCCTGAAAACCTGACTTCCTCCAAGGCTCTCGCTGGGACTGTCCCTCCACGGTGAGAAGAGGCTCTGGAAACGTCACCTACCCTGGGACTGACAACGCTCCTCTCGGCTCAATCGTGTGACCCAAGGCTTGGGCTCCTTGTGACGTGGGTCATGGCCACGTGCCTGGTCCTTGCATGCGCCCGCGCTGCAGCGTGGGGTCCGGCGGCTAGAGACCGCGGGACTGTCCTCCAGATCAGAAGTGACACACCTTCCCTGACCCTGGAGCACACGGTGGGCTTCCAGAGCGGCCAGTCGTCCACGGCCCCACCCTCTCCCCCAGCCCGTGGTGCCCAGCGGCCCCATTCACCCCTCAATAACCACGACCAAACGCCACCTCCCCCCGGGGTCTCCCCCTTCCTCTGCACAGCTCTGGGGCTTCCCGTTCTTGAGCGGGGGCTCCATCACGAGGTTGGGCTTCCCTGGGGGAGCCCGGCCGCTTTGCAGACCACCCGGGAATGTGCATTTTCACGGCACCATTGGAAAGAAACGGCTCTGTCTTCTCTCGGAAAGCCTGAATGCTGCCCGCTGGACACAGAGAAGTCAGCGGGCTCTCAGAAGCGGAGCCAAGTCCCTTGAACGTTCACAGCAAAACCAGGCCTCTGTGCAGGGGCGAACAGAATCATTTCACCCGGGTGTGTGTACGCGCGCGCGTGTGTGAGGTGTTCTGGGTGGGTCCGCGCGTTACCTTTGGAGGTTAACATTTCAGCAACTGGTTACAAATATGGGTGTTTAAAATGGCAGGTGACAAACCACGTTAAGCGTCATATGCTATCAAACTATATCACTTCAAAAAAATCTGAGGTTTTACAATTTTTGACAACCAGTTTCTACTTTTTAATCTCCTAAGCCTGTGAAGTATGAAGTAGGAAATTTTAGTCTCATAATTAAGAGTTGTTTCTATAACCCTGGGGCGCAATCAGCCCCTAACACAGACCCAATCTTTGGAGAATTATTGAATAATGTATTGTGATGTTTATCTCATATTCAGAAGATGTAATTTTGTATTTCAGTTATTATATTTCAAGTCCAGAATTTCTATTTGATTCTTTTCATTAGTTTCTCTCTCTCTCATTATTGATATTCTCTATTTGATGAGATAGAATTCTCATGCTTTTATTCAATTTTCTTAGACAAGTTTTCCATTAGTGCTTTGAGCATATTTATAATAACTGATTTCAAATCTTCATCAAGTAAATCCAATGTCTGGGCTTCCTCAGGGGCAGTTTCTATTAACCGTTTTCTCCCCTCTGTGTATGGGCCATAATTTCCCATTTCTTCATGTGTCTTATAATTTTTTTGTTCAAGTCTCGATATTTTAAATAATTGAATGTGGCAAGTCTGGCATTCAGATTCTTACCCCTCCCACCCCAGCACAGAGTTTCTTTAGTGACTTTCCTGGGTTAATTCTCTACGTTCTGTGTTCTCCATTGGGCGTGGCCACTAAAAGTCTCTGCTTGGTCGGTTTAGAGATCAGCTAGCGATTACACGGAGATGGCCCGGTGATCCGGACCCCGTGTCTCCCGGGCTTGGCCGAGGGGCCCCGGGGGTCTGTTGGGACACACCGTCGATGCTTAGGCAAACGGCTGATAACTCTGCTTACTTTTCTCTTCCTGCTTTTCGACCCGTCAAGGTCGGCCCAAGGTGAGAAATTGGGGTTTTCTCCAGTCGCATGAGCGTGGCCCTGAGCAGGCACGTGGTCTTCTAGACTTCCAGGAGTATGTTGGCACTTTTCAACCCCCTACAGACATCTCGTTCCCCTGGTTTGGCCGCTCTCCTTGCCTCTCTTGGCCCCACCTCGTCTCACCGTGTCAGGCGGTTGGGATGTGAAGTAAATGCTGGTGACTGTTTTCCACAAATACGCCAGACAGAGGACTGTTGGCGTCGATTTGTCTCTGAGTCAGGCCAGGCATGGACAAGGCTTCAGAGTGTACCTTGTCAGGGAACTGGCAGACGGATCATAGAGTGACAATTCTCTGGGGAGGAGTTTTTCGGAGCTTTAGGAGTTTTAGTTGTGAGGCTACTGGTTTATAATGCAACCAAGAAGTTGGAGAGAGGAGGATGGGAAAACACTAGAATGTCACGATGCTCATTGTGTACTCGGGATTCAGCCAGTTTTCTTGGGTGATTACTCCTCAGTGGTAATGTGGACGTTATTCGCAACGTCCGTAGCAAAGGAGAATGACAATCAGGGTCACTGCTGGGAAATCACCGATCAATAGTGGTCTTCCTGGGAGCGACGGAGAGACCGTCTAAACTGTGCTCAATTTAATAACGAGTGGACGTTGACGTCTCACAGGCAGAAGGATCGTGTTGGCCCCACGGTGGCAAATCATGATCCTCCGAGAACGTACGTCTGAATCAGCCCTCGGGTCCAGAGCCAGCTGGTGGAAGGAGAGGCTTTCCCTTCGGGGAAGGAACGCAGCGCCCATCGCGAGCAGACACGCCGACTACCTTTCTGAGACGCCCCCGGAAGGTCTGGTAGATACTTGCCGGCTCCTTCTGCAACAAAGAGAAAATACTCACCGTCTTCCGAAGCCCCTGCTGGTGACACTAACACTGCGTGCTAGTGTGCGTGCTCTTCCTCGTGCGCTAGTCGCAGAGCCCGGGTTCACACGGGGCTGTGTGGACGTGAGAGGACACTGTCCTCCTCCGGCTGCCGTGGGGCTTGGGGAGCCCGCGAGGGGATGCCGGCTGGTGCCACTCCGGCTGCGTGTGACTCAAGGGACACACGGCCACACTTCTTGATCTGCCCCAAGGGAGCAACTGGGAAACGGTGTTGACTCCACGACTTGCAGAGCAAAGGCTTGTATGATAGGAGCCAGCAGAAGGCTTGCAGCTGCTCTGTCCTCCCGCTGCTCCGTCCTCCCGCTGCTCCGTCCTCCCACTGCTCCCTCCTCCATCTGCTCCCTCCTCCATCTGCTCCCTCCTCCCGCTGCTCCCTCCTCCGGCTGCTCCCTCCTCCCGCTGCTCCCTCCTCTGGCTGCTCCCTCCTCCCGCTGCTCCCTCTTCCGGCTGCTCCCTCTTCCGGCTGCTCCGTACTCCCGCTGCTCCCTCCTCCGCCTGCTCCCTCCTCTGACTGCTCCCTCCTCCGGCTGCTCCTCCTCCATCTGCTCCCTCCTCCCGCTGCTCCCTCCTCCGGCTGCTCCGTCCTCCCGCTGCTCCGTCCTCCGCCTGCTCCGTCCTCCGCCTGCTCCCTCCTCCGGCTGCTCCCTCCTCCCGCTGCTCCCTCCTCCCGCTGCTCCGTCTTCCCGCTGCTCCGTCCTCCGGCTGGTCCGTCCTCCGGCTGCTCCCTCCTCCGGCTGCTCCGTCCTCTGGCTGCTCCTCCTCCCACTGGTCCGTCCTCCGGCTGCTCCGTCTCCGGCTGCTCCCTCCTCCATCTGCTCCCTCCTCCTGCTGCTCCCTCCTCCTGCTGCTCCCTCCTCCGGCTGCTCTGTCCTCCCACTGCTCCCTCCTCCCGCTGCTCCGTCCTCCGGCTGCTCCCTCCTCCGGCTGCTCCCTCCTCCATCTGCTCCCTCCTCCGGCTGCTCCGTCCTCCCGCTGCTCCCTCCTCCCGCTGCTCCATCCTCCCGCTGCTCCCTCCTCCCGCTGCTCCCTCCTCCCACTGCTCCATCCTCCACGCTGCTCCGTCCTCCGGCTGCTCCGTCCTCCGGCTGCTCCCTCCTCCCGCTGCTCCCTCCTCCCGCTGCTCCTTCCTCTCGCTGCTCCGTCCTCCGGCTGCTCCCTCTTCCAGCTGCTCCGTCCTCTGGCTGCTCCGTCCTCCGGCTGCTCCTCCTCCGGCTGCTCCTCCTCCAGCTGCTTCGTCCTCCAGCTGCTCCCTCCTCTGGCTGCTCCTCCTCCGGCTGCTCCGTCCTCCAGCTGCTCCGTCCTCCAGCTGCACCATCCTCTGGCTGCTCCTCCTCCGGCTGCTTCGTCCTCCAGCTGCTCCCTCCTCTGGCTGCTCCCTCCTCTGGCTGCTCCCTCCTCCGGCTGCTCCCTCCTCCGGCCGGACACCTCATAGGAGCTCCTGCACGACCACCGCCAGCAGCAGCACGCCTGATCCTGGGCAGACCGGAGAGCTCACAGCCACCACCAGAATTCCCGATGCTAACGCGGCAGATCATGGTTGGATCATAAACTCAACTAAATGATAGTCCTCACGGCAGAGTTTCCCACCAGCTGTGTTTATTGAAGGAGATCAACACCTTCTCTCGCACTTGGTGTGTATGTTTACAACCACTCACGGCGTCTTCTCCGGGGACCTCACTGCTTGCCTACGTGAGCCATTTACTTGGTGTGTGGTGTAGATGTGCCGCGTGCCTTTCCTCCAGTCTTCATCAGTAGGGAGGATCACAGCCGTTTGTCTTTATGTGACAAGCATTTCTGTTGTAGTGTTCAGGGTTATGTTAACTCTACTGCTCTCTGTCAAGATAGAGTCAGAAGGTAAGTGGACCATCTGGGTTTCCTGCAGAACAGAGCCCCGGTCCCCTCCGTTGATCCCTGTGATGCCACGTGGTCCTGAGATTAGGAAGGGCCAAGGGCCTCAAACCCTACTTGTCATAATGTGTTATTATGATTATTGATACATCGATTGACATGGATTGTAAATAGGACTTTGCATCGACGTTCATAAATAATGTTGGCAGTTTTGATAATTTTGCTGTCTTTATTCAATTTTGTTTTGAGCGTTATACTAATTACGTAAAATCCAAAGGAGAGTTATTCTTACAAAATACATTCCATGTCCTGGAATATTTAAAAAAATTTTTTTAATGTTTATTTATTGGGAGAGAGAGAGACTGACCGTGAGCGGGGGAGGGGCAGAGAGAGAGGGAGACACAGAATCGGAAGCAGCTCCAGGCTCCGAGCTGTCAGCACAGAGCCCGACGCGGGGCTTGAACCCACGAACCGTGAGATCATGACCTGAGCCGAAGTCGGACGCTCAACTGCCTAAGCATGCAGGCGCCCCTGGAATATTTTAAATAACATGGATTAACCTGTTTTTTACCTCAGTAGATTAGATGGAAATCAGTTTGAATTTCAGTTGACATGCATGCAGTCCTTGCGAATTTTTCCAATGATAGATCTTTGATGAGTTTTCTAGTACTTTTTAAGGTAATTAGCTTATTCAAGTTTTCCACTTCTCCTGGGATACATTTAGTTACTCTTTCATTTTTCTAAGAAATTCTCTCTTCTCCATTTATAAATACTTCCTTCGAGTTAGATGCATTATTACCGTATAATGATCTTAACTTTCCCTTTATAAGTGACTATTCTCATGTTTCTTCCTCACCCCCGCCTCTGTAGCTCTCCCCCCCCATAATTAGCTTATGAAGGTTTAACTCCACAAAGAATCAGATTTGAATTAAGCAATTAAGCCATGCTTTCTCTTTATTTGGTTTATTATGTCAATATTTTCACTTTCATGTTTGTTCGATTCATCCCTCCTAATTTATGGGTTCGTTTTGTTATTCTCCTAATGTTTTCAGCAGAGCACTGAATTCCTTTATCCGTATTTTTCTTCAAAAGTAATGAACCTGTTTTAAGACAATGCATTTTCTTCTAATAAGGCTTTTCTTGGGTCTAACCGGCTTTGGCATGAAATGTTCTCCTTTTCAAAGCTCCCCAGGTACTTTTTCATTTCTTTTTTGATTAACTCTCTGATCCAAGGATTATCTATAAGTAAATTTCTTATTTTCAAGCACTTAAGATATTTTTGATGTTCTGTTCATCATCATGACTAATTTTACTTTTTAATGATCAGATTATAGGGCCAGCAAATTTTCCACTTCCATTTTAATTGTTTCAAAAGTTTTTATTTGGGGCTGAGCACACAACCAGTTTTTGTGAATAGTTTCTACAAGTGGAGTCGCTGCGTCTTGGTGAAGGACGCTAATGTGCGAACTGTGGAGAGCAGTGTGACAGCTGTTAAGATGGTATAAATCTATTTGATCAAGTTTAGTGGTTATTCACTGAGATTTCTCTATGTCTCTATTTACTGGTGTTTCATCATATCCTAGGTCTGCACTATAATAAAACAGGTGCAGGGAAGTCTCACTGCAATATCGATTTTATCAAGTCCTCTCGAATTTCTAGTAGCTCTTGCTGTAAGAATCACTCCCATTTATCATGTGCTGAGTGATTTCTGGAGTAATTCTCCTGATTCCCGGAGGAGCCCCCAGCGTCGGGAGCCCCATGGAGGGATGAAGACGGAGGACTGCAGGCCTGGTGCACCGTCCCCGGCCACCCCTTCGATGCAGAGTGTGAAAATCGTAACTTGTTCATAAAGTTTGCCTTTTGCTCTTGTGTAGATCTAGCCCTATTTACGTCACTTAGTATTTCTTTTTTTTTAATATGCATTTTTAACAGTTTTATCGACGTTTAATTGTAGGTGTTTCATGTACACGGTGTGATGAGTGTGGACGCCCGCACGTCCGGGACCCGTCATGGCGCAGGTGGCGGACTCAAGTCACAGTCCCCAAAGATTCCTCGTGGCTTCCTGCTTCTCTGCGGTGAGAACATTCAACACGAGACTTAGCATCTCAGCGAGTTCCGAGTGCACAGTGTTGCGTTGTTCACTCTGGACGCTGTGGTCCAGCTGCTGTCTTGGGCTCGTTCATACCTGAAGCCTCACGCCTGCTGCACGGCTCGCCCGCCGCCCGCTGCCCGGACCCTGGCTCTAGCCTCTGCTCTGTGGGTTGACGACTCGACTGCCTCCTGTACGTAGGGTCATGTAGCATTTTCCTCCCGTGACCGACTCGCTTGTTTGGTGAAATGTCCTCCAGGTTCGTTCCGGTTACTTCTTGAAGACTGGGTTCTACTGCACCGTATGAATCCACCACATTTTCTTCCTTCCTCTGTCGATGGACATTTTCGGCTGCTTCCGCGTCCTGGCTTTCGTGGATAATCCACAGTAAACATGGGGGAGCAGATACGTCCTTGAGATCTATTTCGATATAGACCCAGAAGTGGGATCGCTGGATCTAGGGTAGTTTCATTGGCACTTTTTTGATGTATTGCTGGACACTTAGTATTTCAACCTTAAATTCTGGTTTGTCTTTGTGAACTGACTTCCTTATAGTGAGGGTTTCTTCTCCAGTCCAATTTGCCGGTGTTTTAATCAGCAAACACTCAACGCTGCGTTTTATTGGTGCCGACGATTCCTTGGGTGTCGGAGCCTCTGTATTTCTTCCTTTCTTTCTGACACTTTCTTGTGGCTCTGGTTTGTTTCTCTTCCTCGCGTGTTCCATACAGGCTGGCTTTGCTGTTCATCAAACTGCGGACATGTCCCTACGGGGGGACGACCCTCCACTCACATTAGTGTAACTAATGGCCGTCGGCGGTATGCCTTACGTGTGTTACGCATTTCGCTTACTTATATTCGCAGGTTTGATCTAACTATTGTTTACTCTTTTTTTCCCCACTGGTTCCTTTTTTATTTGAAAGCTTCTCGGCAATTATTCCCTTAGAATCGACAGCCTCTATCAGGGGATTTTTCTGTAATTGGAAAACACGACGCTGCTCCCTCCCGATGGTCTTCTGTCCCCTCAGCCAGGGAGGTGACAGGCTCCACGCTTGTCTCTCCCTGCACGACTTCCTCCCACTAATGAGACCTTTCCGACAGTCTTGCTTTCTCCTCCTGCCCTCCTCCTCCACCTCCTAGATCGTGCTGAGATCGGGTAAAATCTTTTTATTTCTGGACCATTATTAGAATTTCCATTTCAGTTCGCGATTGTGCTTCTCCTTATTTAGCCTACAGATAGACTCACAGGTAAGGAAGGATGTAGGAACAAGGATGCTCACTGCAGCGTGCTTAGTAGAAGTTAATTACTGGAAATGACCCAAATGTCCACCAATAGGACGCTGATTATGTAAATTGCGGTGCATTCATGCCGTTGAACTCCGTGCAGATATTAACATCACCAGAAAGCTTTTCATGCCTTCTTCTACAGAGATTTCTCTAGGTGGAATTTGAAGTGAAAACTGCAAAGGACAGCCCGATGTATCTAAAGTGTTGCTATTCTATTTCGTCTGTGGAAGGGGTTCAGGGTTTTATGTGAGGGTGTGATCACGAGGTCGCTTCTGGAAAGACTCAAGAACGAGTGTTGTTTCGGGCACCTGTGCACAGAAGCAGGTGCGGCGGCTCCTAGGCTCTCAACCCGCTCGCCCGTCCTTGGCTGGGTCTTCTCCCGAGGGAGTGAGCGGCTGGTGACTCTCGCGTCTGCACACTGGGCCTTCTGTGTTGAGTGATGTCCCCTGGGCGGGTTTGGGGTCCCTCCTTCCAGGGCTCCAGGGGTCGGGAGATGACCGGCTCTGCCTCTGACCTCTGGCTGCGTGAAAGTTGGCCGTGCGCCTTGCCCGGGCTTCGTTCTCTCCACCCCAAGTGTGCCCTCCTTCCCGCCCTCGCTGCCTGGGAATTCGGCAGGGCAAGCCTGGAGCAGGGGCCCGGAGAGCGCTCCCTCTGAGCCACGGCCTCGCCCGGGCTCACACAGGTGACCTCAGCCCGCTCACCTGTGCGTCCGTCCGCTCCCGCGCAGGTCAGACGGTCGCGGCCCCTCCGCGCTTCCCCACGTGTCTCCTTCCTGCCTCCCTCGGTGTCCTCGCCTTTAAACACGAGTTGCATGTTCCTTTGTTTGTGCTTTGAAGGTCATTTTCCCCTAAACGGCCTCGTTCAGGCTTCACCTCACTGACCTCCAGGATCCTGCAGTCCTTTCCTGCAGGCGCCTCCCGTCCTCGGTTCCCGGGTCCCTGAGATGTGCGATCACGGGGCAGATCAGGGCAGCAGCGACCTCGGGCCGGCGGGGACAGTCAGCCTGTGGGGCGGGGCCTCCCACCTGCTCCCTGTCTCCCCGTGGTTCGTGGGGGCCGGGATGTCAGGACACTCGGGGGTCTGGTGGGGAGGGAGCCCTGGGCAATGACCCTGGAGGATCCCACGCCTCAGGGGTCTCGACGGAACTTTCCAGGCTCCCACCTCAGCCCACCTGCAGGGACCCCAGACCCTGGATCCATCTGAAGATGGCGGGTAATCAGACAGGAGGGTGCAGCACCGCCCGGCCCTCCCAGCGCCCGCCCTCCGTTTCTGGGGCTGGGGTGTGCTGAGCCCCTCCCGCGCACGCATCGCAGCTGTCCACGCGGGGGACGAGGACCCTGGGCCGTGAGGCAGCCGCGGCGTCCCCTCCCCCCCCAGTCCACATGGCCCGGGGCGGTCAGAGCCTGAGGTGGGCGGGGGAGGGGGGCTAACCAGCCGCCGCTGCTTGCCTGTCATGACTCTTCCCCGAACTAGGCCTGTGGGGCCTCCAACGGCCCCCCAATCCCCCCGCATCTCTGTAGCTCTGCCAGGATGCGTTTTATTATTGACCCGGAGCACAGCCCGGGCCCCTGAGCGGAAGTCTCCAGATGCCAAGCTGAACCTTTATTGTTGCGATTAAACATTTATTAAATACTCCGCACCCTGCCAGAGCCGGGAGATGGGAACGGGGGATGGGCGAGGGCCGGCGCTTCGGCAGAGGACAGCGTGAGTCACCTCCTCGCAGCGGCCCTGGGGGCGGGATGGGAACCCTGAGCTGCACACATGGAGGGGCTCCGGGGACAGAAGCGTGGGGACAGGGCAGGGGCGGCAAATGGTGGCCGGAGGGTGCGCCCTGGGCGCTCAGGAGAGAGGGGTGTCCGCAGGACCTTGGGGCTGTGGCTTGGGCTGGAGCAGGGCCGCGGTGGCTGGCGTCTGTCCTGCACCAGCCCCTGGGGATGGCACCTCCACCCCAGCCCCTGGAGGCCGTAGGGGTAGCCCTGGGTCACAGCACGGGGACAGGAAGGGCCGGTCTTCTAGGAAAAGGACCCCACTGGCAGGCCAGACCCCTCATAGCCAATGTCATTGGAGAAAACAGTCCTTGGGCGGTGGCAGCAGCCCAGGCCCCAGCATCCTGACTTCCTGCAGGTGGGTGAGGGGTCACGATGCCGCGGCAGACGCGGGAGACCTGGGCCCTGACCTTGGCCTGCGTGACCTGAGCAGGTGTCTCCACCTGTCCCGTGACAGGAGCAAAGTCGAGTCCCCTCCCGGGTGCAGATTCAGCCGTTCCTCGATGGGGGGGGGGGGCCTCCTCCACCCAAACCTGAATTCTCTGGCCACCGCCTGTCCCTGGAGCAGGACCGTGCCCTCCTGGGGACACCCGTCTCCCCGGATGATGCCCCCAACACACAAACCAGGTCCCTTCCCGTCCAGAGATGGCCGCGATTGCCCGTGTGGCCCAGGAGAGGCCAAGCCTCACAGAAGTCACTCTTGCTGCCGAAGTGTATGTCGGGGGCCGGGGTCACAGAGCCGGTCACCACGCATCACCTCCTGCTGGATGACGTGGGGACGCGTCTGGCCGCAGACGGCTGTGACTTTCACAGCTTGTAGGTGAGCTGTCGGCGGACCTCAGTGCGGTTCAGCCAACAACCACGCCCTCCTGTCACGGACACTGTCTGGTGACTGGCGGGTACTGGTCCATGCTGGGGACACCGTGGCCGAGAGGCCTGGAGTCATCGAGGGGTCTGAGTCCCGGAGAGACGGAAGCGAGCTGCCCGCCGCCCCCGATCCCCACAGGAAGTTCACTTAGAATTTGTTCTGGATGTTTACTCTCTCACCAGGGAGATGGCAGCTTTGCCGGGCGCCCCCCCCTCCCCGCGACAGGCGCCCGGCGGGTGGGCGCAGGAGACACCCCGAGGCACGAGGGCCCCTGCACGCCACAGCGGGCGCCCCCGGCTCCTGCTCCTCTTCCGAGCGGGGGCCGCAGCCCGAGCCGTCCGTCCGCGGGAATCAGGAACGTCTCACAAATCCAGCGAAACCAAGCCTCCAGCGAACCCTCCGGGGTGTCCCAGAGGCCTCCTGGGGGGACGGGACCTCTGCAGGGGACACATATTAGCTTACGTTCTTTACGTAAGCTTTTTAGTTTGGAATAATTTTAGATTTGGAAACAGGCGCACATCAGTTCGAGTCCCTGCTCCCGCTGGCCGAGACCCCCCCCAGCGTCTCGATGGCCGAGACCCCCCAGCGTCTCTCGCCACCACAGTGCATTTCTCAAGACGAAGGGGTGGCCTTGGCCGTGACCGCCGAACGGTCCCCGCACCCTACTTGTGGCTCGGCAGCTCTGTTAATGCCCCACGGAGACCTCCTTCCAGCCGCGGAGACCAGTGTCCGCGGTGTTGGCCTGATACACTCACGTGTGGCCAAGGGATTATCTCTGGGGTGTCCGCCACGGCCGGCCCTGCCCTGGCCCTCCCGCTCCTGGCCCTGTTCCTCCACTTCCTGCTCTTTCCCTGAGGCTTTGCCCCTCATTCCTCTGTGCTCGGGACCCCCCGTCCCTGCAGCTGACATCTTTCCTTGGACAATGCCACTGTCATCTTACAATCTCAGCATGGTGGGTGCCACCTCCTCCAGGAAGCCCTTCCAAAACCCTCTTGTCTGGGCTCGACGCCCCTCGAGGATGCTCCTTAACAGAGACACACAGGTCGTCCCAGCAATGCTGGCAGCAGGGCCGTCGGGACAGATGAGGGACACGTGGACACGTGGCTGAACCACCAAACTCCGTGTCTCATGCAGGTCTGCTGGGCCGGACAGTGTCCATCACCCAGTGTCCTGCCCGAGGAGGGACCCACTGTGGAGGCAGAGACGGCGGTGGCCACCAGGGGGCACTGTTGGCCAGTCCTGGCGGAGCGCGTGCGTGGGGCTGCCAGACCCCTGCTTCATTCTGCCTGGTTCATTCGCCGGGAGTTGCTGGAGGCCACTGGCCGAGGGGCTCGGTGGGGGGACGGGGGGACCACGGGGACGAGGAGCTGGGGCCTCTGAGAGCTGCCCCCGGGGGTGCTGGGCGGCTGGGTGGTTGGGAGTGGCACCCCCGGCACCCCAGACCTGCCCCTGTCCCCGCTGGGCCTCCGAGGGGCCGGCAGACCACACCGGGGGTGGTTTGGGGCTGCACTTACTCCCAGCAATGCTCAGAGTGTGAGCTGGGGCCCAACATGTCCCCTGGGGCTCACTGCGGGGTCCCTGGCCTGCGGTGCGCGACGAGAGAGCCACCCCCAGCCTGGGCCACTGCTCCCCTAGTCCCGCCCTGTGGACGGGGCCCCTCCTGGGCCGGCGCACTGAGCAGGTGCGGGGCGGGCGCTGAGCGTCTTGGGGTCCACAGGTTGCACCCTGTGCTGCTTCCCCGATGCCCCCGGGCTATGGGGTTCCCAGCAGGTCCCTCCTGTCCTGCCTTCTCCCGCATGGGGGCCGGGACCATGTCCCTCGGGTGCGGCCCACTCCCCACTGTCCCCTCAGTGACAGGCGGCCCCCAGCCCCACTCGGCCTGCACGCCGCCTGCCCGCTGCCCGGCCCCTCCCCCACATCACTCCTGCAGGGCCCTCACGAGCCCTGTCCTGTCCCCCTGGCCCGGGGCACACATTCCCTTCATCTGCCCACAGCCACGTGGGAGCCTGGGCACCTGCCTTACCTGCAGGCTCCCCGCCCCGGGCGCCCGCTACAAACGCCAGGTGTTAGGACTCCCTCCACCCCCCGGCTGGCGGGACGCAGGGACACGTGTGGACTCTACATGAGGGGACGTCCGTCACCTGTCACCTGTGTGGCCTGGCTGCCTGTTCTTGGTGCCACAGTCCCGGTGCCCCCTCACCATGGACGGCGGCCGGAGCCAACGCCGGTCATCCACCGAGTGACCGCCGCCGCCGGGCCTTCCCTTCCGTTCCTGCCCGTCCCCGGCCCGTGGCTCCGGAAGCGCCCGGCTCTCTGCCCGCGGAGCACAGCGCAGCGCACCTGCAGGCTCTCGCTTAGTTCTCATGACCCGGGGTCCCGCTACCCCTGCTCCCAGCTCCACGCCAGCTGCCCTCTGCGTCAGGGCCTCACTCCTGCACGTCCAGTGATCCGTATTTTCTATCAGACACGGACCACACGGCCAGTGCACATGGGCAGTTGCCAGGGGAACACGCTTGTGCACACACGTGCACGTCCTGGCATGGGGCCTCGGGGCCTCCAGGAAGCTTGGCGGGAGCACAGACTTCCACCCAGTGTGTGCAAGGCTGAGGGCTCCCCCGGGCCTCTCCCTGCCTCTCCCTGCCCACGCCCCTTCCGTCAGTCCTGACTCGAAAGTCACAGTCAGAAACCTGAGTGTCTTCTCCCCCTCCTTCCTGCCGTGCTCCGAGGGCCCTGCCCCTTCCCGCGTCATCTGGGTCCTCCTGGGAGTCTGTGCGTGTGTGCGCAAGTGCGTGTGTACAGGTGCGTGTGCGCAGGTGTGTTGTGTGCAAATGCATGTGTGCGCAGGTGCGTGTGTGAGCAGGTGTGTTGTGTGCAGGTGCGTGTGTGCGCAGGTGCGTGTGTGAGGTGTGTTGTGCGCAGGTGCGTGTGTGTGCAGGTGCATGTGAGCAAGTGTGTTGTGTGTGCAGGTGCATGTGTGTGCAAGTGCGTGTGTGAGCAGGTGTGTTGTGTGTGCAGGTGCGTGTGTGGGCAGCTGTGTTGTGCGCAAGTGCATGCTTGCTCGTGTGGATTTTGTGCAAATGTGTTTGTGTCCTGTGTGTTGTGTCCATGTGCACAAATGCACCCATGCGTTTATGGGTCCATGTGTCTGGTTTCCGTGCACTATGCCTGTGTGTTTGTGTGTGCCCATTAACGCGTGTTGGTTTCTGCGCATTCTCTCACTCTCATGGGCACACACGCTTACACACGTGTTTGTGTGTGTCCGTGCACTTGCATGTGTCCCCGTGCATTTGTGCAGCACATGTGCATGTGCACGTGTTTTGTGTACACACATGTGGGTATGTCTGCCGTGTTCATGCACGTGTGGGTGTGTATTTGTGCACACACACGTGTGCGTGTGTGCATGCCC
>CM053571.1:1210321-1220444 GCA_028646485.1 Cryptoprocta ferox
GGCAGGCTCACTCCCCCTGCCGGACCCCAGAGTCCCCTGTCTCCCAGGCCCGGTGCTCATTACTTACTTGCTCTGATCAGCATGAGTCCCGACTGTCTGCAGGAGGGGTGCGCTCCCCTCCCAGAGGCCCCTGCCCTCTCTGAACCCCGCCCAGCAGCCACCGTGGACAGCCACCCGCAGCCCCGTGGCCCAGCTCGGCCGTGGTCTAGGAGAGAGAGGATGATGACCAGTCGGCAGAAAGTCGTCTTCATTCACTGCATTTCCTTCCGGAAATAGACCTTTCGGGTGGGAAGGAATTTCTAATTCCAGCCTATTCCGTGCCCCACACCAGGCTCCGGGATGCGGGTCTCCCGTGAGCCCGTCTGTGGCCGCTCTGTCTGTTGGGGCAAAGTGCTCTGGGCTTCAGGACTCTTAACCCGGGAGGGCCCTCTGTGTGCTGCGTGGGTTCATCCGCGCAGCCCTGCTTTAGTCTCAACGCAGCAACCATGGGAGCAAGACACGTCCTCCCTGTGCAGGTGACAGAGCGGGAGCCCAGAGAGGACGTCGTCTGCCGGGAGAGAGGGAGTGGGTGTGTCCTCCGAAACTGAGACCACAGGGCACCCCGAGCACAGCTGGCCATCTTCTGAGCCTGAGAGGGGTCCGAGCTCTCCGGCCACCCCTGAGGGGCCCGCTCAGTGCTGGTGACAGCGGTGCCCGGGGACCCGGGCCCTGAGCCTCCCTCTCTCTGGCCCCCGCCACCTGCACCTTGTGGCCTGGGCCGCCCTTGATCATGAGGGGCGCAGCTGGGGGCCCCTGAGTACACCAGCCTCGTCGATACAGGCTTTCCTCACCCCGGGGCCGAGGCCGCCCTCCGGGGTTCAAACCTGACCCAGTCTTGTCCACCCAGAACCTTCCTTTCCTGGAGCGCACGGACCTCACCTGTCTTGTCCCCACGAGAGTGGGGCAGGGAGGGGTGAGGAACCGGAGCGAACCGGGGTGTTTGCAGGGGCGGGGAAGGTGAGGAACCGGAGCAAACTGGGCAAGCCCTCAGGGAGGATTCCTCCTAGTTTGTGACGACCTTGATGGCGTTGAGGATCCACTTTGCGGGGGGGCCGTCCGGGGGGATCTGTGTCTGTGTCCGTCGGGACGGTTCTGGGGCGCTGGGTTCCCGGTGCCACGGCCTCGGGGGCGGCGCCCCTCCCTCACCTGCGGTCGAGAGCACGCCCGCCACGCGACGGCTCACTGCGGGTGCTGGCCTCGCGCAATGAAGATTCTCTGCCCTTTGCAAGAGTCACGCCGGGCGCCCCACACCCCGGGGGTGGGCGTCCTGCCCCCCTCCTTGACCGCAAAGCGTCCACGTAATCACTTGGAAATCTGCGTGGGAAGCGGTCTCTCCATTCCGTTTATTCACTTGTGCAGTCACTTACTCGTGTCACACGGACTCGTGGATATTGTCTGTGTTTGGGGTTAGGATCCAAACCCACGGTAGGCACTTCCTTGTTCCAGCTCGGCCCTCGGAGCTCCTGTGCCCCCAACATGCCTTCCTTGTTGTTTCAAAAGTTTATTTATTTATTTTGAGACAGAAAAAGCACAAGCAGGGGAGGGGCCGAGAGAGAGGGAGGGAGACTCTCAAGCAGGCTCTGCACTGTCAGCGCAGAGCCCGACACGGGGCTCGAACCCACGGACCGTGAGATCATGACCTGAGATGAGATCAAGAGTCGGACGCTTAACCGACGGAGCCCCCCAGGCGCCTCCCTCGTTTTTTTACACGCACTTTTTCACGTGTGATAACGGAGCCCCAAGGCCGAACCGACGAGTCGCGCGACGGTCTGGGTCCTCGGCACGTCTGCATCCTGCGCTCCGTCCGTCGCATGAAGATCTGCGCCAAGAATCTGGAAGGTCGGTTCAGAAGACGTGGGGACTTTGCAGAGCAGATGAAGAGGGAGCGCGCCCAGACCATGGGAGTCGCGGGAGGGTCCGCGCACCCGGGCCGGTCGGGGTGGGGGCCCCGGGAGCCGAGGCTGTTCTGTGGCTCATCCGGGGCCTGGTTTTTAGGTCGCGACGGTGGCATCTTGCGCTGGTGGCTCTCGGGGCCCAGTCGGCTTCATCTTCTGACAACGTGGGTTTTCGGAAGGAGGGTTTGGCCGAGGCAAGGAGCTGGGACACGGCCCGACGGCCGCGAAGCCACAGGTCCCCGCACAGGCACCAGGAGCCCCTTCCCCGCGCCTGGCCCCGAGGAAAGTAACCAGGGCGGCCACGGGCCCCTCATGCCTGGCGCTGCCCGACTCGGGAGGGACCCCAGAGTCATCACAGCTGGTGTCCGCCAGGCCGGCAGCGTCCCTGGAGGCCGCAGTCGCGGAGATTCGCGTGTGGACCCTCCTCCCTCCCCTGCTGCACCCCCTCCTGCACACCCCCACTGCACACACCCCCTGCTGCACCCCCCGCTGCACACCCCCGCTGCACACCCCCCGCTGCACACCCCGCTGCACCCCCACTGCACAGCCCCTCCCTGTGAGGAAGCTGTTGTCTTGGGTGCACTTCCTCCCTCCCTCCCTCCCTCACCTCAGTTATTCCAAAACCTGTTTCCTCTTATTTCCCAAAGGCCCCCTTGGAATCAACTGTCTCCACTCTCCAAATCAGCAGAGACAGAGAGAAATGCGTGTTTTTCTTCCCTGATTGAGATTGGTTTGCTGCTCCTGCAGACGCCACTCCCGGACACCTGGTCCCCCATGTCGGCTGCACCTGGGGGGGCTGCAGAGGCCAGAGGCCACACTGACCTGGGGGGGCGGCACGGGGGAGGGCCCTCAGCCAGAGTCATTCCGATAGTGCGCCTGCCAACCCCGGGGCGGGGGGCTGGGAGGCAAGGAATCCAAATTGAAATGAGGCGATTAACTCTCAGAATCCCAAACAAGATCACACGGAGACTCGGTTTGCTGCTGGAATCTTCCGGAATCACATGCAGCGTCACAGAGCTACCGGCGAGAATTCGCCCGCCGCAGCGCTGCTGCCAGACAAAATGCCGGGGAGGGAGAGAGCGGGCCGACGTACCGCTGTCAGCTCGGCATCGCTCCCGGTTACAGAGCGCGCTGCGGGCCCCGGCCGTCCGTCTGGGGGGACGGGGCGGACGAATTACGTGCTGAGGCGCTGAGGCACGAGGCAGAATGAGTCCGGGGATGATCCCCAACATGCTCCGTCAGGTAAAAATTATAATCTGCAGGATAGCGAGGTGGTGGCCGCCAACTACAGAACGGTGTGATGCGTGGCTGCCCGCTCACAGCTTCCAGAAGTCTCAGAGACTTCACACGACACAAGTCCACTCTCTTCCACTTGTGGGGAGGGGCCCGCCGGGGCTCCCTGCGCCAAAAGCAAGACGTGGGCACGGCCGGTCCCGCCCCCGAGGCTCTGGAGGTGGGTCCTGCCCACAGCTCGTCCAGCGCCCAGGGCTCTGGCCCCTCTGTTCATCGTCAGACCCGGGGGAGCTTTCTCTGAGTGCTCCATCCTACAATCAGAGTGTGAGTCGTCTCGCATGGAAACGCCCCCACGGGCTGCACTGCCCTGCGGCTCCACGTCCTCACCGGATCCGGCAGGACTGCTCTGGACCTCGGCCCGTCTGACGGGGCGCAGCCGGACCTCATTGCTGTCTTACTTTGCATTCCCATAGCGCCATGGATCCGGCATTTCCAGCTCCCGGGTGTGCTTCCAGGCATGCAGAGTTTTCTAGAAGCAGGCAAGCCCCCATGATTGGTTAGAAACCAGGGAGTTGTCCTTTGTGATTTTGGCCCCCACTTCATTTTTCTACAAACACACACACTTTTTTCTGGCGGGAGGCGTTCTGCCTGACGCCCCAGCCATGGGCTCTTGGGACCCCACTCTCCGCAGCCACGCCGACCACAGAAAGCACATCCTCTCCACGGATGCTGTTCTCGTGATCCGAGCCCATCCCGTGTGAGCCCCGGGCCACCTCCTCTCCTTCAGAGGCAGGACCTCCAGGTGGGGGGACAGAGCAGCCGTCGCTGGGAGTGGAGGGGCCGGCCGTCTGCTCCGACACCAGGACCACCCTCCTCCCTGGTGCTCCTGGCTGCTCTCGGCCGGCGACACCGTGAGCTCATCCGAGGACCGAAGCCAGCTTGGCCCATCTCCACGTGCCCCCCAGCCCCTGACATCCCAGCTCAAATGTAGTGGAGACTCGCTGAGCATCTCCTGAATAAATGGTAAATCAGGGGAAATTCCATCTTGGATTTCTTTTTTTAATTTTTATTTTATTTTTGAGAGTGAGAAAGACAGAGCACGAGCAGGGGAGGGGCCGAGAGAGGGAGACACAGGATCTGAAGCAGCTCCAGGCTCCGAGCCGTCAGCACAGAGCCTGACGTGAGGCTCAAACTCACGAACCGTGAGATCACGACCTGAGCCGAAGTCGGATGCTCGACCCACTGAGCCCCCAGGCGCCCCTCCATCTTGGATTTCTTCAGGGAGACCCCCTAACTCTCTAGGCTGGCAACTTCTGGCCGGACGTGATTCCTAATAATTGGGGCAGAGCCAGTATTAAGGAGCTGAGGGTGAAGCTCCTGTCTTCATGAGGACACGGGACAACGCATCCCAGATGGGCCTGATGTCCTTGTCCCCTGGGCCAGGTCACACGCGGGTCAGGTGGCTGCTGGCAAGGAGCCCTCACACTGTCACGGGGACCCTGGCCTCCCAAGGCACGAGCTGCTGTGAAGGACTCGGAGCCTCTCCCCCTGTGGGTGACGATGACAGCAGCTGAAAGCCAGTGCGACAACTAGAGGAAACATGGAGGACAGACGACAGTCAAACCCTAAGTGAGGAAAGTCACCCCTGACCCCTGGCCTGTTCTTCGTGATTTGCACAGACTTTCACCTCCGTTACCGACTGAGTCCAACGGCAGCCAGAGGGAGGCCACTGGCCAGGATTCACCTCCCAGTGGAGCAGGGCTGTCCAGAGGGGCAGGACCAGGAGGATGTTTATATAGAAAGGAGATTTGCTTCAGAGAATTGGCTCAGGCGCATCCCAAATCCATAGGGCAGGTTGCACTTATCCCACCCCGTGTTTTCAGCCTGGGCTTCTAGAACAAAATACCGTAGGCTGGATGGTTTATAAACAACAAAAATTTTCTCACGGTTCTGGAGGGTGGATGTGCAATTTCAAGGGCCAGAGTGGCCGGGTTCATGTCTTCTTCTAGAAGACATTTCTTCATGCTGCAAACAGAGCTTTACCTCTGGTACGTGTCACTGAGTGCAGTGCATGGGGAGGAGAAGGAGGACCCCTGGGAGCCCCAGCCAGTGGGGGAGACCCTCCAGATAGGGGAGAAGGGGACCCTCCCCAGGGCTCACCCAAGCTTGGGACTCAGGTTGTCCATGAATGTTTGCTGCTGGTCCCCCTGTGAGATGGGCCTCACCTGGACAGGGCAGGGCTACTAAAGGTCAAGCTGAGTGAGGTCCGTGAAAATGGGCTTCCAAAAACTCCCCCTTCCGTAAAGCAATGAGAAAACTGGCAAACATGATCAGAATCAACTTTTTAAGAACCTTGCAATTAACCCAATATTGGCAGCCAGCTGGAGAACTTTATTTCACACAAACAGCTGAGTCTCGGTCAGGATAGTATCTTGCCTATTCTCACACTCCTTCCTGGGGCTCCACAGTAGCCTAAAAACACACACACAACAGCCTCCAGTTACAGCGAAACCCAGAAGCCCAGCACTCAGCGGAAGGGGCAGAACAGCGTTGGGAGGAAGTGGTGTCGTGATTTGACCTTCCTGGAGGACGGCAAGCGCAAGGCTGTCTTTCCCTGACTCAGAGCTCGTGCGATGCCAACCGCCTTTCCCCAGAAGTGTTTGCCAAAAACAAGTATTGAGAGTTGTTTAACTTTGCAGCTGTGTGAGCTGGTGGATAAGAGTTGAGGCAAGCATCATCATGCCTGAGAAGTATGAAAGGAAAATCTGGGGGATGAGATGATTGAAACCCTCTGAGATATCCCGGGGAAGCTAGAAGGTACCTGCCCGTGTGGGGCTGGGTGCATGTCCCGGCAGCGAGCACGTGCGGGAAAGACCCGAGGAGGCTCACGGCTCCCACTTCTGACTGGTCTCAGGGCTTCGTACACGCAGGAAGTGAGGGCTAAGGCAGAGCAGTCAACCGTCTGGCCGGGTGTTGAAGGCACGCCCAACATTCATAGAGGGCCCTTTGGCGAAGCCTGGGAGACGTAGATTCGAAGCATTTAAGAAATCTCTGTCCGATCATTCACTGATCATGAAGTGAACCACACGGAGACCTCGGTGGCCAAAGATGACAAAGAATACAGGCTTCAGAGAAGCAGTTGAGAAAAGTCACTAAATAAATGGTGACAATGACCACAATAGGAACGAACAGCAATGACACACACAAAAAAAGAAACCCTGGGGGGAGGAAGAATCTGATTTTCAGAGTTGCCACATGATAGTATTTAAAATGTTCCATTTTCAACAGGATTTACGAGGTGTGCACGTGACAAGAAGTATGAATCATGCACGGGGAAAACCATCAACAGACACAATCCCCGAGGAAACCCAGACACAGACGGAGACTGTAAATCGGCTACTTTAAAGAACAAAAGTACTCATGTCCATAAACTAAAGGGAAGAGTGAGAGCTTTGTCTCAGCAAATGGACGGCACCAACGTAGGATAGATCCTATGAAGAGAACCAAATGCCATTTCAGGAGCTGAACGTGCGAGCAGTGAAACAGTCACTAAGGGGCAAGAGCGTATTTTAGCAGGTGGAGGAAGGAGTCAGCAAACTTCAGGTTGGTCGACTGAGAGTCTCCAGTCTGAGGGAAAGAAAGGAAAAAATGAATGAGGAGAAATAAACAAAGACTCGGAGACGGGTGTCACACCACCGAGAGGTAATGGGAGTCCCGGAAGGAGAGGGAGGGATAAAGCGTCAGAGAGAATATGCAGATAAATAGTGGCTGAAAGTGTCTCGAATTTGATGAAAAACAATCTATAGAATCAAAAAGCTCAGAGAACCCCAATGCAGCTAAACTCACGGAGATCCACACCAAGAAACGGCAGAATCAAGCCGTCAAAGGTTGTGAAGAGAGAGTGTTGGAAACGGCAAGAGAGAAGGGACCCTCAGCGATCAGGGTCAGAGACCCTCAGTGGGTGACGTGCTGACTTCACATGGAAGTCGCGGAGGCCAGAAGGCCATCAGAGGACATCTTCAAAGTGCTCAAAGCACAAAACTACCAACCAAGAATTCTACAGAGAAACTATCCTTCGAAACGAAGGGAGGAAATGGGGCGCGTGGGTGGTTAAGCATCTGACTTCGGCTCAGGTCGTGACCTCACAGTTCATGAGTTCAAGGCCCGCGTCGGGCTCTGTGCTGATAGGTCGGAGCTTGGAGCCTGTTTCGGATTCTGTGTCCCCCTCTCTCTCTGCCCCTTCCCTGCTTGCTCTCTATCTCTCTGTCTCTCTCTAAAAAATGAATAAACATTTAAAAAATGAGGAAATTAAGACATTCTAAGATGAATAAAAAGCAGAACAAAACTGAGGAAGTTCATTGCTACTAGACCGTCCCCAGAGGAGCGTTCCTAAAATAAATCCTGGAGGGAGTTCTTCACACTGAAATAAAAGGTCACTAGACAGTGACTCAAATCCAGGTGAAGAAATAAAGAACATCAGCAAAAGAAATATGTAGATAAATATAAAAGACCATATAAATGTAATTTTTTTTGTTTGTAACTTTTTTTCTCTTAGCTGATTCAAAAGACGACTGCATGCAGCAATACTATAGGTCTTCAGCGATGGGTCCTCAACGTGTGCAGCTGTAACATGCATGCACAGAGGCGTGGGGAGGGAAGGGGGCTTACAGGAGCAAAGGCATCTTAATACCACTGAAATTAAACTGGTGTCACTGTGAACTAGATTCAGACGAGTCAAGATATTAACAGTGATCCTCAGGGAAAACACAGAGAAAACAACTCAGAACAACCTAGATGGAGATGACAAGGAAATTAAGATGGAATGCTAGAAATATTTAACACGGAAGAGAGCAGTACAGAAGGAAGAAAATTACACGAGACTCACAGAAAGCAAACAGCAGCATGACGCCTCTATGCTGCGTAAGGAGACGCTCTTTCCATGCAGAGAAACAAGCAGACCAAAGGCAGGAGGAGAGAAGAAGTGACACCACGTGCCAGGAACCAAGACAGCGAGACTGGCGATGCCACCATTGTGGCACCCTTCACAGGAAAGTTTGTTTCTAGTCATAACGAAGAATGTTTTCTAAGTCTGCAAGAATGAACCCCTTGAAAAGATGTAACAGTTTCTGACATACGTACGCCTAAAAAGAGCCCCAAAATACATGAAGCAAAAATCGAAGGAAGAAATAGACAATTCCCCGGTAGCATCTGCCGAAATCAGTGCCCTGCAGTCAATCAAGGGCAGAACAACCAAGCAGAGGGCATCGAGGAGACAGAAGACTTGAGCACCCGTATAAAACAAGGAGATCTAGTAGACACCACAGAGCACCATGCAGCTGCAGGGCGCACACAGGCTCTCACAGGAGCACAGGAGACATTCTCCAGGGCAGACCGCCCGCTGGGCCACTAACACGCCTCGGCGTGAGGGTCAGGCTGGCGTCCACACAGTGTGTTCTCTGACCAGCACAGAATAAAACTAGAAATGAGAAAGGTGGGGAAATTGAGGAAATTCACAGATACACGGAAACTGAACAATACATTCCTAAATAATCAGTTGTTTAAGGACATAATCCCAAATAAAATCAGAAACTATTTCAAGATAAGTGAAAGCAAAAACTTCACATACTGAAGTGTGGACACAAGCTTGTCCATTTGTTCAAAGCCCGGAGAGCTGACAGCCACAGCGGCCGTTTGAAGGGAAACGTACGGCTGCCGGATCTCCCTGGAAGTGCGGAAGGACCCCCAGTCAATGAGCTGAGCTTCCATTTTAAGACTACGCTGCCGGGGCTCCTGGGGGGCTCAGGCGGTTAAGCCTCTGACCTTTGGTTTCAGCTCAGGTCAAGATCTCGTGGTTCGTGAGTTTGAGCCCCACAGTGGGCTCTGCACAGACAGGGCGCCTTGTCTGTGAGGAGCCTGCTTGGGATTCTCTTTCCCTCTCTCTCTGCCCCTCCCCTGCTCACTCTCTCTGTCTTTCTTGAAATAAATAAATAAACCTAAAAAATTTTTTTTAAAGATTAGGTTATAGGCGAAATAAGCAGAAAGAAGTAAATCATATTGGAAAGGAGGTATGTGAAATAAGGAATAAAAAACAATGAAGAGAATCAATGAAACTAAACCCGTCCCAATTGATCTACGGATTCAGTGCAATTCTTGCCAAGTCTTTGCTGCCCACTTTGAGGAAACAGGCCTGCTGATTCCAGAATTCCTATAAAAAGATCAAATGATAGAGGAGCCCAGTCAATCCTCACAAAAAACAAAGCTGAAAGACTCAAACATCCCCATTGGAGAAAAATTTTTTAATGTTTATTTGTTCTTGAAAAAGAGACCGAGAGACAGAGCACGAGCAGGGGAGGGAGAGAGAGAGGGAGACACAGAATCCGAAGCAGCTCCAGGCTCCGAGCTGTCAGCACAGAGCCCGATGCGGGGCTCGAACCCACGAACCGTGAGATCATGACCTGAGCCAAAGTCAGACACTCAACTGACTGAGCCCCCAGGCGCCCCGACAAACGCCCCCATTTTTAAACGTGTTACAAAACTGTAGTAATGAAGGCAAAAACCACGGAACGACACACTTTTTGAAAAGGGTGACTTTTCTGGTGTGTGGATTATATTTTGCAAAAAAATCCCCAGCTCAAGTTGGTTGGCATTTTTGACACGTGAACATTTAAGCATCGTGCCTGCACGTGGGAACACAGTGAGTCGTTCAGCGTCCCTTCCAGCGCGTGTCTGGGTTTGGACACATCCCGTCTGCACCTGGGAGAACCTCGCGTCCCCTTCCAGAAGCAGCTGGGCTCGTGCACAGTTTTGAATTTGAAATGAAAGTGAGAGGCGATGAGGACAACAGTATTTGCTGCTCGGAAGCTGAGGGAAAACACGGCTGCGAGGGGAAGCTCCGTGTTCCTCCCGCGCACCGGCTTTGCTGCCCGCGCTGCCACTCAGAGGGGTGTCGGGGGTCC
>CM053571.1:1220544-1236773 GCA_028646485.1 Cryptoprocta ferox
GGGGCGAAAGTCCCAGCTTCTGGTCGCGGCACGGTCTTTCTGGCGACCGTCCCCACCCGGGAGCCCACCCAGAGTCGCCTCATTAGAACGGAAGCCACTCCAGGCCCCCCGGGAGGGCGTCAGGAGCTCCGCGCCGGGACCCAGGGGCAGAGACCAACACGTATGTTTTCTGTTACTTCACCGTAGATGTGTTTTCTTTTTCAAACTCCTCATGGAGGCTGCAAACACACAGCTAATAAATCTCACGCTCAGAGCCTGGAAGCAGCAATTAAATGCTGGTCACTCCATTCCCATGCGCTCCCCAGAGAGGACACGCAGGGCCCGGCAGCTCGCGTGTGTGGTAGGCACCCCCCGCCGGAACTGGGTCCCTGGCTGGCTGACGGCGAACGCGGCCCCTCACCTTGCTCGCCAGCGGTGATGGATTGTTCTGCTGAGGGCGCATCCCGCCCGGAGCTGGGGACAGCTCAGGCCCCCACCTCCCGGCTGCGGGGACTGCTCGTTAACGACCAATTACGCCTCCTCTGCCTCTTCTTAGAGCGTCCGGAGATCATCTCACTACTTCTTGCGAAGACCTCTCCCTTTTCCCGTCCGCCGCCGTGAGGCCCACGGTGACCACGGGCTGTTTCCGCAACATTTCTAGGAGCAGGAAAAGCCCTCCCACTAAAATGAATTGTCCCGTTTTCAGTTCTCACGGCGGATATTTAATAAATGAAGCAATTGAGAAACCCTTTAAAATGCTGTTGACGAGGCGGGCGCAGCGCGCAGCCCCGGGAGGTGGCGTCAGCCTCCAGCCCAGAGACGTGTTCGCCCAGCGACAATTTCAGAGCCATAAATAAATAAACGCGGGATCCAGCACACGGCGCTTCCTGGATCTTAGAAAGGAATTTAAAGGTCTACAGAAGCATTTCCGAGATGGGACAGTCCCCTCCCCAGGCACCTGTGACTTCCTGTCATCGTCCTGACCCTGGCGCCCCCGTGGGACCGCAGACACGCCCGCGGAGAGCACGGTTCTCGCCTTCAATGCGGTTTTGTCCTCCTGGTGCACAGCAGCTGCACTGTGTCATTTCATTAAGTGAGTGGACTCATCTCTGCTCCTTCCACCATCCACCGGCACGGCCTCCTCTCTGCCGGGCCCCCCTCTGACGGGACCCCCTCTCTGCCAGGCCCCCCTCTGACGGGACGCCCTCTCTGATGCCCCCCCCACTGGCTCACACACTGTTCTGGCCACGAGGACCGGCCACTGCAAGTGCTGTCCGTCACTGGCAGGCGGCCACGTCCATGCTGAGTCGTCTCCCTAGTGTCCCCCCATGTTGGCGTCTGTGCAAATAGCCCAGGGCAGTGACCTTGGGCCCTTCTGGGCCGCCTTCCTGGGTACGTGGGCCAGACTCGATGTCAGAGATGAGACCCCCCGGAATAGCTCGACCAGTGACAAATGCCGCTTGTCTCAGGCTGTTTGCAAAGGTTAGTGAGACTCAGAGGGGATGAGGCCCAGAGTATCCGCTTGATTAAAAAGCCGGTTCACATTAATGTAGGTTGATGCACGTTTCCGAAATGGTTGGAGATAAATTCTCCCAACTTTGGTGACGAGAGGAATTCAGAATATGTGGATTAAAATTTTACCGTGGTTGGGGGCTTGCAAATTCCTGGTGTCGCACAAATATAATGTAAAGAAAGACGCCACCAACAGCAAACGGTGTGAGCTATGGATAAAGCGTATACGAACGGTGATAAAAATTCCCACATGAAGATACAGAGGCTTTGAAAACTTGGTTCCAGGACCTAAAAGCAGACGGTAGGCAGGCCGACCCACCAGGTGATCGTGGTGGTGCTCACACCCCTGCGCGGCCAGGTGGCCGGCGCACAGCCCAGGAGGAGGCACAGCACGGGGCACACGCATTGCAGGTGTGAACAGGGCACAGCGAGCTTCGCAGCACGAGAAGCCAGACGGGAGGCATCACGACGATGGTGCAGGGGATCTGTGTGTGCACTTAAGTGTCGAGGAAGACGTGGAAGAAAGGGCTCCTCAGCGGACACTGGACCATCTGGACGTGCCGAGCGAGGACGAGGAAGCCAGGTCCCTGTGTCACCCCACGTGTGACCTGAGTGAGAGAAGTGCCTGGTCACGTGGAGCGGAAGGCAGGGCCGTGCGGCTCGGGGACAGGGAAGGACACACAGCCGCAAGCCGAGAGAGCAGAGGGTGTGACAGCCCCCGGGAGGTTTGTCTGCCGCGTGTGACATCCTGGCCGCAGATGAGGTGTCCGACTCCAGCGTTCAGATCTGAAGCTGGAGGGAGTCCCTCCATTCAGAGACGAGGACAGACGTGCAACGGGGCACGGGGGCCTCTGTCCACCCAACACCCACCCCTTGTCGGGCACCTGCGGGTGGGAAGCCATGATCCCACCCTGGAGGCGTGGGGGGGACACAGAGACACATCCCTGAGGTTCCGAGGCACAGCGGGCAAACCCTCCCGGACTCGGCGGCCCCGGGCCCTCGGACCGAGTGCTGAGCGGCCGCAGGGCGAAGTCAACTCTGGGGGGCCCCTCGCTGGGAGCACCTGTTCACTGGTGTGCCCGCACATGTCCTTTCTAGAAGGATGAGAACCCACTCACCCCCTGCGACCCGCTGCAGGCTCTGTGTTTCTGGAAGCTTCTTCCCAGCCTGTGTCTGCTTCCTTCAGCCTGGAGAGTGCGAGGGGCTTCCTGCCTCCCCAGACGGGGTGGGTGAGGCCCCTGGACGGAGGTCAGAGACGGCTCAGAACAGCGGAGCTCCGGAGGGTGACTTTTTGGAGGTTGGATCCCAAGCCCCCAGGATCGAATGACATTGAACAGCTCCCCCCTCACCCAGGAAATCTCACCTTTTATGTGACAGATAAATCAACAAATGACATCATATGAACGGAAAACGGCTGTCAAACAGGAAAGAGGAATTTCGCAGTGAGGCCCTGATGGTGACTCTCCCCCTTTGTTTACTTTGTACTCGTGTCCCTCATGTTTGCTTGTTTATTTGTGCTTCCCCCGAATTTGACCTGTTTTCCGGAGAACACTGTTGTACAAGAATAAGAAACACCAAGTCACAGGGAAGGCGATCAATAGACAGAGGGGGACACTTGCTGGGTCTGAGTTCCCGAAGGGGAAACGAGAGACAGAAGGAAACGAGCCACCACCAACAGCGTGTCCAGTGGGCAGACCTGCCCGGGGGCTCGGAGGCACCGCTGTCTTGTCTCTGACATCTGACACCAGTGTCCCCACCTGTGCGGGGAGCCAGGCAGGTGCCGTGGGAGATGCTCCCACCATGGGCCAGGCTGGGGGACCGAGCGGAGACCCCCTTCTCCTGCTGACGGCACCCATGGCAGGGTCCCCACACCACGGCAGAAAGCAATTGTCCGAGAGACTAACTTCGCTACCTTGTGTGAATCCCCGGACTCAGTCCACGGACACTGACACCCGCGGAGCCGACTTGGGGGGTGTTCAGTGACTTGAGTTCCTCGGGCAGGGGTCTTGGAGGACCCAAAGCTCTTCCTTGGAGGCGTGTGGGATGGTTTGGGTGGCACGGGGACAATTTATAAAAATAATCGAATAACTTAATTTCTAAAAGTATTATAAAGAGTGTAACCAGGTCATCACATGTGTAACTTCACGATGATACAAGGCTCCTTCCAAAAGTAACCAAGGGACACAGTGAGTCAGTTGAGAGAGAGAAGGTTAAGCATCAAGTGTAGGAAGGGGGCACAGTGATGTGAGCGCCACTGAGGGGCACGTCGCTCCACAGGGGGCGAGCTGGGACAGGTGGCCCCGGGAGCTAATGGACCTGACCTTCCACACAGGGTTGCCAGATCCAGTCCAATTAAATACTGAAAGATTCACACCAAAAAAATGTCTGGTTTTGGTTTAGAATAATTAAACTCAGACTTCATATCCTGACAGCAATTAGATGACAGACCAACTGATTTCAGAGATGCTCCTAGTTAGTGACAATAAAACCTGTCCGTACGCGGGAGAACGCGTCCCCGTTTAATTATGGCCGCAGCCCCTTGCAAACTACAGCAATGCGGAAACAAGGCACTGGGGCTCCAAGCTCTGCCCTGGCGTTTACTGAACATCAAGGGGGACTGACACCCGATTTCTTTCTGCGAGAACATTTCCATGTCCGGTCATTGATTTTGAGCTATTTTTCCCCCAACAGCGCGAACTGTAATCCCGCTTTGAGTTTAGCTGTGTCCCATGATTTGCACTGGAATTTGTCAGTGAAGAAAGTCATAGGGACACCACGGATGTATTGAGATTATTAACAATGACCTCAACATCCTTGTGGACATTGGAAAATAAATCTCTTAGATCAACACCGGCAATAGTAAACATTTCCCATTTGTATGAACATTTCACATTTTCATAGTGGTTTTGTTTTACGGGTAAAGGCTGGTGGCCGTGAAGGCGCGGACGGGAGTAAGGAGGTGAGCTCGGCAGATCTGAGCAGGTCGCAAACCCCGGCATCTCCGCCCCCAGCGAGAGCACCAAGCGCGCACGTCCAGCGTCCGACAGATTTGGAGCCACAATTGCTTCCTCAGCCCGGGTCCCCTCCCGCAGGTGTTTGGATCCGACTCTTCTGCGGCGTGGACGCGGTTGTTACTCAGCAGGTGTGTAACCCGCCTATGCCGCTGCGCCTGGCCCGCACTTTCCCATCTCAGGCTCCCTGGACCCTGCCCTGTGGCTGCTGGTGCCGCTGCCTGTCGGCGGGAGGGGAGCTTGTGCGGCCCTGGGCGCCCTCGCGGTCCCCGGGACGCGGCTGTGAGTCTTGCTTGGTCTCTGCTGTTTGAATGACAAGTCGTCATTAATTCAGCTCTGTCGTCATCGATGGGGCTCGGGCTGGAATGTTTGCCCCCATGGCAGGCGCTGGGGGAAGCTCACAGTTTACAGATATTTTCCGACTCAGAATGTTCTCGCAATTTCACTTAGGACACACAGAGCAGCTCACATATGAGTAATCTGTTCATCGGTTTATGAAACAGAGGTATAAACAGGGTTCCCAGGCCGGCCTGCTCAGAACGAGGCGGGTCACGTAGGTGGTGTGAAGGCCCCTCTGCCCTTCTGAAGCAGGCGGGTCGGTCAAGGCTTCTGTGGGCCTCCATGCGACAGGGCTCAAAGACCCGTCCTAGGTCCCAGCCACGAGCCACGGGCGGCAAGGACCCGAGGGGCCCGGCGCCTATGCCTCCGTCCACATCTACCCCCTCTCTGTGTCCCGCCGACTGGGTTCTGAGGCCCTGCACCCTCTGTCCATTCACCGACCGCAGGGCCACTCAGGCCCGGGGGACCCTGCGGCACGCGGCTGCGGACGCAAACAGGTGCGTCTTCACTGGGGGTTTGGTCAATGCGTTGTGTCCAGATCTTGCATAACCTTCCCTAGAAAGGAGGAAACTACCAAGCGGCAGGTTTTTAAAATGTTAGAGCTTAATTTCAAGATGATTAATTTGACAAAGCGGGTCCCAGACCATCTTCGAAGAGGTTGCAGAATCGTTACTTAAATGAGGAAAGTCGAACAAACAATCTGGAAAACAAAAGTTGTCGAAGTCTGTTGCAGTGTTTGGGCCTGATGTGCAAGGACAGGAAGGGGTCCGGGTGCCCAGGAAAGCCCCCCCCCAGGTGCTTGGAGAAGCCCCTCAGGTGTTCGGGGAAGATTCTCTGTGAGGGTCGTCAGGTCTTTGTGAGGAGCAGATTCCCGGTTGGCTGTGGGGTTTGAGTTTTCCATGCGATTTGTGACTTAAGAGAAAAATGCCACACAGGAGGCCGCCAGGAGGCCGTGGCTTCGGGTCTCCAGGTCCACGTGGCAGCTCGGAGACGGACTGTCACCTCCACTCAAAGGGGATTGCTGCCCACGAACCCCTGCGGCGTCCCAGGGAGACAGACGCAGCCGCCGTGTGGGGCCCGGCAGGAGCCAACCTCTCCCGCGGCACCTGCTTCGCTCCGGCTGGTGCAGACATACCCACAAGGACGGTGAAGCGGTCCTGGGCAAGGTGACACTAAGACGGGGAAGTCCGCGCTTATGGGAACTCCAGAGCGAACCCCAGGATGACTAACGACTTTGACACAAGCATGTCAGCAAGGACGGGTGCGGCCGGCGGTAGCTCTGCGTTGAGAATGAGATCACAGGCAGAGGGGAGCGAACGCTCCTGGTAAATTTGACTCTGGCACAGCAAATAAATAAAAAATAACCCCCTAAAACAGCGGGTCTAGTAAATAGCAAAACAGCCCGAGAGCGTTTATTACCGAAAAACCTGAAGGGCTCTCAGGACTCACCAGAAGGGGAGCCGCGTGGACGCTCTAACAGGGAAAAGAGTGAGGCGTCCTTCCTCCCTCCTTCCCTCCTCCACGCCTCCCTCACTCATCCCTCGAGCCCCCGCGTGCATGGCGCCGGCCGTGGGGCACACCTGATGCCTCCGTGGCGTCTGGCGTTGACGGAGCACATGCCATGGTGGGGGACTAGCTCCCGCAGGGGCTTGGACATAAACAGGTGTAAAACAGTTGACTCTGATGGGCGTCAAGAACAAAAATCTGCAGGAAGAGCGGCGTGGAGGGCGAGGGAGACCATGTGTGCACGGGGCAGCCGTCCCTGCGGCTCGCAGATCTGCGCAGGTGACAGGAGGGAGGGGGCCACCGGCACAGGCGTGTGAGGGCTCGGTGCGAAGACCTCAAAGGGGTGAGCAGAAAGGGCTGTCATTGCTCCAGTCCCGAGAGCGAGCCACAAACGTGCCTGCCATATTCCTTCCAGTTTGTGGTTTAAACTCAGTAATGGCTTTTAGAAAAGGAGCAAACTCCCAGCGTGCTGTTTAGATTTGCACTTTTATTTCAGGGAAGAGGTTTGAAAATATGCAACGAAAGCCCCGGAAAGGCTCATGCCATTAGCAGTTGCGCTTACGTTGTGTTGGAGAACTTTTATTCCAAGAGGATATTGATGGGCCTGCTAATGGATCGTGCAGCCGGAAGAATGTTCATCACGGCGTTGTTTATAATAATGGAAATTAGGAACAAGCTAAGTATTATATCAAACTCGTTCATAAACCCCCGATTCGTGATGTGGGACTCGGAGCCTCTACGGGGATGACGCCGAGGACGGGAGTCTCGTAAAGTGGAAAGTCCGCCTGCTTATAAAGACGGAACGCAATTTACGAAACGATATATAATAAATAGAGCTAATGAGCATGGTAACGCTCCTGCTGGAAATTGCAGCAGTGTTTTATGTCGTTGCGGGAGAGGAAATGGGAGACGGGGACGCCCGACCACCTCCGCCACAGAACTGCCGTCAGCCCCGGACGGCCCGCGCTGGCCAGTGACGCCAGCCGCCCAGGGTCGTGTCCCTGCCCCCAGCTTGGGACCCCCCGGGAAGCCCAAAATACATTTCTCTTTTGGGACACCTGCTTCCTGTGAGGGCCCGGCCCACAGGGTCATCAGAGTGGCCCCAGCCGTCCTCCCCCAGCCGTCCCCATGCTCGCCAGCCGTCCCCGTGCTCCCCAGTCGTCCCTGTGCTCCCCCAGCCGTCTCCGTGCTCCCCCAGTCGTCCCTGTGCCCCTCAGTCGTCCCTGTACTCCCCCAGTCGTCCCTGTGCCCCTCAGTCGTCCCTGTACTCCCCCAGTCGTCCCTGTGCCCCTCAGTCGTCCCTGTGCTCCCTCAGTCGTCCCTGTACTCCCCCAGTCGTCCCTGTGCCCCTCAGTCGTCCCTGTGCTCCCTCAGTCGTCCCTGTGCTCCCCCAGTCGTCCCCGTGCCCCCCAGCCATCCCCGTGCCCCCCAGCCGTCCCCGTGCTCCCCAGCTGTCCCCGTGCCCCCCAGTCGTCCCCGTGCTCCTCCCCCCCATGTGCCAGCATGAAGCTCTCGGATCTCGGTTTGCACAGTGATGGCGGCTGGACCCCTCAGCACCGGCAGCCTGAGTAAAGGTCTGTTTATCCTCACTTGGTGGCCTTCCGGGACTCGGTCTGCTCTGTGCCCACGTGGCAAGTCAGCACCGGCTCCAGCCCCCGTCCTGGTGCTGAGTCCCTTGGCTACTCGTCCTCAGTTTGGGTCTGTCACTGATTCTCCCAGGATTTCCCGCCAGCTGCGCGTTTGCTGCCCTGCTGGGATGGGGCAGGTCCTCAGGCCGCGTGTCACCTGTGTGCTGTGCTGTCCTCCAGAGGGGACTGTGGGGCAGCGCACGGGAGCGGGATGGATGCTCCCGCCGGCCTCGCTGACGGGATAGGGTGCCAGCCACTTCGTCCTCTGCTGGGCATTGTGTCCTGAGAGCCTGGCTTTGTTCCGGAGACTGCGCCCTGGCCGCCGAGGCCGGGATGGGCCCGAGACACAGGCGCACAAGCCTCACCCCCTACCTGTGGCCACCGGCTCTCCTGCGCCTTGGAGTGAGAACCGGCTCCCGCACCTGTGTCTGCAGGGACTCGCCCGGTGACCCCCACCCCTGCCCTGTGACCTACACTCCCCCTTGTGACCCACACCCTGCCCCGTGACCTGCACCCCTGCCCTGTGTCCCCCACCCCCTCCCTGTGACCCCTAGGACAGTAACGGGGACGTGGTTTCTCAGGCTCCAGGGGCAGCCGCATCTCCAGCAATTCTGATGCCTGAATTCGGACGCCTGCAGACAAGATTTGGACGTAGAAACTGCTTCACTACAAATGTCTTTGGCCAAAGGTAAAAAGTGATTTCAGGAACTTAAACACGAATTTCCCCCTAAACCAAACCCCTCCCACTCGCTCTCCCTGGGCCTCCTCCATCCCTCCCTCACCCCCTCGTCCAGATGCCTCGTCTCTCCCTCACCCCCTCATCCAGACGCCCTTCCTCATGCCAGGGACTCTAAGACCCCCAGATGCCCCCAGGGCCCCATCCCTCCCATGTGGCTGAGGGCCGTGACGGCCGTTTGTCCATCAACCTGACCGGTCACAGGTGCCCACGTGATCTGTGGGTGCGGTGTTGGAAGGTGTTTCCGGGGAAGAATCAGTGCACTGAGCGAGCAGAGGCCTCCCCAGTGCAGGGGGGCCCATCAGGTGGGTGAGTGCCTGGACGGGACACGGGGACATGGCGGGGGGGGAGCCTTTTCCCCTTGGCTCCTTCTTGAGGCACTGCCCCGGACGGCACTCTCCCCTCCCCCTCCCCACCCGGGACGGCACTCTCTTGCCCCACACCCCCCCATGGAACTCTCTGGCCCAGACAAGACTTCCATCACCACGGCCGTGGTGCTCACCCTCCCGGGTCTCCTGCTTCCAGACGGCAGATCCAGGGACGGCTCAGCCCCCAAAACTGAGTCTATCTATCATCTATGTATCTATCATCAATCTATCATCAATCTATCATCTATCTATCATCTATCTATGTCCTATCGGTCTGCTGGCTGTGTTTCTCAGAAGGGTCGTCACCAACACAAGGCCTATAATTAAGAATGTCCCCAAGCCCGGGACAAATCAGCAAGTATTCAGAGAACAGCAGGACGACTTTGGCGCCTGTGACGCGGGGGTCCTGACCCGGATCAGCTCGTGCACCCGCCGGCGGAGGCCCAGGTGCTGTGAGCCCCGGCGGGGAGGAGCCGGCTGGACTGCAGCACGAAAGGACGGACAGGATCTTCTCTCCGCGATAATCCTGAGCACCGGGAGAGACAAAAGGGAGCCCCAAACATGAGACAAAACTTCCTAAAAGCTGGACCCGAGCACTCCACGTGCCGATAAAGAGACCGTAGGAGACAGTCGGGGGGGGGGACGGGAGGCACATGCCCGACGCTGCGCTGCGGTTGGGAGGAGCTGACGCAGCGGTGCCTTTCGGCTCATTTTGTCCGTGGGATGACACCTGGTTAACGTAGATCGGAAACAGAGTCTTTGCCAGGACAGCAGCGCTTGCCTGGAAATGTTCGGGGGGCGGGGGGGGCGGGTGTGGCCCACTTCCCAATCACCCCCTGCCACAGGGACACGTGTAGATATTGCAAGCAGACGGTACTCGAAAAAGAAAAAGACAAGACAAGACACTGAAAAGCACCTCCTCAGAGCAGTGAGGCTTTCGAGTCGGCCCCATCGGCCCCCGGTAGTTCCGGAGGCTTCCACCGTGCACGGCGTCCTCCTGACAGGACGCACGCCTCGTGGTGCTGTTGGCGACAAGCCGTGGGCTCTCCCGTCCCCCAGACCCCACCTGCCCGCAGCCCTGGGGGCCTGGCCTGGGACACAGTCCTGGGCCTTGGTGCCCCAGGGGTCACTGAACCCCCCCACCCTATTCCCCGGGTCTCGCATGGGGAGAAACACCACGCGATCGTGGAGTGGACGGCGGGTTCGCGGTGCGTGGGTTCAGGCGGGGCAGCGGTGGTGAGGTCCGTGCGGCGGGACGCCTGCGTCCTCCTCGCCGTGCTGGCCTCACCGCCGTGGCGGCTGTGGCCTTGGGCTGCAGCTTCGCAAGGTGTCACCACCGGGGCAGCTGGGAGCACGGTCTCCATCTTGTTTTCTGTGACTGTCTGTGAATGTACAGTCACCCAACACACAGCAGTTTAAAGAGGAAATGAGCAGCCGTGGTGACCGCGAAGCTCGCTCCGTCTGGGGCTTTCTCGAGCCACCATGCTCCACGGGCCACGTGAGTGGCAATGCTGGTGGAGAACCAGTGCAGGGACCCAGAGGAGCCCTGCAATGGTCTGGATTGTTCTGGAATGTTCCAGAACAGTCCAGTCTTATTCTTGTTCTTGTCCCACATTGCTTTCTTCCTTTAGGTCAGTGGCAACACCAGCTGGGACGTGGCAGAGGGGACTCTGTGCGAGACTGACCAAGGCCCAAACAAGGGGAGGACAGGAGTGTCCATCAGGCTGAAGAGGGGGCATCTCCGACAGACTCGGGTCCTCGTCACCCTGGAGGTTATGGGGGAGACGGGGAGCCGTGTCCCCTGAGATAGGCAGGCTGTGGAGGAATAACTCCGCGTGGTGCCCACAAGAGACAAGCGTGGGGGCTCGGGGTCACCTCACAGGCGGCTCCCGGTGGCCACGGCCCCCTGCGGCCCTGGGTCGGGGAGGACGAGGCGAAGGAAGGCGATTCTCTGGGGGGAGGGCTCCTGGCCGCCAGCTCTTTGCCGTCCCTTTCACGCTTTTCTCTGTCTTCGGGGTCAGGGTTTCTCCAGGGCCCGGGATCAGGGAAAGCACCAAATGCCGATTTCGGTTAAATGTGCGCGTGTCTCCCAGCCGGTGCGCGGGACGCAGGAAACCTGACGACAGGAAGGAGCGTTTTCATGTATTTACCTGCATCCCAGTAAACACGGGGAACGAAAAGCGAAGATTTCAATCTTTAAGTTAAAACAGCAAACATAACTTCATTTCCCTGCTATTTAGCCCAAATCTGTTTATAGTGGTGTGTGAGCTACTCCCTAAATAAGCCGAGGCTGGACCGTGTGACACTGTTCTCCCTAATTCCATCCGAGCCAATGGGCTGGAGCCCGCGGGGCGCCTCGCATTTACGGGGGACAGTAGTCACAGAGCGCCCCTTACCCGAGGGCCTCGGTCTCTTCGGGGCCTCCTACACCCTTGATGCAGGACATGTCTGTCCGTCCGCGACCTCCCGGGTCTGAAGGGCTTCAGGCAGGACTGTCGGCATCTACAGAGACCGTCCCTTCCCCGCAAGTCACAAGACAAGGGGCCTTCTTGTCCCCTGTGTCCGAGCTCACATTCAACTGGTCAAGAACACGGGAGGCTCTGCCCCGAACCTCCTGGACCCCGAGCCTTCTCGGGAAACCGCCTTCCTCCCAGGTTCAAATGCCTCAGCTCCGCCTGGCAGGCCTCCCACTAGCACCTGGGCCTCTGCACGTGCTCCCCATGGAGCACCCTCCGGCTCCTCGTGCACAGCCCAGGCCACGCGCGCCTCCCTCCCCCCTCCCCCGCCACCCCCAGCCAGCCCCTCTGCCCCCTCTCAGGGGGGGAGGCCAGTTCCTCCCTGTGGGCGCCGCGCGCCGCCCTCCTTCAATGTCCTCATCCTTCTGGTACATTCTATAGGTTTTATTTATTTATTTTTTAAATTTTTTAACATTTATTTATTTTTGAGAAAGAAAGAGCGTGAGAGGGGGAGGGGCAGAGAGAGAGGGAGACACAGAATCGGAAGAAGCTCCAGGCTCCAAGCTGTCAGCACAGAGCCTGACGCGGGGCTCGAACCCACAAACCGTGAGATCATGACCTGAGCCGAAGTCGGACGCTCAACCGACTGAGCCCCCCAGGTGCCCCGGATTCTATAGGTTTTAAAATATGCTCAGTGCCTTGTCTCCCCAACGTGACTGCAAGTTCAGTGCGAGCAGGACACTGGCTTGGTTCAGGGTGTTTGCTGAGGACCCCACACGCACGAGCGTGTCCGGGCGTGGCGCCGCGTGAATGAAGGAACGCACAATGCGATCCTGCGTTCCCGCTGTGGGTCTCCCACGTCCTGGGGGGAACCGGCCCGAGCAGCCAGGCGGACGGCGCGCGGTGGCGAGGTGGGGAGGCCAGACCTCGCAGTGCCCGGGCCGGGCTGTGTCCTGGCGGCCAGTGATGGCGCGTGGGTGTCTCCGAGGTCTGTCATCAATTCTTGTAAGTGTCACCTTGCGCTTTTCCTGGACCCGGTTCCTGTTTCCTCGAGCAGCAGCTGGGATTCAGGGAGGTCTCCTGTGCGTTTGCCCTGACACCACATCCTCACTCCTGGTCTCACCGGACCCCGTGTTTACAGAGCGAGGTGTTAACAAAGGTGACAACCATTTTCACGATGACTCCTTCGGACGGTTTGGAAGCTGTGTCCTCCCGAGGTGAGCACGCGGCCGCAGCGGCGTCGCATGCGATCCGGTCCTGTGGGGCCGGCGGGGTGACTGCGGACACTCACTTCACACCGCACGGGCATGAGGTGTGAGGCGTGACTCTGGTACCATCCACTTAAGAACATTACGGATTTTTCAGTGCCATTTACCGTAGCCACAGGCGGCCGGCTCTGAGCGAGAGCAGAAACTACGCCTGTCTTGCTTTGCCGTGTCCACGCACCCGGTGCCGTGCCCAGTGCGGCAAATACTCAATTCATATTCCCTGAACGCGTGAAATAAAGACCTTCCCCTGCAGGCTGGAGAATTGAGAGACGGGGGGAGGGCCTTGCATTGCAGAATCGGGTAGAAATCAGGACCTCAACTCCCCGAGTCACGGTGTGCGTCTGGGTAACGCCAGGGCTCCACTGGCCGGGCGGGTGCTCCCGAGACGTGATCCCTGCGCCGTGACCGCCCCCCAGGCCCGAGCGCTCTGCATCCATCCCGCACCTGTCGGGGGACAGCTGGCTGTGCTCCAAGCCTCTCCACGCAGACCCCGACTCCGGACCTCGTCCTCAGGGGAATGAGACTGAGGCTTTTCACGGGCTGATCGCTCAAACACTCACGCGCACGAACGGAGGTGAAATTACCCTTTGCTCTATGATTAGAGTCGGGACTAATTTTATCCCCCCGAGCACTAGGATACTTGGAATTTTTCATGGCAAAGTAATGAACTTCTAGGAATGAAATAAACCCTACACACATTTTCACGGGAAAATGGATCATTTCTGGAAAATAATTAAAATGAATCATTTGAAGCCTCTTCCAGCGCTGCCTGGAGACAGAGGCGGAGCCGCGGTTGGGGCCACGCCGCACGGTTGGTAAACTCTTTGGTGCCAGAAGTGTATGATTCCCACGTTGCCCGAGTTCCCTGCATGTCACCTGTTTTGGAACCAGGGGTGACCCGACTCCAGAAAGCTGAGCCCACAAAGTTGGATGTAAAGACAGACGACTGTCCGAAAAAGAAAAGCTCTTTTCTTGAAACGTGCTGGAAAACGTGAATGAATCCTCCCCAGGAAAGGGTGGCAGCGCTCCCCACCCGTTCCGCGGACGTGCCCGGTGTGCTCAGGGCTGCTGGCGCCCCCGCGGAGGAAGCGGAATGACGGCACGGGGCGAGAGTCGAGCGCGGCTCCTGGTTTAAGATAGTGTCTGGCTCAACACCCCGGCAGCCGCTCGCGGAGGAGCCAGAAAACCAGCGATGGTGGAAACGCCCACCACCAGGGGACCCTCGGGGGGGCTGCGCGGGCGCGAGGGAGCAGCAGACAGGACGCTCCCGGGGGAGGGCCTGGCGCCTGGTCACGTCTAACGGGGACGTCCCCCCAGTGTGTGGCTGCCCTGACGCCTGTGTTTCTTCAGCAGAACCAGCGCCTTTTAGACAATGAAGCAGGACACCAGCGAGAGGCCCCTGTGGTTTTTGTTAAAACCCGGCGGGGACCCCGGGGGGTGACATTCCGAGCGGGTTAGGAGCTGCTCAGCCCGGAGGCGGGCGGGGCGGCCCCGGCTCACAGACGCCCTCGGCCTCGCGCTCTGAGACCAGTCCTCACACTCCAGGGCCCCTCTCCCCTTTCTAACGTTGTGGCCACGGCGTGTTTTCCTTCCAGGCGACACTTCAAATCAGCCCCCCAGTTTCTGGGGACGCTCCCCGCGGAGTCCGCCCAGAGCCCAGAGCCCTCCACGCGTCCGGGTCCTGTGCCCTCGGGGGTGCTGTCTGCCGGGCTCCCCGGACCCTGGAGGGGATGCTCTTACGAGGAGCTTGTCTACACGGCAGCCGTCAGCTCCGCCCCGTGACAAACACCACTCCCTGGGGGCCAACACAGCACATGTCCTCGTCCCCAGCCACGCCCCCAGCCCCGGGGGCGGGACGTCCGAGGTCGGGCGCCCAGGTCCCACGTCCGCCTGCCCCCTGGCTTTGGGCGGCCATCTCTGCTCTGGGTCCAGTGTCTCCTCCCTTTCAGACAAGGCACCGACCGTCACATGGGGGTCAGAGCCCCAGCGTGCGAGTTTGGGGGGCACCTCAGTGTGCAGGGCACCCCGCCTCCCGCAGTGTCCACGCCCTTCCGAGAGATCTTGCCGACCTTCACCCTGGGGACCGATACGGATTCAACATTTGTGTGACGGCATCCACGTCCACGTGAAGACTCTCTCCCACGTCCGACGTGGTTTTGCTCGCGGTGGGGACCGTTGCTCACACACGTGGGTGCGAAGTGCTGAGCCCTGTCGTTACTGCAGGTCGTTTCTCCGTCTCTCTGTGGGGCCCCTACGTGGCCGGGCGCCGCGTTCCCCAACAATGACCATTTTCCTCGTCACGTTTGTGTGTTTGTCCCGACGTGCTGTCGACAGTGCGGCCCAGTCACGGTCTGGTTCTGGACTCCGATTCTCTTCCGCCTCCGGGTCCCGGGCCCGACGGCGAGCTCCTCCGAATCTGGTCCCCATCTGTGAGATGCAGTGTCGCTGACCGGCGTCCTCGGAAAGGCTGTCCCACGCGGCCTTTGCCCTCCCGCGTCGTCTGTGTGCTGGGGGCCCCGGCACGGTGACAGGGCGGCGGCTGCAAGCCCCCCCGGAGCAGCTCCGAGCTCTCTCTCGCGTGGGTCCTGTGAGCGCTGTGGGGACCCGTCCCTCGTCAGGTTGAGGACAACACCCTCTGTCCCTGATCTGCTGTGTTTTTAAAAACAGGGATCTGTGTTGACTTTCGTCAACTACTTTTCAGCAGGAACGGAGATGCCCCGCGGCTCTTCTCCTGAATGAAGGGAATTCCATTAGCGGGTTTTATTAATGGGAGTCATCTGTGAATCCTCCGGGGTGGGGGTGGGGGGGGGATGCACGTGGGTTCCGGTAAGACTGTCGAGAAGGGGGTGTTGCAGGCACATGATGCCAGGGCTCCCCGACACAGACAGAGGGCGACAAGCCCAGCAGCGAGTAGGTGGTCGGGAACCTGACCACGAGGCTTTGCAGGTACGCTTGGGCACATGCGTGCAGGGTCAGGGGCCCACGGGACACTGGGGAGTTTGACAAAACGTCTGTTGATTGGGAGTCAGCCGAGTCCGGTCCATCTGACAAGGGGCACCGAGGCTCCGGGGCGTGTGGCCGCCTGGGGGGGGGTCCCGGGATCCGTGCCAGCCAGGAGCCGGGGTCTGGTCACCCCCCAACCCCATCTGCCCGCCCGTCCACCCTTGGCTGCGCTGCTGGGCCTCACGGGGCCCCGCAGTGACCCGCTGGCCTCCTCGAGGGCTGTGCCCACCTGCTCCCGCACGTTTCCATCACACAAAGGAGTGGGTGTCATACTCTGTGGTTCTGTTTGTATTTGTGTGTCTGTTTTCACTGTGTTTGTTGACTGTCTTCCTCTTTGCAGCGGCTGCAGGGGACGCACGGCGAGCAGCACGTGAGGCTCCGCACATGCTCACACGGGCTTCGCCTGTGCGATTGTCACGCGCG
>CM053571.1:1237273-1271706 GCA_028646485.1 Cryptoprocta ferox
GCTCCTGGTGCGTGGCCGGCACTGTTTTACATCGAGGGCTGTGACCGCAGGAAGGCAGCCTGCCCCTCTCCGCGCTCAGTGCCCGGGACAGGAGCCGGGTGAGGACGGGCTCTGGGGCTGGCTTAGCTGTGATTCTTTGTATGATGCACAGTCATCTTGTCCCTGGGGTGAGGCTGCAGCCGCTGGTCCCGGCCCTTTCCGGGACGCATCTCTGTCCTCAGAGACCCTGGGCCCCGTAAGCGGCAACGTCTGCCCTGGAGCTGGTCGCTGGAGACACGGCAAGTCCTCCGTGTGCGTCCGGAGGGTCTGGGCGTGCACTGCAGCGGTGCACCTGGGCGCAGAGGCCTGGAGGGACCGCGGGGTTTCCGGGGTACACGTCCTTGGTCCCTCCCTCCCCCTTTATTATGGGCTGTCTCCAACATGCACGCAAGGGGACAGAATAACGCCCTGACCTCCGCGTGCCTCCCCCAGCTCCACGCTCACGGACAAGCGGGTGTCACTGGTCACTAACGTCACGTTCATTCCCAGGGCAATGTGTGGAGCCCGCCCGCCTCAGACAGATGCACCCATGTTCCCCCTCCACTCACTCACGTGATAGAAACAATGCATTTGCTAACCATGCGGGTTCTGATGCGATGAGGCATCAACAGCACATAAGTTACATCGGGTCTCCATTGACAAGCAGTGTGACATCTCTACTCAAAATATGTTTTCCCTTGTTCTTACAGCAACATGCGTCGAATATGTCCGAATGCTTGGGGAATATGTATAGACTAGATACTGCAAACAGTATGGAGTTGAGAAGGGGAAGGAATTTAAAGAACAGGAAAGGTAGAGAAGTTGGCTGAAATGTGCTGATATTAGTGTTGAATCAATGGCTCCTTGTTTCTGCGAACTCAACTCAACGCGTATTTACGGCCCGAGGAGGATAAACCGTGATGTACTTGGGCACGGCGGTATTTACTGTTTGTATTTATCTTCCCCGGGACGCACTCACAAATCTGCGGGAGTTTCATCTTCCCCGAGGCACAGATAAACCCTGTCTCGCCCAGACGGCCCAGCCCGCTGGCGGGGACAGAGGTGCTTGTGGACACTTTCTGGCTTTGGTCTGAGAAATGAGACATTTGTTCCCCGGAATTTTGTTTTATGTCAAGTTCTCCTCCTCCCCTCCGCTCACCTGCTTTAGGCTGGAAGTCTGTCTGCAGAGAGAAAGAAAGGCGTGTCTGGAACATTCTGCCTCTGGGTCGTAGGCTTCCTCCCAGCTCACAACTTCGGCCCCTGGCCAGGGCTTGACCAGCTGGGGCTGGAGCACACAGACGTGGGCTTCCCACGCTCCTGACATGGCGGTTTGTTCTCGTGGGTGGTTCTGTGGCTTCTTCCTCTGCCCCCGGAGCCGGGCGTCAGAGAAACCGGGTGGATTCTCCAGATGGCCCCACCGCACGTCCCTGCCTCACACCCACGCCCCGGGCAGGGCAACCACACCCACAGTCCTTCCCTGAAAAGCCCGGGAGTGAAGGCCAACCCCAGGGAAGGCCCCCGATCTGCTTCCACAGGCCCTCAGCTCTGCCGGGTGTGTGTCGGGTCCCCGCAGGGAACATTCGTCACCCTCCCTGGGACCTGCCCTGGGAGGCACGGCCGTGGAGCCCGGGTGAGGGCCACCACGGACAGCAACAGTAACGAAGCCCCATGATGCACCAGCAACAGAGACAACGCGATCGCAGAAGCAATCACTCAATGCGACAGAAGTCAGGAAAGAACCAAGAATAGAGCAAAAAGCACGGGGGACAAATAGAAGACAGTTTGCAACATGGTCGACATGAGCATTGGGAAAATTCACGTTAAACGTGAAAGGTTTCAACGCCCCAGTTGAAATGCATGGAAGTCAGGTTAGTTTAAAAAGCAAGAGCCAACCCGATGGTCCCTCTAAGAACCGCACTGAGGAAACACGCAGGGGTTCAGGTCGGGGGGTAAAGTGACACCTCCACACTCATGCTGACACATTAACGACCGTACTCATATCAAAGTGCATCTTACTTTCAATTTTTTAAATTTAATTTTTATTTTTTTTAATGTTTATTTATTTTGTGAGAGAGAGCGTGCAAGTGGGGAAGGTGCAGGGAGAGACGGAGAGAGAGAATCCCAAGCAGGCCCTGGGCTGTTGGCACTGAGCCGGACGTGGGGATCCATCCCACAAGCCGTGAGATCATGACCTGAGCCGAAGTCAAGAGTCGGACACTTAAATAACCAAGCCACCCAGGCGCCCCTTACTTTAGTTTTTAAATTCCTTTTAGAAGTTTATAATAATGAACAATTTTATCCAAAAAAAGAAGTTGTCATCTTAGTCTTGGATTTTCTCCTTTGCCAGGTGGTGAGATTGGGTTGTGGACCAGTTTTAGGGTCTTGTTCCAATGACCGGCTCGAGCCTGCTCACACTGACGTGGGCCCAGATACTCAACTCTGCTCCATACGCTTAAGAGCAGGTGCCTCCCAGGGATGAAGGTCTGAGCTCCTCTAGATCACACAGCGATCCTCGATGCTCATGCACCTGGTGGTGAGGCTTAACGCACACAAACACTGATCGGTGGAGATGTGTTAAAAGACACTAGAGTCACAGTCTGAGACTTTGAAACAACCCTCCGGGAGACGGGTAGAGCAAGTAAACAGAAAACCAGCGATCGTTTACGACGCATGTTCTATGGAGAACCCTGGCAAACTGGCATTTATAAACCACCACCCTGGCCAACAAAATTCACTTTCTTTCCAAGGGCACGGGGCATGTACAAAGACAGACCATATTCTGGGTCATAAACATGCCACAACATGTTTAAAAGCTTGTAAGTCCTGCAAAGGCTGTTTCCGAATACAGTCCATTACATTATAAATCCGTACTATAAAGATCTTTGAAAAATCCCTCAGTATCAGAAGCTAAACAACAAATTTTTTTTTTCAAAGAAATAAATCACAAGGGAAATTTAGAAAATATTTTGACTGAAGGAAAGCTAAACTACAGTAGATTGGAATTTGTGTGATGCTGCTGAGGTAGTTCTTAGGGGACCCTGATGGCAATCGCATGCCTGTCTTGTGTCTTAGAAAGACAAGAGCAATCCTTACCACTGGTCTCTAGGAAACCAAAATGAGGTCAAATTAAACCTAAATTAAGTAGGAGGAAATAAGTCGTAGGCTAAGAGCAGAGGCCCGTGAAAGACAAAACAGACAATGGAGAAAATTGACAAAACCCAAATCTGCTTTTTGGGCAAGACTAAAAACTGGTAAATCTCGCAAAGAAACCCCAGGTCCAGAGGATCTCACAGGTGAGTTCTACCAGACATTTGCTAGGTCTACACTCACTCTTCCTCCCGGGGAGACACGGGGGTTCTTCTCAGTTCATTTTATGGGGCCAACATCGCTGTGATATAAAACCAAACTCACAGAGACATCCTGAGAAGAGAGAACCACAGACCAAAATACATGCAAAACCTGTTAGCAAATTTTAGCACATAGAATTCAGCGAAACATAAAAAAGAAAATTTATCATCACCAAGTAGGATTTATCTCAGAAACACAAGGGTCTCTTAACATCTGAGAATGTATTAATGTAATTGACCCTATTAGCAATCTTAAAAGGCAAAGCCATACAATTTTCTCAAGAGATGCAAAAAAATAAAAATAAAAATCCCTGATGAAGTCAAATATGGCCCATGATAAAAATTCTCAAAAAACTGGGAAGACAAGGGAACTTCCTCACCTGATGCAGGGGCGTCCACGGTTAATTAGCATCGTACTCCCCCAAGGACAAGACAAGATGTCTACACTCACCACTTCCCTCCAGCGCTGTGCTGGAGGCTCTGACGTGCGATGAGGCAAACCCGCATCCAGGAGCACGTGCTCTCCTGACCCGAGAGAGGGAAGCACAGCTGTGTGTGGCCAGAGAGAAGGCATGACGGTGCTCTGGGAATATCCCGAAAAATCTGCAAGGAAGCTGCTGGAAATCGGGCGCGAGCTTAGCGTGATTGCAGTTTCAAGAGTCACACGCGAGGGTCATTTATATGTTTACACACGTGTAACAACTAGGAGATCAAGCACAAAAACCCAATGCTCATGGCAGTAGTACGGGAGCACGGAGCGCTCACGGGGAACGTGACAGCCGACGCACGAGGCCTGCACTCCGACACCTGCAAGAGCTAAGTGACCAGAGGTAATGCGTTCGCGGGTCAGAGCCCTCAGTGGTGCCCTGACGCCTCTTGTCTCCAAATCCACGTGCCGATGCAACACAAGCCAATCAGAACCTCGTCTGGCATTTCGGAGCAGCTGCCAAACTGACTGTGAGGTTCACACGAGAAAGCAGAGAGTCCAGGAAAACCCCAATGGCTTTGAACAAAGAGTGAGGTTGGAGGACTCACGCTGATGTTACAGCTTAGGAAGCTACGGCCATTAGGACGGAGCAGCTTGGCGTTGAGATGAGTAGAGAGAGGTGAGGGGATGGGAGGTCCGGAAATAACCCACACGTGCCCGTACAGCTCATTCTGACAAAGTTGACATGGCAGTTCCGTGAAGAAAGGGTAGTGTTCCCTCCACAGGGGCTGAAGCAGCCGCATGCATGTCTGCAGAAAACCGAGCTTCAATCCCGACCTCTCACTGTGTGCAAAACTTAACTCAACATGGGTCATGACCCTAAATGTAAAATGTATACTCTAAAACTTCTGGAAGTTGACACAGAGAAAATCTTCGTGACCTCGGTTTAGGCGAGGAATCTGTACATATGTCTCCAGCAGGAAAAATCCATTAAACAGAAACATGGATGGATTGCACTTCATCAAAATTAAGAACTTTGGTCTTCAGAAGACTATTAATAGAGCGAAAAGACAAGTTACAGTCTGGGAGAAGTATTTCTAAAGCATAAATTTGATAAAGGACTTGTGTCCAGAATGCATAAAGAATTCGGACGGCTCGATACGAAAATCAACAACCCAGTAAAACATGGACAAAATATTCAAACAGACCATTTGCCAAGGAAGCCGGCGGTGAGCGGATGCGTGCAGGACCGGATGCTGTGCGCCCCTGGCCACAGGGGACTTGCAGACCACGCACGAGACTCCACCAAGCACCTGCCGGGAATGAACGCCTGATGCCGCCCTGGCGAGGAGGCCAGACTGAAGGCGGAAAACCGCCTTTTCTTCTAATAGATTAATGGAGTCTTTAATCCCCAAATACACACTTTAGTCCTTCTGTAAAGGAGGCGATGGCTCTGCCCTGGGTCTCCATGGGTAGCAAAGACTATTGACAAAGGGCAGTCACTCCCTCCTGCGAGCATCCCCAAGGAGATATTTGCAAAAACATCAAGAGATCAAGCTGAGCTCAGGGGGGGCCTGCGTCTCCCCAGCCCGGCCTCCTGCGGCCTTCTGGGGGCAACTGTGACCAGTGACATCAGCCAGGTCCTGACCTTAGCGCTCGTCCTGGTGGGGCCTCAGGGCCCAGGGACCTGTCTGGGGGCCTCCACAATCGTGCGAAGCAAATGCACTTGGAAAACCTTGAGCCGAGTGGCCTGACCCGAGTCCAGACCAGCCCAGGCTCCGCTCCCTCCGTGGAGTCCTTTTCAGACCTATGGGTGCCCGGAGGGGTGAGGCCCACCTTCAATGCCCTAGAGCCTTCCTGGATCGGAGCTGCCCCCTCCTCGGGCACCAGTTTATTCCCTCCCCAAACACCTGTCACTGTAAAGCGCAGACTCCGATGCAAACCCCCTTGACCCCACTTCCCTCCTCGGCGTTCTGCCCTCCTCGAGGATGACGCAAGAACAGATCACCCGGAAGTTTCTTGACTCCGAAAACTGTTGTACGGCCGGGTGTCTGTTTCCCGAATTCAGTCTCTTCAAGTCCCTAATTAGCACGAGAGTGTTTTGCAGATCAGTAAAGATCATCAAAAGGATGTCTATTCACACCAAGAATGCTTTCCCTTTCTCAGCCAGCCGTAATTTGATCAGATCTCGGAGAGGGTTTTTTGGGTCCGTACTCGTGGAAATGTGAAATAACGAAGCAGTTAAAATTCATGACCTACACTTTTGTGTCATTACTATTGCATTAGCATGAAATTATACTTCTAGTTAGTCATAATTATGCCCATAATTATTCAATTTATCTCCATAGGTCCTCCTGGAAGTTTTATTGGAGGATTTATTAACATTAATAAATTGTTTTTCTTCATCTCCATATTATGAATTCTTCTCATGTGTGATATGATCTATTATCCGTAAAATTAGATCAAACCTCAAGCATTGGTGACTTCTCCACATCAGGAGGGAGACTTCTGTCACTTCATCCGGTGTGAGACTCAACGCCCGGCAGCTCAGGGGCACGGCTCCGGGCCATTGCCATCCAGCTAACACAGTGCAGTTCCCGTTGACACGGTGGCATCGGGAAGATGTGCATCAGCCCGCGAGGCCGTTCCGTCTTCAGACGTGACGCCATTTCCAGGTCTGGGCTCAGCTTGGCCACCCAGAGCCGCCATTCACTGTCCTCCTGTCTGTCCACCGCCCCACCCCTCTCCAAACTCGCATGGTGCCTCCCTGCCTTTCTCTTCCACGGGCCCTTAGCACAAAGCTTTCCAATACTTGATGACCCCCGATGAGTGTGACAGACCGAATATTCGTGTCTTCCCAAATCCACATGTTGAAGCCCTCACCCCCAGTGTGATTGTGTTTGGAGATGGGGCCTCAAGGAAGTAAGTGAGGTTCAGGGAGGTCATGAGGGTGGGCCCCAATCTGATAGGACAGGTGTCCTTCTAAGAAGACGGTCCAGAGAGCTCTCGGCTTCCCATGGGCACAACCAGGAGAGGCCACGGAACACAGCACGGAGGTGGCCGTCCGCAGCCCAAGGGGAGGGCTCCCATCGGAAGCAGGCGCTGCTGTGACCTTGGCTGGAGACTTCCAGCCTCCAGAACTATCAGGAAGCAAATCTCTGTTGTTTCAGCTGGCGGTCTGTGGTGTTTTGTTAGGACGGCCCCAGCCGACCAACGCAGAAAGGAGCTGGCCAGCGTCACTCCTCACTGTTAACGCCCTGTCCCAAGCCCTGCACGGGGGCCACAGCGCTTCCTGTTAAGAGGAACGTGTTATTCAATCTTCATATGGACGCTGTAGAGTCAGACCCGTCGTGGTCCCCTTCTTACAGATAAGGCAACTGAGGCAGGGAGCAGGGGGCAGGGCGGGTGACAGCCCGCACTGTCTGCGTTCCCAGCGGCCACGGCACAGCCCCCTCCACCCGCAGCCCTGCCCCTGAGATCTGGGCGGGTCGACCGCTGCCTGCGAACGTCTCACGCACACAGGCTGACTCAGGGATCCGCTCGAGGCCGCGCTGGGATGCACCTTGGTCTCTGGGCCCGCTCCCTGGTTGGGGCTGATGGGACCTGGGGGTCTCTCTCCACATGACAGGTAGCCAACATGCCCCACCCGCGTGGCCGTAAGGGCCTCTCGTTACTGAATTCCATTCCCAGTCCAGAGCTCGGCACTACTGGGTGCCTGGGATGTGTCAGCTGCTGTGCTGGTCGCCGATGTCACGGGGATGCAGGAGGGCGCGGCCGGCTCATCCCAGGTCTGGGCTGGTCCGAGCAGAGATCAAGCAGTTTGCAGGCAGATGCGAGGGCGAGGCCACACTGGCACGTCCGGGGCTGAGGGAGGGCGTTAGCTGTCTCCCCGTGAGGCCACTGACTTGTTAGGGGTCAGGACCTCTTGCCCGTGCTGCCCACCTGCTGAGGGGAGGTCGACCCAGACCCAGGGAGGGCCGCAGGGGATGCTCTACTCCGTGGAACATTCTGGGCCCACAGTGAGGGGCATGGGGAGAGCTTCTAGCTCCCAGCCGGGCCCTGGGGAAAGGGGAGTGGCTCAGGGGTGCCGTCAGCCTGGCTCGGCTCCAACCCTGGGGGTCTCTCTCCCGTGGTGGCCATGTGAGGATGCCACACTCATTGCTGGGGGAATAATTTCACAATTCATCTTGCCACGGGACTGGTGTCCCACTGCATTTCTCTACATAGCCGCAGGATGAGGAGGCAGAAGTAATGAATAGCCATTAGACAAAAATACGTAAGGAAGGAGCCTCCTTCACTCTGCTCTTCCTTGAGGCTGGGTGCCACGTGGGGAGGGTCCTCACGGGGCTTCTCTCTGCAACAAACGCCCAGCGGGCGCACAGCGGCAGGCCCTGGGGCCCCTGAGAGAGCTCTCTGCGGGGTCTTGCTCAGGGTGCCCCTGGGCTCAGGTTGGCTCTGCCAACGGGATGTGTGCCCACCTTGCCCTGCCCAGGGCGAGCCGTCTCTGCAGATGGACGGTCGGGTTTCCACGGTCGAGCAGCAGCACATGGTTTGGCCTCTGAGTGTGGGCACCGGTCATGAGGCAGGGCTCTGGGGGGCCAGGAGCTGGACCCTCGTCCCTCCAGCCCTGCTGCCATCCGGGGCCCTGGCGGGTGAGTCTGCAGGACTCAGGGCCCCGGTGGGACTCCGGGGTGTGTGAGGACAGAGGTCCGAGCAGCCGGCAGCCCTGCATCCACCTGTGGCCTGGGCAGAGACACCAAGAACGAGAGGGTCTGGTGAAGGGAAGGGACGGTTGCCCTCCAGCACAGCCTGCTCTCTGCACCTGGGCCGTCATGCTCTGTGAAGTCACTGCGGACACCAAGTGGCTCCCAAGGTGACAGGGCTTGGTTCCTGCCAGCCTCCTGCTCAGAACATTTTCATCAGCCAGTTGGTGTATAACCTTTTGCATGCGTGTTTCTGTTTAAAGACACCTTATTTAATATAGACTGTTGACTCGTTAACATAGGACTCACAGAGCTGCGGTGAGTGTGGGTCTGCAGAGATGTTATGCGTTCATTCCTCCACCCCTTCACTCATCCATCCATCCATCCATCCATCCATCCATCTGCCCATCCTCACATCCATCCATCCATCCACCCACCCAGCCATCGTCCACCATCTATCCATCCTTCCATCCATCCATCATCCCTCTATCCATCCATCTGTCCATCTGTCCATCCACACATCCATCCATTCCTTCCTCCCTTCTTTAATTCACTGATTCATTCATGCGTTCATTCATTCATTCATTCATTCATTCAATGTTACTGGGTCCTGCTGCCTGCCAGGTAGGAGCTGTGTGTGGGGCTGATGGTGGACAGTGAGGACAGAGAGAATCCCTGTTCCTGGAGACCCACAGCCCAGGGGACACAGACCATAATGAACATATTGCAGTGGAGACAGTCTTATGTGGAAGACACCATCACACGAAGCACCTTACTGTGGGCTGGCAAGCTGAGGGGGACGGCTGTGAGGAAGGCAACCCTGGAGGGCATCCTCCAGCAGTGAGGAGGTGACTTGGGAAGGAGGGGCGGGAGAGACAGGGCCTTCCAGAGGAAAAGGAGGACGACGTGCAGGCTCCAGCCCTGGAGGGAGACCAGTTGGCTGGGGTCAGGGCTGGGGGGATGGGCCAGGGTGGCTGTGGCAGGCTTCCCAGGCCTGGACGCGCCTCATCGTCTGAGAACTCTTCCATCCCCCGAGCCCCGCGGCCAGGCAAGACCCCCAAACATGAGACAGAGGCAGGTGATCAGGTCTGTACTTGGAAGGATGGCCCTGGCCCAGAGGGAGGCACATTCGAGAGGCAGGTACAGGACTAGGGGAGGGCAGGCGCTGGGGCCCCTGACACCTGCCCTCTGGGGCGGTGCCCGCCTGTCCCCACCTGCCCCCACCCCGGAGGCTCTGAGGTTCTTGTGGGGGATGGGATGGGTGCTTCCCTCCCTCTGCTGGGCAGTGTGGGCTGCTGACAGCATCACCACAGCCTTCTCTTGGGATGCCAGGGGACGTCCGATGTGTCCCCTGAATTCTGCAGCTGCGGCCGTGGGGACTGGGTTCTCCCCCTGGGCTGCACCTGCACCCACCTCTTCTGGCCTCTCCTGGGGCCCATTCCCACCCTCTCTGGGGTGGTCTGAGCCTGAGGTCCATGGGGGTGCCCTGGGGGGTCTGGGGGTTGCCCGTGGCTCCCAGGACAGGGGTGAACTGGTGGAGAAGGAGTCCCATGTCACCGCAGCCTGAGCAGCCCCACACCCACCGATGTTGTTTGAAGATCACTCTGTGGAGGCCTGGCGATCAAGGCCAGCAGCCTCTGGAATGCAGAGAAGGGGACCTGGGCCCAGAGTGAAGAAAGAACGTGCCCGGGGGGAGGGGCCGGCGCTGATGCCGGGGCTGAGTTCCTGCGGTGTCACCAGGACCCTCGGGTCACAGGGCAAGGGGTCCTGCTTGCGGGCCGGGAGCAGCGGGCAGCAGAGGCGAAAGGCTGACCGTTCAGGCTGGAAACGCAACAAACATCCCGGTTTGCGGGGCAGCTGGGGCGCAGGGGAGACGCGAGCAGGACGAGGACGTCCACGGGGGAGGGACAACTTCCCTGTGGGAAACAGCAGTTGCGGCTGTTTTTATTAGAATGTTCTTCCCTCTTACGTGACTTTTTCCTCCGAAGCTGTGAGTCGGGTGTAGGGGGAGCTCTTCGCGGGGACCCCGGCCATCCTGTGGACCCCACACCTCGGAACTTCAAGACACCAGGGCCATTGGGCCCAGCCCCGTGTCTCATGGTCCGTGCTGCCCGCCAGGCCGCCAGGGAGGCCCCTCAGCTGCTGTCCCCGTCCCCCCGCGTGGACCCCTCCACACCCGCTGCCCCTCCCCCTTGCACGGGGACTGGGAGGCTTTTGCCTGTCGAAGGCCTTGCTCTGAGGAGTCCTCCGCTGCCCCCACCACTGCTGGAGACCTAAACGCAGGACGGGGGTTTGTGCAGGTGCCCGGGCGACGCCGGCCCAAAGGCGGCCCAGAGGTGAGCTCCGGGAAACGGGCCACCGGAGTCCAGTCTGGGCCTCTGTGTTTTCCACACAGAGGTTTTCATTCCTTTCAAAAGTGCTGGGTCCATGGACCACAGGAAACTAAAGGAAAATAAACCCAACGGCGTCACCATATTCATCACGTGATTAGTTTAATGCCGATTTACAGTTGTCTACAAATCAGGACTTGCTTTAAAACACATCCTGAATTGAAAGTGCATTTAAAACACTGATGCATTATCACGGACGAGGGCGCAGTCACCCGGGCCGCACTTAGCGGGCGGAGCGTGCCTCTCGACGGCGGGTTTCTGTGAGTAATTCGCACGCGGGCCTGTTAACGGGGCTCCTCCGCGGCCTCGTCCCCGGGCCTTCTCTCCTGTCTCTGATGAAGAATGGAGACGCACGTCTTTACTTGGGCTTGCGGAGAGGCGGGTGGTATTCATTACTTTTTACTTAATTTTTTCCTAAATATGGAACATGAGGTGCAGCGCACTTTTAAATTATACGCCCGCATGATAAACCGGCGGCCCAGACACACGCCGCTGTGTAATTGAATCGAGACGGAACGCGGGTCAGAAGTGATGGCCATCAGGCAGCTATTTCGGGACCGTCGCCGACGTGGGCCGGAGCAGAGGACACCATGTCACACGGAGGACCTCCGCACCCATTAGCATCTTGGTAAAAAATGGGCTAATTTGGGGACGGCGTCCATGACCATTCCAGTCCGGACATAAATGTGGCTGTCAGCGCCACCGGCCAGACGCGGCCGCCCTATTTTTATCCTCCCCCACCTCCTGCGGGTTGATCATAATCCGGGTGCCAGGGCCCACAGGCGCCAGGAAGGGGCTGCTCCCTGCCACTGAACGGGACCCCCCCACCCGGGTACAGGCAGCGGGAGTGCAGGGGGGTGGGCACACGGGTTGCCGGGCAGCCCTGAGAGCAGAATCCGGGGAGAGTCTGCATTTCTCGCAAAATGAAATAATTCTGGGCGTGCGTCCCCTCCCGGAAATGTGCAAAATGCTCACTGAGATTCCTCTTGGATTAGGTAGCACTTCCTCCTCTGAGGTAAAATCATAATAATTCTCAATTTGTGGGTCACTGAAGGATGCACGGTGGGAAGAAGTTTTTACAAAATCAAATAACATGAAAGAAACTTGGACATTTAATGAAACCTGTCTTTGAGAAAGAGCCTTATCGGCCCATCTGCTTGGTCTTTAAAAACCTGATCTCGGAGCTGGAAGCAGGGGGGTGGGGAGGGGAGGGGGCTGGGAGGTGCCGGGGGCTCTGGAGGGGGGCACGCAGACCCCACCCCATCCCGGGCTGCAGTGCGGGACCTGGACGTGGCCAGCAGCCCCCATGAGCAAGGAGCTGTGTCCCTGGTGTCCCCGGACAGGCACTCAGCCCAACCCCTGCGTCTCTGCCCCGAGAGGCCGAGAGTGGAGAGCTCTGCACGCGCACCGGCTCCGGGCCCACAGACGGTGAGATGGCGTGTGAGCACGAGTGTGGCCACAGGTGCCGGTTCCTGGCAGTTTGTGGATTCCGTGGCAGGACACACAGTGTGACCGGAGAGGACCCGAGTGGCAGCCGGCTGAGCAGAAGGTGCCAGAGGCCTGCTCGGGGTGTGGCCATCAGGTGGACGCTCGGGTCCCTGGCTGCCAGCTTAGTCCTGCCCCTTCCTCCCTCCCACCTGGACAGGACATTGGGACTCACTGCCTCTCATCTCACACCACCTCCGGGAAGACCACCGCGCGAGATGGAGGTGACCTGGGCCTGGCACCGGGTTGGCTCCTGCGTCCTGGCCCCCGTCCCCCCGCCGGGCGAAATGAAGGGGAAACGGCAGACCCGGAGCCGCCGTGACCAGGGCCGGCCGGCCACAGGGACACGCTGTGCTTGCCCTCGGACTCTCACCCTCTGGAGCCTGACAGGAGCCAGGCCCCGGCCCCACCTGCACGTCTGCTGTGTGGACACCAGGGTGGGCTCGGCGGGTCGGGGATGCAAGGGGCGTCCAGGGGCCAGAGGGGCCTGGGCAGGCGAACTCCCCCAGTGCAGGTAGCCCCCAGCTGACAGGCGCCGAGGGAGAGGCTCCCTGGCCGGGCAGCAGGCCCTGGGGGCGCAGAGGTTTTCTGGGTGGTCCTACCGGACAGCCAGGCACTTGGCTTTGGCTCACGGAGGTGCTGGGACCCCGCGGCCCTCGCCTTCGTGATTTACACACGGGGCACTGCCCTCCCAACGGCTCCAGCGAATGCGCCAACGCGCCCGGCCCGGCTGCCCTGCGGGGTCCCGGCGCGTTCCGGGAGAGAGGGACCTGGGAGGATGGAGTCCCTCACAAAGGGACCGACACGTCCCTAAGATAGAGCTTTCCCACGGAATTCTTGGGACCCAGGGGGCCAGATCTGCCCGGTGCTCTAAGTGCTGCCAGGGCCTGACATGTGTCCCTGAAAACTCACACGCTGGAGTGACCCAGATGCCCCAGAACGTGCCTGTGTTTGGAGATGGGCCTTACTGAGGGATTTAGGTGAGATGAGGTCACAGGGTGGCCCTGATCCGATGTGAGTGGGGTCCCTGTGAAGAGGGAGTCAGGACCCAGACGCACGGGGGACGCTCGCCTGAGGACACGGAGAGGGACAGCGTCCACGCGCCTAGCAGAGAGGCCTTGGGAGGACCCAGCCCTGCCCACACCTCGATCCCAGGCCCCAGCCCTCAGGACAGGGGACAGGGACCGTCTGTGGTTCAGCAAAGCGGCACGACTGATGCAATGGTCACATTCAGGAGCCCAGGTGTCTGTCTCGGCCCAAGAAAAGGACATTCCCAAACGGTCGCTCAGCTGCTGTCCACGGAGGCCCCGCACACCTGCCTTCCTCTGCCCCGGGCTGGGGCTGCAGTACTCTCTCCTGGGGCCCGTGCTCCGAAGGTCCCTGGTGCTGAACAGATGTCCCCGTCCCCTCCCAGGGACACTCGGGTGCCGTCACCCACAGGCACAGAACGGTGCCGTCACTGGACCCTGTCCCCCTCTCCACTGCCCTGTGGCCTGTCTGGGAGGTTGACAGCGCGGAGCAGTGAGCAGAGGTGCAGGACGACAGGAGGCCGAGCCGGACGTCCGGCCACACCTGCCGGGCTCGGGGAGGCCACACCCTCCACTGCAGGGCGCGTGGGGCGGGGGTCCGAGGCAGCGGTGGGTCCTGGTCGTGTCCGTGGCGGGGCTCACAGATCGGCCGGCCGTCAAGAGTGACGAGAGGACACGAGCCTTCGTTTACATTTATTTCCTCTTTCATCGATTCGAGCACGTTGTCTGCTCAGCCTGAAATTGATGCTGCTTTTGGTCACTCAGATGTCACGTCCGTTTGTGACTCCACATTCCACAGCGTCCATGCCTCCGGACGCAGCCCTTCCCGGGAAGTCCGGGCTCCCCCCCACCCCCCGTCCCCGGTGCCTCGGCCCGGGCGGCTCGCAGACTTGTCCCTGTGCCCCCCACGGTTTGTGCACGCGCTGGCATCCCTGGCGTCGGGAGGGGAGGGTGGCCAAGGCTGCAGGCGGGGCCTGAACACAGTCCAGGGCAGCAGGTGCTCCTGTCCCGGGTCCCCGAATGCCCGCCTGGACCTGCGTCTCCGCCTCGGGCTCCCGCCTTGGCCTTGGCGGGTTCTTTCCCAGCAGTCCCGTCCCCCAGCAGGCGGCTCAGGGAGAACTCTAGAGACTTCGAACTCTTTCCACTCTTTTCCCCGTTTCTCAATTAATTTCTCTTGGGATCTGAGAGATGGAAAAATATAAATTCCCTGAGGAAGGCGGAAGGAACCCTTCCAGGAATACACTGTCCCTTGTCTCCTGTCCCTTCCTGGCCGCTCGAGCCTGAAGCAGAGGCTGGATGTGGGCGTGCAGGTCTGGGCGCTGCCCGCCATCCTCCCGGACGCTCACAGGCTGTCTCCGGGCAGGGATCTGGGCGCCCTGCGGTCGTCAGAACCTGCCGGCCTGCGGGACCCGGCCTTCCCCCTGCCCCCTGCCCCCATGCCCCTGCCCCTGCCCCTGCCCTCTCCCCCTGCCCTGCCACCCCCTGCCTCCAGCCCCCCGTCCCTCCACCCCCCTCCCTCCCTGCCCCCCACCCCTGCCCCCTGCCCCCTTGCACCTCCACCCCTGCCCCCCTGCCTCCTGCTCCCCCATCCCCCTGCCCCCCTGCCCCCTGACCCCCCAGCAGGAGCTTTCCCAAATCCTCACCCCTTTCCAGCGGTGTAGCCAGTGGTCCACCCTGAGCAGTGGTGTTTGGGGCTCTGGGAAGAGGCCTCCAGGTCCTTATCCGGGCTGGACGGGATGGCTGGTTCCTGTCCAGCCTCCTTCCACGTGCTACTGATGGGAGCCCCGTGGCCCTGCTCACGGCTGTGCGGCCCTTGCACAGCCCGACATGCGGTCAGCGCTCAGTATTTGGGTGCCGACCGTTGGGGGAAGGTCTTACTAACGCTGCTGAGGACGCCTGGGGTCCCGAGTGTGCCCGGCCTGCTCTCTTCCCTGCGCATTCCCTCCTCCCAGGGTCCCCAGGGGCCAGGGGCTGCCCACCAAGGACAGGACAAGTGTTGTTCCCCCCTTGTCTCTCCCAGGATGGCAGGGCCCTTCCCTCCGGGCATCATCAGGGTTATTCTTCTCCGGGAGCAGGGCTCCGCCTCCAGGTCTGCCGGGTCTCTGCGCACCTGGGGGTCGAGGCTACACTCAGAGTCTGGAGTCAGAGCACTTCAGACGCACCGGGGGACTGAGTCTGAAACACAGGTGCGTGGGCTGCCTGTGCAGCAACTCCGCGGCCCAGAACCCTCCCTGTCTACGGGCGCCTGGGGACCCCTCAGTCCCTCCGCTGGGGAAGCACCACACCGTGTCCCTGTGGGCAGGCAGGAAACTCTGTACCTACAAGCTGCCTTTGTCCCTCAATAAGGCCCCAGGGCTTCTGCCTCAGGAGCGACTTCCTGGTCTTTGTCTTTTTTGACCAGAATAGCTGACGAGTCAATGCGTGTCTGGGGTCTGTGATGGCCCAGGCTTTGTTCCCAAATCAATTCCTGTCCCCCAGTGATTACAGAGCTCGGGAATCTTCTGAGCAAATGAAAAGCCCTCACTTTCATTCCCTCTTTGTCTCCAGGTCCTGAAACCTCGCCTGTTGGCTCTCACGCTTCGTATTGATTGCATTTTATTTATTGTCAGGAGGTTTTGCCTTCCCGTCTGTCGATGCCTGTGGTTTTGTTTTCAGCATTTGCTAATCCTATTCTTCACACTGTGGGTGAGGGTCCCACCTCAGAGCTGCCGGTGTGGTCCCGTCCCCTGGGGGTGCTGGTCCCGTCCCCGTCCCCAGGCGGGGAAGGAAGTCAGGGCCTGGGGCTGGGGCTGGGTCTCTCCCTTCCTCACTCCCCGGGCATCACGTGCGTCCCCACCTGTAGGGCCTCACGCAGCCTGAAAGAAGCAGGCTGGGAGGAGCGTGGCTGATGTGGCTGCAGGACAAAACAAAGTGGGGTCCTCTCTGGAGTCACGGTGGACCAGGGGGTCAGTCATCCCTCCCTCAGTGATGGCTTCCAATGTCAGACACTTTGGCTAAGGCCACCTCCCCTGTGTCCCCGAGAAGCCCCTGCTTGCCCGAGCCACCAGCCAGAAGCCCCCAGGCCTGCCTCCCTCTGCTCCCGGGACCGGGAATCACCCTCCTCCCACCAGGAAGCCCGGAGAATTCGCTACAGCTGAGTTTTGTGAATGTGGCTTCATAGACCCCCCAGCCTGGGCTCAGGGGCTCCCCAGGCTACTGGCCAACACGAAGTGGGGAAACTCGGGGGCCACGTGCCCGCCTTGGGGATAATAGCACCCGTGTGCAGTGAGGCCTAAAGGGAGACAGGCTCCCCACTGCCAGCGCACCTGGCCGGGCGTGGAGAGCGGCGCAGGGCCTTGCCGTAATATTGCTCTATTCGACTTGGGTTCGTATGAATAAATGATAAGCAATGATGGCGTGCGGGGAAAACGTAAATCTAAGGGCCGTGGAGGACGTGACTGCACGGCACGCTGTCTCCAGCGCCTGCTGATTCCGCGTTTCACCAGTCGGGTGACACCGTCGGTGAGGGGGACCCTCCCTCCCTCCCTGCTTGTGTTTGTGTAAACGAGCAGGAAGGCGCGTGGCGCTGTCCCCCGCTGAGGCAGGTCTCACCCACAGGCCGTGGGACGTGACAACCCCTGCTCGCTCTGCTTCCTGGAGGAGGATGCCCCAAACCGGCGTCACCGGCACGCGTGCGCGGCTGCAGACTGCGTGCGGTTCTCCGTGCCGCCCTCCCCAAGCAGCCTGACCCCGGGGGTGCCTGGGTGGCCCACGGGGACCCGTGGGGAGGAAGCAGGGTCTCCTCAGCCCCCGAGAGCCCGCAGTGGGTGAGGGAAGCCCCCCACCCCAAGCGCTGACCCTGGAGGACGTGGAGACGTGATTGGTCTGGCCCCGCCCCCTTCCCAGGGCACCCCGTCTCCCCGCGCTGTTTGTGGGTCCCCCCCTGCGGCAGCCGTTAGGAAGCTCCGCTGCACCCCTGCTGCCCGCTGACCGGGCTGCCCCTCACCGAACACCGGGGCGCTTCCCCCAAACAGCGTGGGATAGTGGACGGAGGCTGGGAGCAGATCGCCGTCCGGTGCCTGGTCTGTCTCTCCTTCTCTCGGTCTCTCCGTGTCTCTGTTTCTCCCTCTCCTGGGGACGTTTCCCTGCTGGGCACTCAGAAGGCCCAGCTGTGTGAGCTCCAGCAGACTGAGCCCGCCCGGAGCCTGGACGGCGCCCGTGGACCACGGCCGTGGCGCACAAGCCCGCCAGAGCTGCGTTCCGCCTCCTCGTGTCACCGACGGTGGCGTCTCGGAGCACAGCCACGGGGGGTACGTCTTCGAGTGAGGGACGCCGGCTTCGGGCCGCCAGCCAGGCTGGCTGTGTGCCCTGGGCCACCTGCTCCCCGGAGCCCATCGCAGGCGCCACGTGGTTGTCCACATGCCCGCGATGTCCGGCCGCGAGGGGCTACGTGTCCACACAGTGCTGGGGCCTCAACACTCCCTGGGGACTCCGGCTGTGGGAGTGGAGTCAGACTGTCTGACAATGCTTTTGGCCCAAAGTTACAGCCACTGGAGGGGTTTTGCTCAGCTGGGTCAGCCAAGCCCCTGGGGATTGCTTATCTCAAGGCACGTCCCCTCCAGCCCCCCCCCCCCCCCGCCGCCCGGCCTGTGCTCCAAGCATGGCCTCTGTGTGGCTGGGGGATGGGAACAGCCACGCCAGGGGGGGAGGGCCCCGCTCGCGGCTGGAAGACCCCACCCCACGTCCACACCCGGGTGCCCAGCGGTGGCCGGTAGCAGGTCTCCGGGCAGCCGCGTCCTGTAGGTCAGGTGCTCGTTAGAAAGAGGCGATTAACAGCCCTGTGACTCAAACCGGGCTTCATCTTTAATTTAACGTGATTTTGAGGGGATGACTTGTGCTCGCATTAGCAGACCGAGCACCGAGTCAAGAAGGTATTAGGTGCCGCGGTTTTTCTCGAATAAGCAAAACGGGAGCCGGCCAGGCATCCCAGATTGTGCCGGAGCACTGTGTCCCTCCCGGGCCACCGGTCAGCAGCGGGGCGGGATAATGAGAGCGGGCTCTGGGTCTGCAGCGCGGGGACCCGGTGCTGAGAGGGCACCTCCGGAGGTGTCACAGGTGCCTTTGGGAGGTCAATGCGGGAAACCTAATCACCTCCACGTTTCCCGAGTACAGGAGCCACGGAAAAGCTGTGTCCCAGCACAGCCCCTGCCTGTGGCCACTGGCCTTCCAGGGACGGGACCCTCCTGGCCTTCATGCATCGCACGGTCACAGAGGCCGTGCATGTAGGTAGCGCTTGGCGGGGGGGGGGGGGGCGTGTCGGCAGGGTCTTGCCCTGGGCCCCTGGGGTCTGAGGAGCGGGGCCTGGCTCTGGTGCCGGTGTCCCTCCCCAGGCAGAGCCCCCATCTGCCCACTGGAGCCCAGCTGGGCCCGACCCTCACGCTCCGTGGAGGCGCCGAGCTTTCGTGATGGATTTGCAAAGTGCTCAGGGGGCAGAACGAAGATCAGACTGCGTGTGGAGGGAGTAAAGCCCATCTCGTCTGTGTCCTTCACACAACAGATCATCACTCACACAGTCAAGTTCTTTTATTTTAAAATTTGGGAGTGGAATTCGGAGCCGTTCAAGGACCTAGTGGGGCTCCCTGTGGTCTGTGCTCCAGGGGTGGGGGGGGGTGCGGACACAGCCATCCGAGCCTCCCTGAGCCTCCTGGTGGCAGAACGGCCTGGCTGTCCCAGAGGACAGACCCCCCTCTGGGCAAAGCAAATGCAGGTGAACCCTGGGGGGCCCTGGGGCTGGCCTGCCCGCACAGTGGTCCCATACCGTCCGGCAGGTATGGGATAGAGGGTGGCTCCCATGCTGCTGCGAGCCTGGGCAGTCCCCAAACTAGGGCACCTCGACATGCATGGGTGTGGGGCTGGGGTGTGTGTGTGGGGCTGGGGGGTGTGGAGCTGGGAGGGGGGTGTGGGCCTGGGAGGGGAGGGTGTGGGACTGGGAGGGGGGTGTGAGGCTGGGAGGGGAGGGTCTCTACCTCCCAGCCAGGTGTTCACAGAGCAGAGGGGAGAGGTGGAGGAGAGACGGCGGCGTGCAGGGGGAGAGTGTGAGGCCAGGACAATGGTGAGGATGGAGGAGGAGGTGACCAGAATTAACAGGGCTCCTCTGGAGACCACAGTGTCCCCAAACCATGCCGGCTGCTTTTTATTTATAAAATATAATTGCACGTGCTTAAATTTTACATAATTCATTAAAGTGAGGGTGGTAAGTGCTTTCCGATAATTAAAATGTGAAGAAGCCCATTCTCGGATCTGAGGCCATGAATAAAAGTGACACTTCGCCAATTGCACCTTGCCGGGTCGCCATGTCCCGCAGAGGAGAGCACCTCTCAGGAGATTGACTGCTTCTTGCTGGGGAGAAGCAGGTGCGGGAAGAGAGGCTTTTACTGCTGCCTGCCCCCCCCCCCCCGCCTCCGCGAGGCAGGGCGCACAGTCTGAGGGCAGGGCTCAGCCCCGTTTGCCAGGAGCAGCCCTCCCCTGCAGACCCTTCCCAGCCTGCCTCCCGCCCTCCGGTCAGGGGAGCCCCAGGACATTTCTCCAGGAGGGTCCAGGAGCCGTCCCCCTGGGGCTGCGGGCGGGACTGCCGGTCGGGACACGTGTGACTTCTGCCGGGAGGCAGGGACATCGCTTCTCTGCTCCAGCCGCCCGCACTCTCACTGGACACCCCTACCAGGTGGAGCCGTGGGCCTCCTCGGGGCTGCCGATGCGGAGGCCTGAGCGGGCCCCTGGATGCACCCGGCTGTGGGAAAGGCGGCCGGTCTCTGTCCGCGGTCCCCTCCTCTGCATGGGGCCGGCTGGCGCCCCCCACCCCCGTTATCAACTGATGTGGGAAGGATGGAGACCCAGAAGTGGGCATCCTTTCCACGGCCCCGTCCCGCTTTCCGAGGTGCCACGCAGGGACGAGGGCCCCACGACCCTTGTTCTCGGTGCCGCGGGGCCTCCCGCCTGCGTTCAGTCCTCCTCGCCCAGGAGCAGTGCCCAAGTGCCCACCCCATGTCCGCTGCTGCTCTGGGCCTGGGAGGAAACCAGAGCTTCCTTAGAAGCAACCAAGTGTAAGGAGACTGAGCCACCAGGAGAAGGTGGTGAGAAGGTGCTGAGAGCAGGGTGTTCTTTCTCGGAGCTGGTGGTTGTGGGGGCTCCCGGGGAGGTGGGCACCGCGCAGAGACTTAGCGGACACGAGACTGGTGGGCTAGGTGCTCCAGGCAGAGGGAAAGGAGAGGGCAGAGCTTGCCTGGATCATGGGGGACGGCAGAGAGGTGAGCCAGGCCGCTGGAGGAAGTGAGCGTGGTGCAGAGTGGGGGGCACGGGTCAGAGAGCCGGGCAGGGGGCGGATCTGGGGGTTCCCGGGGAGATCCTGGGGGTCCGGAGCCAAGGGCTCCGCTTACTTGGGTCACGCCGGGTGCTGTGTTGAGGGCAGGCTGCAGGTTCCAGAGGGGAGGTAGGAACTGACGGTGGCCTGACCAGCGGGGCTGCTGAGATGGGCTGGTTCCAGACGCGTGTCTAGGGCAGAGCAGGGTAGAGAGCCGGCGAGCTCCAGACCTGGGACCTGGGAACCTGCAAGGCTGGAGCCGCCCAGAGCCGGACGAATTAGCCTCTGGGTGGGCAGTTTGCTGGTGCAAAGGGCGGGTGGGTCTGGAATCAACGGCATCCAGGTTCCCACATGATAATCTGAAGGAGGAAGACGGCAGAGACGCAGACACACCCCTGAGAGGCCGTCTGGATTGGACGGGGGTGACCAGAGCTGGACATGCGCCCGGGGGGTCACCCATACGGGGCTGAGACTGCGAGGGGTCAGGACCCGCGTTGCTGGCTGGGGTGGGTAGACAGGGTGCGGACCCTGGCCGTGGGCCACACCGCCTGCAGACCCGCGATGGTCCAGGACTGAGGCTATGGTGCTCGTCCCCAGACCCCCTGCTCCAGAGACCCCGGGGTGTTTCAGGGCCCAGCTGATTGGATCAGGACTGTGGGCGGGGCCTGGGAATCTGAATTTTAAAAAAACGTGTCTGCTCCCCTGCCCCTCCTCGCGTGTCCTCACCCACAGCTGTGATTGTCCCTCTTTACGGATGTGAAGCAGACCCTTGCTGTGGTTGGAGTTGCACGTTAGTGGTCGTGAGCATCTTTTCATGTGCTCACCCGCCATGTGTATGTCTTTTACGGAGAAGCAGCCATTCAGATTCTTGCTCATTAAAAAAAATTTTTTTAATATTTGTTTGTTTGTTTGTTTAGAGAGACAGAGCGTGAGCAGGGGAGGGGCGGAGAGAAAGGGAGACACAGAATCCGAAGCAGCTCCAGGCTCTGAGCTGTCAGCACAGAGCACGACACGGGGCTTGAACTTGAAGACTGCGAGATCATGACCTGAGCCGAAGTCGGACGCTTACCCGACTGAACCAGCCAGGCGCCCCAATTCTTGCTCATTTTTCATTTGTGTTGTCTTTTTATTCTTCAGTCCTGAGACTCCTTTTCTGTTCTAGACAAACATCCCTTATTAGAGACGTAATTCAGAACTTTTCCTCGTTCTGTGGATTCTTTCTCATTTTCTTGATGGTGTCATTTAAAGCATGGAAGCTTTGAACTTGATGGTGACAAACTGATCTTTTCTCTGGGGCGAGGGGGGGGGGCTGCTCCTGCCTCAGTCATCGTATCTACGAAGCTGCGCCTAAACCAACATCATGAAGTTTATGCTGGCGCTTTCCTCCAAGAACCTGATAGTTTTGGCTCTATACGCGATTATTTATTCCATTCTGAGTTATTTTTTTGTGTGGGATGAAGTATGGGTCCAAACTAAGTCTTTTGCATCATTTGCTGGAAAGATGATTTCCCCCATTCAGTGTCTCGGCCCCTGTGTCAAAAGTCAATTGACCCCAAAAATGTGGGTTTCTTTATGGATTCCATCCCGTTCTGGTCTGTCTCACCTCACATCGATGCCGCACCGAGCTGATTCCTGGAGGTTTGTAGTAAGTTTTGAAATCGAGAAGCCCTCCGACTTTGTTCTTCCTTTTCAAAATTATTTGGACTATTCTGGGTTCTTTCAATTTCCCTGTGAATTTCAGGATCAGCTTATAAATTCCCACAAATTAAGTCAGCTGGGATTTTTTTTAAGTATCACTTTGAATCCGTAGTTCCATTTGGGGAGTATGGCCATCTTAACAATATGAAGTCTTCTGACCCATGGTCATGGGAAATCTTTCCATTTATTTGTGTCTTCTTTAATTTTTTCAACAGTGTTTTGTAGTTTCCAGAGTATAGGCTTTGAGCTTCTTTTGTTAAATGTATCCCTGTATATTTTATTCTTTCTGATACTATTATAGTCATTTTTCATTTCAATTTTGGATTATTTGTTGCAAGTACATGGAAATTCTGTTTATTTATCATATTGGTCTTGTATCCTAAAGCCTTGCTGAATTTGTTGTTAGTTCACAGAGTTACTTGGTGGGCTCTTTCAGGTTTTTTTTCTACGTACAGCATCATGTCACCAGCAGATGGACAGAGTTTATTCTTCCGCTCCAATCTGGAAGGCTTTTGTTTATTTTTCTATCCAGGCTGCCCTGCATGGAGCCGCTGGGACATAAATAAATGGCATGATGAAAGTGGACATCCTTATCTTGTCTGATCTTAGTGGGGGAAGCATCCAGTCTCTACCATCAAGTGAGATGTCAGCGGTGAGGTTTCCGGGAGACAACCTCTATCAGCTTGATGAAGTTCTCTCGTGTCCCTGCTTTGCTGTGATTTTCTTTCCTGTAATTATGAAGCGGTGTTGAATTTTTTACATGCTCTTTCCGCATATATTGAAATGATCGTGTGGGTTTGTTATTTCTTTATTTTCAAGTTTATTTATTTATTTTTGAGAGAGAGAGAGAGAGAGAGAGCAGGAGGAAGGGCAGAGAAAGAGGGAGAGACAGAGAATCCCGAGCAGGCTCCGCGCTGTCAGCACAGAGCCTGATGTGGGACTCAAACTTGCGAGACCTGAGCCAAAGTCAAGAGTCAGACGCTTAACAGACTGAGCCACCCAGGTGCCCGTTATTTATTTTATTGATATAGTGCATTACATTAACTGATATGTGTTAGAATAGATGTGCGTTCTTGGGAATCCTTTTTTTTTTTTTATGCTGATGGCTTCAGTTTGCCCGTGTTTTGTTGAAGATTTTTCCATGGATGTTCAAAACGATGCTGGTCTGTACTTTTCTTGTGATGTTTTTGTGGTTTTAGGGCCAAAGTAAATCATACCACATGGAATGACCTGGGCGGTATCCTCTCTCCTACTGTTTGAAGGGGTCTGTGAAGAATGTGTATTAATTCTTCTTTAAGGACTAGGTAGCATTTACCGGCGAAGCCATCTGGCTCTGGGGGTAGTGATGTTTAAAGGCACAGTTCAGCCACATTAAATATATTCACGTTGTTGTGCACTGAATCTCCAGACCTATTTTCGTCTTGCAAAACTAAAAACTCTGTCCCGGCTAAACACTGACTCCACAGCCTCCCCTCCCCGCAGCCCCTGGAAACCAGCATTCTACTTCCTGTCTCCACGAGTGTGGCTCTTCTAGGTTCCTCATACACGCTGAAGCATAAAGTAGTTGTCTTTTCGTGTCTGGCTGATTTCACTGAGCATCATGTCTTCAAGTCTCAATAGTGTTGTAGCAGGTGTCAGAATCCCCCCCTTTTCAGGCGGAACAGCGTTCCCTTGTATGGATGGACCACAATTTGTTCATCAATTTATCCACTGATGGTCACTTAGGCTGCTTCCCCCTTTGGGATATTGTGAATGATGCCACCGTGAGGATGAGTGTGCAAATATCTTTTTGCGATCTTATTTTCAATTCTTTTGTGTATTTAGTCAGAAGCGGAGTTGCTGGATCATAGGGTAATTCTGTTGTTTTACTTTTTGAAGAATGCACCATTTTACACGCACAGGGTTCCAATTTCTGCACATTCTGCCAACACTTGTTGATTTTTCTGTGTGTGTGGTTTTTTTAACAGCCACCATTCCAACTAGTGTAAAGTGGTTTTTCATCGTGGTTTTGATTTGCATTTCCCTAATAATGAGTGATCTTTTCTGTGCTTGTTGCATTTGTATATCTTCTTTGGAGAAATGTTCAATCCCATGTCAACTTTTCAACTGAGTTGGTTGTTTCTTGTGATATTCAGTTGTAGCAGTTCTTTATGTATTCTGGATATCGATCCCTCATCTGTTATATGATTAACACTTTTTTTTTCTCTCATTCTGTAGATTGCCTTTTCCCCCTGTTGATTGTATCCTTTGAGGCGTGGAGTTTTTAGTTTGAATGTAGTTCAGTTTATCTGTCTTTACTTTTTTTCTTGTTCTCATAGTGTCATAATCAAGAAATGATTGCCAAATACGACATTTTGAAGCTTTCCCTTATGGTTTCTTGGGAGATATTAAAAGTCTCACTTTTATTACTAGGTCTCACTTTTGGATCTTTGATCCATTTTGGTTAGGTTTCGTCCATAAGGTGTAAGGAGAAGGTCCAACTTCACTCTTGCGCACGTGGAGACTCAGTTTTCTCAACAACATTTGTTGACACGATTGTTTCTTCTCAATGAGGGACCTCACACCTCTGGCAGAGCTCATTGGATCATGGGTACAGATTTTCATTCCTGTCATCGGTCTTTCCGTCTGTCTTTGTGTCAGGGCTACATCTGGTGCCATTTTTGTCTTGTGCAGCTTCGTAACAAGTTCTGAAGTCAGAAACGGTGAGCCTTCCAGCGTTCTTCTCACGTCTTAAGATTTTTTTTTTTGAGTATTTGGAGTCCATTGAGATGCCAAAAGAATTTTAGGATAGAGTCTTTTTTTTATTTCTGCAGAAGACACCACAGAATTTTGATAAGGATTGTGCCATGTCTGTAGATTGCCTTGAATGGTAATTTTTAATTATTAATTCAATCCCTTTTTTTTCTCAGGTTTGTTCAGGTTTTATATTCCGTCTTAAACAAGTTTTTGTGTCCTTCTAAACTTGTCCATTCGGTTTACGTTTCCTAAAGTTTGTTTGCCTACAATCATTCATAATATTGCTTTCAAATCCTATTCATTTCTGTAAGATTGGTGGTAACATCTCTTTCATTTCGGAGTTTTGCAAATGAGTCTCCTCTAGTTTTCTCTTGATCAGTAAGAGCTGAACATTTGTCAATTGTGATGACAGTTTTCCATTCTCTACATCATGGCTCTCCCCTCTTATCTCTGACATTTCTTTCTTCTTGCCTTGGATTTATTTGCTGTTCTTCCCAATCTGCCCTGTGAACAGGGTGGGTGTGGCGGGAGCCCCGAGCTCTCGGTCATGTTCACCAGGAGCTGAGCATCTGGCCCCGGGGTTGCTAGTGTTGAGGAAGACCCCGTGCCCATCCTCACACAGAGCCCCTGTTGGGAGCCGAGGGCAGGGGCCTATCTTTTGGCCCCTGTATTGAAGATTCCGTCCAGCTGAGCAGAGGGGGAGGGAGGGAGCAGGTCACAGCTCAGATGCTGCAAGCACACACTGTTCTTACCAAGATTTGGCGGATATTGTGACTACACACATTCGCTTGCTTAATTCCCTTAGGGAAATTTCCAGAAGGTTTAAATTTGTTTTTAACTAGTTTTGGTTGTTTATGGGCACAAGTCTTCAGAGCTGCTTCCTCATGCCCCCATTTTGGGTGTCTGTTAATTGTCTCTTGTTATTTTTTTCATCATCAATAAATAAGCCAAATACCTGGAGAGTGGTGGGGGGACTGGGGTGGGGAGGCGGGGCATAGAGCAAAAGCGAGGAAGCTGAAGGGCCCAGAGCCTGAGAGGAGCCTCTGAGGACAGAGGGTGGTTGGGGAAGATGCTGGAGGGCCGGGCGCCCTGCCTTGTGCGACAAGACCCCCACAGCAGTGCGCTGCCAGGAAGGTTAGCAGGCGGGACGAGGAGCCTCAGGGGTTTAGGGCTCAAAATCAGAACATCTTACCGAAGCCTGATGGAGGGGTGGCCAAGGTGTTCTAACTCCTGTCCTTGAGAGCTGCAAGTGAAAACACTGTGAAGATCCTCTGCGCCCGGGTGGGGCCGTCCCCACCATCCCCACTCCGCGCCTGGATCGTGCTGTCCTCACACCAATAAACCCAGACACGTCTGTATCAGGAGCGAGAGAGCCTGTTCTGTTCTCTGCAGGGTTATAAAGCCAGGCTTCTGTGTCGGAATCATAGAATCATGAAAGAGATAAAGGAAGAGAGAAAAGGGAGGAGAGAGAGAGGGAGGGAGGAACCCGGACACTCGGGCTCTTACACTCTTGACTCACAATGGGTCCGGGGGGGACCACGTGGTGGCACCAGAAGCAACAGGGAAATGGTCCCCAGGGCCCTCTAGGTGCCATGGGGCATCTCCTCTGTCCACCTGGTTATTTTACATGCAGCGTAGGAAGTAGAGGAGGACTCTGCCTCCATCACTGGTAGCCGACCACACTCCTCCCTAATCTGACTTTCCAGACTGTTAACGCCTCGGAGGAAAAGGTTACGTCCCATCAGACTCCGTGTGGTGTAAACCAACAATGGCCCAACTTGCAGCTGGGAGGACCACAGAGGGAGGACAGCTGGGAGGATCACAAGGAGGGGGACAGCTGGGAGGACCATAGAGGGAGGAGGACAGCTGGGAGGACCACAGAGGGAGGAGGACAGCTGGGAGGATCACAGAGGGAGGAGGACAGCTGGGAAGATCACAGGGAGGAGGACAGCTGGGAGGACCACAGAGGGAGGACAGCAGCACAGGTCTCATGTGGTCCCTGGAGGCATGCTGGCAGAGCACGGTGCATGAGTTGGTGGACAGAGCTGCTGACGTTAGTGCAAACGCGGGGCAGATGGATTATTTTCCTCCTGAGCAGACCCACAAACACAGCCTACGAGCAAGGCAGTCATGTCCCGCTGGGAGACGGAAGGGGATCCAGAAACCCAGGGTGGTGGGCGGGGCAAGCACCTGGGCACAGAATCCAGGAAGAGTGAACTGTCTTCCAGCCTCAGCAGGTGCAGACTGTTCAGGCCGACGGCGTGTGGGAGGGCGCTGCTGCCCAAGCACGGTCTTTATAAGCGCGTGTTAGGCTTTTTCTATTAATGCAACTTCTGGGGCGCCCGGATGGTTCCGTCAGTTGAATGGCCCACTCTTGATTTCTGCTCAGGTCATGATCCCAGGGTCACGGGATTGAGCCCCACATCAGGCTCTGCACTGAGCATGGAGCCTGCTTGAGATTCTCTCTCTCAATTAAAAAAAATAAAGATAAATGCAAATCTTCACTAACCTGCTGGGTGTGTAAGAAAGGGCCAAAGAGGAGGGGGCTGTGCTGACAAGTGTCGTCTCCCTTAAGTGGCGGCCTGAGGTTCTACCCCAGCAAGGCGTCCTAGCGGCATTTGGGCGGAATCATTGCCCGTGGTGGGATGGGTTCCTGCCTGTGGTAGGGCATTAGAAGTGCCCATGACTCTCACCCAGTGGATGTGAGCGGCACTGCCCTGTCACGTGCACCCCCGTTGTGACAACCAAACTTGTCTCCAGATGTTGGGATTGGCCCCCAGATAACAGCCGCTGCGTGACTGGAGGATGCAGTTGGTCAGTGTGTTACATTTACACACTTTCCCAACATTGGCTCAGCGTCCTGGCCATGCGGTTACTGGCTGGTAGTAAATACGTCAGTGGGTGCACGGACATGCTCCAGGCAGCCGGGGCCGGTTGAATAACGCCATTGGTTCCTCGGTTTGGCATCAATTCTGGGCCAAAAATAGTGGTTCCTATGCAGGGTGTTGCCTTGGAAATTCAACATGAGGTGCATTCCAGTGAGAAATGCTAGACCCACAGACAGGCATTTGCAAGGTAGAAGATATAAAGCAACTTAGATAAGCCTTCATCAAGCAAGTGCACAAACAGGACAGGAGTCCTATTTCTGGCAAGAGCTGTGCTTCCCAAAGGTACGAGCTGCCAACCCTAAGATCAGTGACGGGGACACGATCCCATGAGGGCTTCTGTTGAACGCTGACCTGATGAGTTGGGCGGCCATCTCCATGCCTTCCTCTGCCTAGAGGCTGGGCAGTGAGGCCTCACCTTCTGCTTCTGAGTCCAAGAGGCCTCACAGACACCGTTCCAAGCTTACACTTGAGAGATCTGAGAACGTGCCGTAGGCGCACTGTTCACAGTGGCTAACACACGCCCCATAATCTGGGGAGAGGGGATTGCCTCTGAGTCATCCCTGAAGACAAGGGTGAACATCCGGTTGATGCCTCCCAAAGCTGTGTGTTTTGGGGGGACTGGGTGGGGCCAGCTCCAAAGGGAAGTTCCCTGGGGTTGTCTTGGGTCCCCAACAGCAGAAGGGTGATCCAGAGGTGGACCTCCAGGAGCCCGAGGGCGTGGAAGGACTTGAACAGAGCCATTCAGAGTGGGGAAAGCTTTGGGTATGTCAAGGGGATTGCAGGGAGCAACCCACAGCTGCGGAAAAAGTCACCTTGAGACATGTGTCACGGCCCGATGGGAGCACAGCCAGGCCACCACCACAGTGCCAGGCAGGCAGGCTTGTGTGCGAATGGGAGCAGTCTCACCTTATGTTTGAGGAGCACACATTTGCCCTTGTTTCACTCCATCTGAAAGTTTCAAGGGAAGGAAAATAATCTTTCCATTTGTCTGTTGAGATGTACTATGACTTCCTCTCAAGAGTCATGTGAAACTAAAAATTAAACCCGGATATTGACCAGCATAAACGAAAGACGGTGCCAAATATTCTACGCTGGCTCTCCTCTTGTTCTTTATGAAATCTACCCAACGCTGGGCTGCCAGTGTTGCAGGCACTGGGCATGGGCTTGAGGACCTTGCTGGCTAAGAGCCAGCGCCCATCTCGAGGTCGCAAATCCCTGGGGAAGCACAGGCTCTCATTCCTGGGGCAAGAGTTCAGTGTGAGAAACACAGTGCCAGAGATGTCCACGGACCTTCTCATGAGTCTCCGGGGAAACTAGATTGTCTGAATGTTAAGAAAAGGCAGACAGTACTATTACCATATACACATATATTATAATACATGCATATACTTTGCATATATCTTGCCTTTGTCAAGATTTAATTGTCCTACAGCAAAATGTCTTGAATATTCTCGCATCTTTGTTCATTCTCAGAAAGCGTGAGGGGAAACACACAAGATTTGGGATGGAAGTAACGAAGCAGAAGGCAGCGTATTACCTTCCCAATGAGAGAGCAGGGTCCCCCGTCTGCAGCCGCCCCTTCTACCCCCACCCCCACATGCTCCAGGGGCCGCCAGACGGTCACTGGCATCCAGCCCAGAAAAGCTCAGCTCCTTTCAAATGGCTTGGAGCAGATGAGCATTTAAGATGCTGCAATATTCTAGTAATTTATTAATGATATCACATAGCAGGTGTTGGCAGCCTTTCTGATGGGGTGTCTTTTTTTTTTACAGGAGTCAAGCTTGTTTTCTTCCAAAGTTTATAAGCTTAAAATAAAAATAGGAGGGGAAATTATTCCTAGGAAGAAGCAAACCTGTCTTCCCCAACAAGTGAATTTTCTAGAAATATACGTATAATGTAGGAGAAGGGGGACTTCTCTCCAGAAAGGTCAGCCTTGGGCCGGGAAGTGTGGATCACGTGAGGGGCAGAGTCCATGAGTCATCCCACAGCTGTGCCCTCAGTGCCCGCTCTGTGTGGGATGCTGTGCTGGGGGCCGGGACTGTGCAGTGAAGCAACAAAGGCCCCAGGCTGGCGGGGTCTGCATTTCAGTCAGGGAGTAAGTAAATCACCTCAGGATCAGGACTGAGCCAAGTACCACGGATGAGAGAGTGGGGCTGCAGAGAAGAGACCACAGAGGACCCCGCACAGGCCGTGCACAGTGGAGGTAGACATGCGGGATCCACGGGTGAATGCGCATGGGGCCCTCTCACCGGTCATCCGGGATATGATGGGAACGATGGCAAATGAGTACACATCGCACTAAACACGTGGCAAGCATGGTTTTCCAAGGGATTGTGTCTATCATTTACTTAATCCTTTAATCATCTTATGGGAATACCGAAGAGGAAGTTCGGTCACTGAAGAGGAAACTGAGTCACAGACTGTCCATGTGACTGACCCGAGGTCTCACCACTGGAAGTGGTGGAGCCGAAACTATAACCCAGACATAGGCTCCAGAGTTCATACTGTGTCTGCAGGAAAACCTCAGACAGAAAAGCAAGACCTGCCAACAGTTCCTGATGGAGTGTGTGGTGAGCCCAGTGGGGACCGGTGTGTGGGCTCTCCCGGTCCCTTGGGGGTGAGGTCACAGCCAGGCTTGGAAGGAGGCAGAAAGTGGAACTGATGGCCAAGGCTGCAGCACCCGGAAGGATGGATGGATGGGTGGCTGGAAGGATGTACAGATGGATGGATGGTTGCATAGATGGCTGATGGCTGATGGCTGGATGGATGGAGTGGAGTCAATGGAAGCGCACCAGATGGGTGAATGAGGATGCCCCTGTCCACCCACCTGCACTACGGGCTCTGTCTAGAATTTCGCACACCTCCTGCCACATGCCTCTGGACCTTCAGCACCGGGTCAGCTCCCGGCCCCACGTGGGCTCTGGATGCTGGTTTATTGACCTTAAATGGAGGAAACCCAAGAACTCATGCGGCTCCTCTTCCCAACAATCTCCCCACGACCCTTCTTTCATTCAATTCTGACAACAACCCTGGGCGGCAAATCACACGCCCACTGGACATGCTATTTTACTAACACAACTTTATTTTACAAATCTCTCTATTTGAGCCATTTTCTAGAAAGCCAACAGAGGAGGACACGAGCAAGGAGGATTTAACAGACAAAAGTTTGGGGCATGCATTTTTTTTAATAACAATTTTGGAAAAGTTAAAAGAGTTTTAAACAAAATTTACATCCACAACTTATCGCTATCTGGATGGGGTTGACCTAACCATGATGACTCTAAGGGGCACACATGTGGAAGCCCACTGCCTGTACCTGTCCCTGTCAGCTGGCTGGAATCTGCTGTCTGGGGTGGGAATCCGAGGGAGAACTTGAATCCTGGGGGATGGAGATGGGGGTGGCAGGATTGGGTTAGGGTTAAGGTTTAGGGGTTAGGGATAAGGGGTTAGGGTTAGGAGTTAGGGGTTAGGGGTTAGGGTTAGGGTTAGGGGCTAGGGGTTAGGGTTAGGCATTAGGGGTTCAGATTAGGGACACAATGACAGAGAGCACATGTCAGAGTCAGGGTCTCATTCCTTCAATTATAAACTTCAGAATTGGGGTTTTCCATGGAGAATCGCTTGGGTTGTGTGAGGGTTAGGTTAGGGTTAGGGTTAGAGTTAGGGGTTAGGGTTAGGGTTAGGGTTAGAGTTAGGGTTAGGATTAGGGTTAGGGTTAGGGTTAGAGTTGGGGGTTAGGGGTTAGGGTTAGGGTTAAGGTTAGGGTTAGGGGTTAGGGGTTAGGGTTAGGGTTAGGGTTAAGGTTAGGGTTAGGGGTTAGGGTTAGGGTTAGGATTAGGGTTAGGATTAGGGTTAGGGGTTAGGGTTAGGGTTAGAGTTAGGGGTTAGGGTTAGGAATTAAGGGTTAAGGTTAGGTTTAGGGTTTAGGGTTAGGAGTTAGGTGTTAGGTGTTAGGGCTTCAGATTAGGGGCAGAAAGACTGAGAGCACACGTTAGAATCAGGGTCTCATTGCTTCAATAACAAACTTACAATTAGCATTTCTATGGACAATCATTTGGGATGGGATAGGGCAGGCACAGGGTTCCCTCAGTGCTGGGACGGGTAGTGCCTGTCATTCACAAGTGCTGGTCTTTCCCTTGTGGGGTTGCTCCTTCTCCGATGAGCCTGAAATAGCTTGCCCTCCTCCTCTGTCTCCAAGCTGTGCACAAAGCACAGCCACGGATGCTCATCTGACGCTTTTGCTAAGTGGGACAACTTCGAACAAGGGCAGGTGTGCCTCTGTCCCCTAAATTCCTGGCCCTCACAGGTCTGCTCAGTGTCACCCAGAAGCTTCGGTTGCGGCCCCATGAAGCCAGGATGTCAGGCACTGCAGCCTTGGACGTTTGGGAGCTGACAGACAATTTTGGTTACTAGGCAACCGCTGATTTTTCATAAGCAACAAGTACAGTACCACACATGATAAATTTATCAGATAATAACGCAGCTTTCCCACATCGCCACATGCTGATCGAGCCCCAAAGAGCTGCTCTGCAAAGGATGTGGGAACCTGCCATTAAGCAAGACCCAAGGGGCACGACCCCAGGGGATGAGTGGCCAGGGAGAGGCGGGGACTCTCCTGCCAGAATCCAGCTGCAGCCAGTGGGTCCCGTGGCTGAGCGTCCGTGGGTGGGGCTGTTGTTCAGTTGGGTGTCAGTGGACAGATGGGTGGCGAGAGCCGAGCGTCAAGGCAGAGGCCGGATCTGACTGCTGTGCTTCTGTACGTGGCATTCTGCCCCGTGACCTCCTCCCTCCCGCCCCTTCTCCGGCAGCCTCGGAGGGAAACGACTGCCCACCTGCCAGGCCATGTAGCCTCCTCGAGGTGAGGTGAAGCCACAGTGCATGTGGATGCCGTTGTAATTATTTGGGGGGATGAGCAGTTGTCCCCCGATCCCAGTGTCCACGCCGACAGCCCTTCCACAGGGTTTGGGAATTGGCCATTTGTGCCTTTGAACAAAATCGAATTGTCTGACTCAGAGTTCGTCTGGGAGCAAGAAGCCCACCGTGGGCAGCGTCGTGACTCAGAGTCTGAAGCTGCTATGTCTGCACGCGGCTTGCACGCACTCACTGTGACACTTGCCTTTCCCCCCGGACACTTGAGAGGATGTGGACAGAGCCTTCCCCGGGAGGGACGGTGGCTTCTGTCTGAGAATAACGGCCATTCTCAGGCCGTGCCAAGTCCCTTCCCACCTAAATCACAGAGGCTGTTCTTTCTAGTGGTTTCCCCGACAAAGCCGGGGAAACCTGTGGCTATTTATAGCCTCTGTCCGCACACTTACACTGTCCACCCCTGGGATTCCACAACTGCTTGTGCAAATTCAGAAGGAGAGAAGATAAAGCCGTGGAGGGAAGTGAAAAGTATCTGCTTACCGTAAACACCCAATAGTGTCATCAGTATTAAAAACATCCCACCGTGTCGTCTGTTTAACAGGGTCCTCGGTGTTTCCTTTGAGATGATAGGTTCCTTTAGGAGCGCCATCACTGCCCAGCGATCAAGGTGGTCCAGGCAAGGAGCACAGGTCCACGCGTGTGCAGGGCGTACAGGGGCGGGAGGGGGTCCTGCTGCAGACGCCTTGCGGAGGGACGTGCGGAGAGGTGGCTCGACAGTGCTCACCCAGGACGCAGCCCCTCACCTCCCCGGGTGATGAGAAGCTGGGGGCACAGAATACGGGGTGTGAGGGACGTCTTTGTGACAAACGGGACATTCGACCTCACGAGGGGAATCATGGACTCAGTTCAGTGGCATTCACTGCGCACCTGCTGTGAGCAGGTGCCGTGCCAGGGGCGGGAAAATTAGACCCCGGTCCTCCGCGGCGTAACAAACATGGCAGACGGCAGAGAAACAGCAGAGACGTATTTCCTCAGTGTCAGAGGCTACAAGTCCGGGATCCAGGTGTGGGCGGGGCTGGTGTCTCCTGAGGCCTCTCTCCTTGCCGTGTAGATGCCGTCCCTCCCCGTGTCCTCACAAGGTCGCCCTTTGATGTGTCTGTGTCCTACTCTCTCTTCCTCGAAGGCTCCTGTCCAGACTGCGTTAGGCACATCCTGAAGGACCTCATTTTATCTGATCAGCATTTTGAAGTCCCATCTCCTAATCCAGTCACTGTATTGTGAGGTCCCGGGGGCTTGGACATACGGGTTTGGGGACACCCTCCCCCTGTACTGGGTCCAGACACGCCTCCCTGCCCTGTCGTTCCTGGGGCAGGCCCGTCGGCCACACAGGCGAGCTGTCTCACTGGGTGATTCAGCTCCTGACACCAGTCTTGTTCTCTTAGCCGATGACCTTCTGTCCACTCTGCCTCAGCCCCTGGGTCCAAGGGCAAGGTTAGAGCCTCCTGGATCCAAGG
>CM053571.1:1272206-1347229 GCA_028646485.1 Cryptoprocta ferox
CGGCCCACAGCTGCGTCCACGGTGCCGTGGGCACGGAGTCACGGGCCGGTTGCCCGCAGAGATGGGCAGCTCGTGGGTGGCTGTGACCCTGCGCGGCGTTGCGGGCAGCTAGTCAACGCCAGCCTGGGAAGACCCTCCGCGCCCCTCCCCCATGCGGGCCCACGCCCTTCTGGGTCGCGGTGGAAATCTGCAGGAAGGAGAGGCCGCGGAGGAGCAAAGCCACGGCTGAGACGTCGGCTCGACCCCAGGATGCGATCGAAGGAACAGGGAGGGTTATTTCTGCAAGGACTGGGGTGCGGGGCGGCCCCCCACCCAGTCCCACTCCCCAGAGGCCACGTCTCTGCCCTCTGGGAGCTTCTGTGCTCTGGTTTTGTTGGGGGAAAGCCCGTGGCCCTCACAGCGGTGCCGCCGCGGCCGCGGCCCGTAGCCCAGGCTCCTCCCCGCACAGGGGGCTCCTTTCCGGGTCCTTCCGTCCCCAGCTTGCCGGCTCTTAAGGGGCTCCGGTCTCTTTGTGTCCCCTCTGCAAGTGCACTGTTCACGATGCTACCTCGGCCCCTGGACACCCACTGCTTTTTTGGTAATTGCCAATTAATCATTACCCAACCCCCCAAATAAATGAAGGCAAATGACTGAATTTTCAGGGCTTCACCCCCAGGGTCTCCCCTGTTCTGTGAGTGTTCACCCTTCACCGAGTGAACGCATGCCTGCCTCTCCCTGCGTCCGGGCCCAGGCCCAGCCCCAGGACGGGAGTTTGGGGGTGTCCAGAGCGCACCCCCACATGTGCCTCTCCGGCCAGCTCTGCCAGAAAGTGCTTCCGCGTCTAAAAAGTCACCCTCGGGAGGCTCAGACACCATTGAAGGATTTTGTTTCCTTGAAAAACTGTTAGCGCATCAATACTGAGCAAATTACTATTGACAGCGGGGCCTTCTCGGGGAAGCCCACCCGGCTTGTGAGGCCCCATCTCAGCCGAGGGTTTGCTCCACCGGCCTCTCTTTGCTGCAAGTTTCTGCTGCTTCCCAGAGGGTCGTCAGGCGGGCGTGGTGGTCGTGGTGGAGGGCGGTCTTCTCAGTACTTCTGAGTCCCCCCCAAATTCATCAGCCATGGAGCAGAGCCCCGGAGGCGGCCGCGTCTGTTCCGTGGGGACCCCTGGGGGCCGTGGCCTGACCCTCCTGGGCCGGGAACACGGCTTCCCCGGAAGCACCGGCGCCCATCTGGCCCCGTGACACGCCCCAGGGTTACTCACGAGCGCTTATTTGGAGGCAAATTTCCCCAGTTTGCTGTGCTCCAGCTCCATGGGGAGCACCCCCGGCTGGGGGCTGAATGAGGAGGCCGCGTCTGGGTGAGAATGAGAAACCGCTTCCCCTCTCGGTCTTTGTTTTGTGTTTTACTTAATGATGAAGGAAGCTGGTCTAACCCGGGACCGAGAAGGGAACAGCAGTCGAGCTTGTGGGCTCCCCATCCTGCGTCCTGTGTCCTGTGTCCTGCGCGAGGCTTCACCCAGCTCAGCGGCTGCTGGGCTAGAAAGTGCTCCCTCTGCAGAAACATGTGGGGCCATTCATGGACAAGGTGCGGGGGCGCGGGCCCCCTGGGCCCTGCTGGGAGAGGATGCTCCCGATTGTCCCCAACAATCTCACGGTGGCCTGTGGCCGACGCCCAGCGTCAGCACCCACCCCTCATCCCGATGGCACTGCTGTGTCTATGTCCACACGAGGGTTTGCACACTGACCTCGGAGTCTTCTGGAAGCCTCGTGGAGGACGTGGGCAGTGCTCGCAGGGAGGGGGGAACTGTGGCCGCCTGCTTCCTTGTCTGCTGAGACTTGGCGGGTGCCTGTACGCCTGCTCATCTGCGTCCCCACTGAGCTCTGGCGGTGACTCCACAGACCCCTGCCCGGCTCTCCGGGCCCCTTCCCTGGGCAGCAGGGCCCAGCACTCTCTCAGCCCCCGCCCTGCAGGGCATCCTCTGCCCATTGAGATGGACGTCAGATCCTTCCCCCATGTGTGTCCTCACGCCCGCCCAGCTCTCTGCCTTTCCAGGAGATTGGCTCCCACCCGCCCTGGAGCCCAGTGCCCAGCTGTCCCTGACTACGTCCCACCCACACGCAGCAGAGGGCGCCGCCCTATGACGCTACTGGCCGAGGAATGAGGGGAGGATGGTGAGGATGTGCTCGGAACTAGTTCTGAAAACGCAAAACAAACAGAAACCAAGCCCAAGTCCAAGGCCAGTTTGATGGGGTGGAGGGTACGTGCTGGGGGCTGTCTGCTCACCCTGACCCAGAGCAGCGCAGCCATCTCAGAAAGGGAGGTTGGTGGGTCCCCGCGTGTGCCTTCCTGAGCTGGGGCCCAGGACCGGGGCTTCACCCCTGCACAGCTGCCCCTCTCACTCTCTCCCTGCTACAAACATCACCAGCCCAGGTGGAGCCCAGGTGGGAGTCCAGGGCGCAACAGGCGCTGCTCAGAGGCGCTTTCCCGGAGGCGGCTGGCGGGAATCACCTGATTCTTCCCTGACCCCCGCCTGCCGGGCCTGCCCCACCCCCATTTCCGTGCCCCTGCGTGCGCCTCACCTCCCTGTGCTCTCGGGTGGGTGCCGTGGGCCACTTGCCTGCAGCGGACCTCCCATGTGGGGAACCTGACCGTGCCATCTGTCCCCGTGGGCAGAGGACATTCGTCAGAGCCGCCAGCCTCACGTCTCCACAGCGCTGCCCCGGACATTCTGGTGACGGAAGGACCAGAGGGCTCGTCCTGTTCCTTCACGTCCTGTTTCCCATCTGTTGGGCGGCTCCGACCTCTGCAGGGGCCGTGACACCACAGAACCCAGGCCGAGGTCAGGGAGGAGCGGCCGGCCTGGACGCAGGTGCACACGGAGGGCCGGGCCCCAAACATCATGGCACGTGCTCCCCGGTCGAGGCTGGGGCACTGTGTGTGGCGTCCAGTCGGCCGCCTGACTGTCCTCCCCTGACCTCCAGGGGCTTTGGGGACAGGCAGGGTCCCTGCCCTGGGGAGAGGCACCTGGAATGTGGGGGTCGCCCCTGGGCACCAGGAGGCCTCCCCCCTCCAGCGTTTTACTTTGGAGATTCAAGCACACGGGGCGGTTGAGACAACAGTGTGCACTTGCCCTTTTCTCTGTGGGAAAGTTCTGGACGAACCCTGTCAGGGGGGCATGCAGGTGGAGGCTGTGTGGGGAGTGAAGCCTGGCGGTGGGACCTGGTGGCCTCCTGGTGCCGCGTCTGACACAGGCCACGGGGTTCCGGGGACGCACGTGTTAACAAGGCTCCGGAGGGCCATCGGCACAGAGGTGCGTGGGTGCCCGTGACAAGCCAGACGGCCTCTCTGCGGGACTCGGCCACGTCGCGCTCGCGAGTCCCTGACCTCTGGCTACCGAGGCACTGCTGCTATTTGCGACGCCAACGCTGGCCGAGCCGGGCACCAGGACGTGCGGGCCAGATGCACGCAGAGGAGCTGGGGCTGCCCTCTCCCGGCTCCGTCTCTGTCCCTGGCGTGGACGCCCGTGGTCCGCGGCCCACGATTCCTTTGGCGGGATGGGTCCGGGAGTGGCGGCAGTGTGGCCCTGGTGGTTGGCCGGGGTTGACTCCCTGCTGCGCCCAAGGAAGGGGACGTGCCTGTGCCCTGGTAGAGGTGCTCATGCTCGGACCCACAGGCGTCACTCGCTACACGCTTCCTGGTCTACACCTGTGTGTTTGCTGCCCTCAGGACTCCCACATCTCCCAGGGAGGCCCGGGTGGTGGTGTCACCTTGGGCACTGTCACCATGTCCCCAGCCGCCCCTTCGGACATGCGCTGCCGTGTCCAGGCAGGCGCCTCTCAGATGGGGACGAAGAAAGATGATTCCAAGAGTCGGGCTCAGTGGGAGACGGGCGGGCTGGTGGAGGGAAGGCCGGAGCCTTCTTCATGACAGAGCCGCCCCAGATTCCCCCCGGTCCCTGGGGCCCACGCCCCAGGACACCCTGCTGGCTTCCCGTCAGCCCTGACCCCAGCCAGGTCTGTTCCTGCTTCGCTCCCCGAGCCCCTGCCTTTGCCAGCCCGAGGGGCCTCCGGGAAGGAGCACCCAGAGCCCAGCACGCGTCCCTCCTCGGCAGGACGGTCCTTGTCCCGCACCTGCGCCTGCACCTCAGGGCCGTGAGGCTCCAACCGCACATGTTCCCGTCCTCTCAGCTCTGGAGCCCGAGGTGCAGGGTCCAGGCGTGGGCAGGGCTGTCTCCTCCCGAGGCCCCTGTCCTGCTGTGTAGACGCCGTCCTCCCCCCATGTCCTCACGTGGTCATCGCCCCGTGTCTATGTCCCTCTTCTGAGGGCACCAGGGGTCAGGCCCCCCTCAGGACCTCACCCGTTGGAATACCCCGTCACGCTGAGGTCCAGGGGTGAGGCTCTGACGCGTGGATCTGGGGCTCGGTCGGCCTGGGGCGTGCGGTGATCACGTCAGGTGCCGCCTCCCGCCTGGCGCTAACGAAGGCCAAGGGCAGGGCTGGGGCTGCCTGCTCCCTCCCCCTGGGCCGTGTGACCGCCCACCCGTCCCCCCTGCCCGGGGCGGTGTCTGCCCACCCCCGCAGGGTGCCAGCTGCCTGTGTGGAAGGGCCTGTCTGTCCTCTGTCACGGCCTCCACATGGTGGGAGAGGCCAGGAGGGTGGGGCCGCAGCACAGCTCTGCCATCCTGGCGGGTGACCTGTCTGAGCCTGGGCCCCTGGCCCGTGAGGCGCTGCTGCCTTTGCGTTCTGTGCTGTCTGGTGACGGTCGGTCAGGTGGGGACGAGAGGAGACACGGAGTGTCCCATCCAAGAACGCGCTGTGGTGCGTGTGGGTGAGGACACCGGAGAAGGCGCCGGCCCCGCGGTCCCCTGCTCCCCTGCAGCCGGTCCTACCCTGGGTGAGGGGCTCTGACGCCCGGGGCCTCGGCTCATCTTCCCGCCGACACTGAGCAGACACAGCCCCACCAGGAGGCTGCTTCCTGGTGTCACATCAGCAGGGGGACAAGGACAGCCCGGGGACACGACTCAGGGGGTGGCACTCCTCAGAAGATGCTGAACCTCACCCCCAGAAGCCTCTCCAACGACGGGGTTTCCAGTCACTGTCCTGGGAACACCCGCTGGTTCTCTGTGTCCCCTCGAGGCGCGGAGTTTCCTCAGGGAAAACGCCCTGGCAGCAAGAGACGCTCTAAAGCCCAGGAAATTCTTGCTGCAAAACAACGGTGTTTTGTTCACTTAAAAATGGCTGGGATGGTAAATTCTACGGTCCGCATGTTTTCACAACAAAAAGATTTGGAAAAGCAGCAATGAGGTGACAGCTCCTGAGCAAGCCCTCTGCTCCTGGGCGCCACGTGGTCCTGTCACTCGTCCTCGGGAGTCCTTTCCTGACTGCTCCCTCCCGCCCCTCACCCCGTGGCCCCACGCCACTTGGTTCCGTGCCTGCAGTCCCTCGTGCTCTTGGAAACCATTTTATGCCCATATGTGCTGACTTGGTGACTCTGTCTTTCCGGGTGTCAGGAACCCCATCTGCCTTGTTCGTCATTATTGTCCGAGCACCTGGCTAAGGGGGGGCACCTAATTGCCGTTTGTTGAATGAATAATCGCAGGAGTGGAGTGAATGAATGTCACGCGGCAGGGGTGCGTGGAGCTCGGGTTCTCACACGAAGGGGCTCGGCCACTTGACTTGCCCCCTGGGCGGGCGTGGTCACAAACGAAAGCACGTGATGCTGAGGGAGGCGTGTGAGCATCTGTGTCTCGAGCGCGTTCAGGGCAAGAAGGGACAAGCAAACCAAAACGCAAACAATCAAGGAGGAAAGTGAGTTGTCACGGGTGGGTCCTTCCGCGGCCCACGTGTCACCAGTGCGTGCGGGTGACGGAGCCCCAGGCCCGGCCCTGGTGGGGGGTGCATGCGATGGTCTCGGTGGTCACCCCGAGCACGGCTGCTGCCCAGGCCTCTCTCGTCCACGCCGTCCAGGATGAGGGTGGCGCCCAGAGCAGGGGAATGACAGAGTTACGCTTTCTTTACCCGAAAGACTCTGAGTTCCTTTCTCCTCGATGCTGTCCCCGGTGGAGACACAGCCGGGCCCGAGCTGGATCTGGTGGCCCCTGGCCTGGGGATTCGTGAGTTCCCACTGCCGACGAGACCAGAGTCCTGGGCTGGGTAGCTCCAACGTGTGCCCGGCTTGCTGAAGCTCGCCCCAGTGTGCAGGTAACTCCGGCCTCGCGTGTGCGACCCCAGGTTGCGACCCCAGGTTGAAGCCGCCGCCGGGCCGCTGATCCGGCGTCGGCCCCTCTCCGGGGAAGCCGGGCCCGCCCTGGGAGAAGGTGGTGGGAACAGGCTCTGAGCTCCCTGCACACAGCCTGGCGCTTCGGGAGTTCAGCTCCCGTGCCCGGGGCGGGGGGCTTCCAGACCACCCCCCGGATGATGAGCCTTCCCTCCATCTCTTAGAAGCACCTGCGCCTGCAGCGTGTGGGGTGTGTGTGTGCGCGCGCGGCCGTGGCTTCCCTCTGGACGTGCCCTGGGCTCCGGGTGGGGAGCCAGGGGTGAGCTGCTTCCGGGACCTCTGCGTCTGGACGCAGGGCTGGGCTCCCTGGGGCGCAGAGCTGACAGGCTGGACGCCGCCCTGTGCCTGGAGGGGAGGGCGCCAGCTCTGTGTGGTTCGTGTTGGTGTCAGCCTGGCTGGGCCACTGCAGCCATGGCAGCCACGGCACCCAGCAGCGCGGTGTCCCGGAGCTGGCAAGGACCTGACCCAGGGCGGGCAGGGGTGCGGGGAGACCCCGAGAGGCGGCACTCTCTGGGAGGGTCCCCTCTACAGGCTGTGAGGTCTCTGGGGAGGGGAACAGCGTCCGAGCGACAGGGGGCTGCAGGCCATGGTGGCCCCCAGCCCCGGCCGCGTTAATGGATTGAAGCACCAAGAGAGCAGGCGTTAAACAAACTCCTAAAATCCCAGCCTCAAACCTCGCTGAGTTTCCGAAGAGACTCACGTAGCAAATAAAAGTCTGAAATTATTGAAAACCTTTTAAGGAGATTACTCTGGGGACCGGGACAGACCACTTGGGCTCTCTCTAAAGATATTACCGCTTTTTTTTTTCTTACATCGTGGTTTTTAATAAGAAAACATTTGGCCCCATTCCCCACCCCCCACTGAGTTCATCATTTTAGATCGCTCTGAAATGGAAGGCTGATTTTTTAATAATTTACCAAACGGCTGAAAGACAGACACATGCTTTTCACGACGCAGCAGAGCCCAGCTCCCCAGCGGCCCCTTGGCGGCGACACGGCCCCCAGAGCCCATCCCCGTGGCCGCTCCAACCCCTAGTGGGGCCGGCCCTCCCGCATGGCCCGAGTCTTAGCCGAGAACCGCACACATTCGGGTGGAAACGCCTCAGCCGCTCCGTGGAGGGGTGAGGGGGAGCCACTTGCTGACCCGGGGCCAGCAGGGCCAGGCCCACAGTGGGCTCAGGGCTACAGGGACCCTGTGGGTCAGCCAGCGTGAGCCCACGGAGCCCCAGGCCCAGAGTGGGGCCGGGCCCTGCCTGCAGGGGTTCTGAGCCTGCCATGCCGCCAGGCGGGGTTGGGGGGCTCCTGGCGAGAAGGAGACACCTGTGATTGGCAGGCCTGACCCTGGGGCCCTCCCCGTGCTGAGATCTGGGTCTCGGGGTTCATTCCAGGACATCAGATGGGACTTCTGTGGCCCCACAGGTGGGCGGGAGCACTTCTGTGCCCACAGGTGAGTGGCCTGGGCGCCCCCTGGTCCCTCTGCTCTCTCCTCCTCCAGCTGAGATGGGTGGGGACAGCGGTGGGGACCCTCACGGGGGTGCTGTGTGTGAGGGGAGGGGGCTGCCCTCTGAGCCACAGACGGCCCGGCCTGGGGAGCGTGTGGCTGAGGCCACGGCACCCAGTACACGTGCGGGGCCTCCTTCCCTGGGAAACCCTGCTCCCGCTCAGCTGCGTCTCAGTGATCCGGACGGAGGGCAGCCGGGTGGGAGAGGAGGCTCAGGGTCAGGACTTTTGGAGTTTGGGGCCCAGGTGTCTGCAACGTGGCTCTGCTCAGGGTGAAGAATGCGCAGCGTGGGGAGGGAGTGGCCCACGCCAGGCCGGGAGCCCCTGGGGAGGCTCCCGCCACTGCCCCCCCTCGGCCTTCTGTCCCCAGCAGCCCTCAAGCCCCCGCCCCCAGGCTCCCAGTCCCCCAGCTACTCACAGGCGGAAGGACACAGGGGAGGGGTGTGGAAAGCAGGCTGGGCTGGGACAGGGCTCAGGGGCCCCCTCGGAGAAGCCCTGTGCCGGCCTGGGCGGAGCAGTGAGTCCGCCGCCTGGACCGGGCTTGTGTGCCGGCCTCGCTGGGGGCTTCGTCGCGGCCCCTCCGGCCATCCCACGTGCTGCCACACGGGCTTCAGATTCGGGGGGCCCCCACCCATCAGAGGACGGCTGGGAGGGCCGGCCCCGGTGGGCGTGGGCTGTAGACGTCGGGGGGCTTCCCGGGTTGAGGGCAGCCGGTCTCCTCGATTCAGATCCACACAAGTGTGCACCATGGCGTGGCCCGCGGCAGCGTGTGGCCTGTGCCCCTTCTGGCTTGCTCCCAGGGGGACGCCCTGCCACCAGCCATGCCTGCTCCACCGAGGGGGTCCCGGCAGGGAGAGGGCCTGGGGGACGGGTGGGGGCATGCTCCCCGAGTGTGCCAGCCCCCTGCCCGCCGAGCCCGACCTCATGGAATGTCATGCCGGAAGCCCCCTGCCTCCTGTGTGTCACATGATTCCACTCACATTGTCCTTTCGTTCTAGGAAAGTGAAGTCCGGTGTTAGACACAGGGAGAGGCAGCGCTGCGTCCACACCTGCCTCTGGAGACGCTCGTTTACTGACGCGACGCCCAGGTGCAGGGGCCACGAGATGAGGCAGAACGAAGAGGGTGCCCGGTGGCACCTGCACTGCCCACCACACGAGTGTCCCCGTGGCCGAGCCGCCGGAGGAACTCAAAGTGTAAGTGAAGGTCGGAGAGGAGGAAGTAGGTGATGTCCACATGAGGGGGGTGTCCACGTGCACCAGAGTGGCCAGGAGTGGGGCAGGGGAGGAAGATGTGGGGGAGAGGGGGAGGGGAAGGAAGGGGGACAAGGAGGGGAAGGAGGGCAGCAGGGGAGGAGGAGGAAGGAGAGGAAGAGGGGAGGGGGAAGGGAAGGAGGGGTGAGGGGGAGGAGGGGAGAAGAAGGAGGCAGAAAACACCAGATGTTGACAAAAACCTGTAACAAGCAGGACCCTCGGGCAGCGCTGGCGGGTGTAGGCGGTTAGGGCCACTCAGACCCTTCAGATCACCGGGACGGTGACGGGTGTGAGCAGAAGAAAGGCTCAGGTGTGCGTGTGAGCAGGCCCGGAATCGCCTCCAGCTGGCCCGGGAGGGGCCCCGAGGCCACCTGGGGGGTTGCATGGGGTTGGCTCCTGGTCACACTGCCTACGTCACCGCAGCCCCCCCGCCCCCCGCAGGAGCCTCGCGCGCACACCCTGAGTGCCCAGCTCCTGCACACGAGGCTGACAGGTGACGGGCTCTGTGGCCGGGAGTCAGGGTGGCGCCGCCGTGGGGTCAGATGCTGGGAGGTGAGGTCTCTGAGAGCGGGGATCCCGTGTTCCCATGTGAGCAGGTCTTCTCGACGTGTGGGGACGTGGAGTGACACGTCTGCGGTCTTTGCACGCTCCTGAATGTACACTATTCTTTAACAAAACCTGTGAAACGTTTTGTTTGAATTTGATCCCAGACCAGGACCATGTGCCGTGCCGGGCGGGAGGGTAGCAAAGGTCGACCTTGGGATGGTTCCGAGCTGAGGCCGCGGTGTGTGCGTTTCCCCTGCTGTTGGCACCTGCCGGCTGCTCCCTGGTCGCCCTGAGGACACGCCTGGGCTGGCGCAGAAACGGGAGTCGGGGCCATGGAAGAATCCCCAGTGGAGTGGACGGGCCTGCAGCCAGGCTGGCCGGGGCTCCACCGCAGGACGCGGGCTCGCACACGACGCGGGCTCCACCGTGCGATGCACGCTCGCACGACACAGGTTCCACCACACAACGGTGCGCTTGCACACGACACGGGCGTGCACGCGGGGGTGCCGCGCTCCAGGGCTCGGGCTCTCCGCCTGCAGGAGCCGCGCAGGGAGGGCAGGGCCAAGCTCCAGGGCGCTGCGCCCCCCCCAGGTAGGAGCGGGCCCCCAGCACCTGCCTGGCTGAGGCCCTGCCCGGCATCCCCGCCCCCCTGGGGCATGTGGACGTCAGACCTCAGGTCCCCCGTGGGTTCTGCCTTCTCTGGACCTGAGGCTGGCCTGCCGCACCTGCTCTCGGTGCAGAAGCAAAGGGTCCCTCGTTCCTTCCCGTGTGGGGGCAGGTGAGCTCAGCCCATGTTGGGGGCTCTCTCCAGACGTGACCTCTGATCCTCTTGCTTTTGGAGGCCACACCACCTGCTCGTCCCCCTGAGGACACCGGGGCCCAGGTGGCTATCGTGTCAGCTAGTGCAGCTTTAGTTACAATGTGGTGACAAGCAGCCCCACCGATTCTTGGGGTCAATAAGAGTGTCCAGGGCATTTTCTCCTTCTCACTGGGTGTCTGGGTCCACCCACGGCCAGCCTGGGGTTTGCCCCCCGTGGCCTCACGGAGGACTTCGGCTGATGGGCTTCTGCTCCCTGGGGCTCCCCGCGCGGACTCAGAGCCAGCCTAGATCTGATGGGGAACATCGACGAGTGTCAGCTGGGAAAGGAAGGAGGAGGAGGGAGGGAGGAGGAGGGAGGAAACAAGGAGGAATATCAGACATGTTGCCTCCTACGGGGACTCACTTTGCACGTCCCTGAAATGTTCCAAGAGGACAAAATGCAAGCGACCTCACATCGTGTGCTGCGGCCGACTGTGTGGCGGACACTTGTGCAGAGGAAACTTGGAGGAGCCAGCCGGAGCGCTGGCGGAAGTGTGTGCGGAAGGGCGGGCAAGGGGTGGGAAGAAAGTCCGCGGGGATGCGGGTCACCTGCGGCAGGGGCACGGCGTCCTCGGGGCGGTCTGTGGGGTCACGACCCTGCCGTGGTGCGGGAGCCTCCGGTGAAGGTTCGGCCACGCGTTCACCTGGAGCGCGCCCACGAATCGCACGCACGGTGGGTGTGAGGCCGTGAGGCCCCGGGAGCTGCACGCGGTGTCCCCTCTGGTCATTTGTTTCTAAACACACTTGTCTTCTCCTTTCTTAATCCAAAGCAAATTTTTGGAAGATTTAGAAAAACGGAAACACAAATATTGATTCATGGTTCTCAAATAATTTTTTAAAGCTTATTTATTTATTTTGAGAGCGAGCGAGCAGGGGAGGGGCAGAGTGGAGAGAGAGAGTCCCAGGCACGCTCTGCACGCTCAGCACGGAGCCTGAGGCGGGGCTCAATCCCACGAGCTGTGAGATCATGACCTGAGCCAAAATCCGCGGTCAGATGCTCAACCGACCGGGGCCCCTGGCGCCTCTCAAAGTCCCCAAGTGTTTACAGACACACGTACGTATATTTACGTAAATATTTAGGTATACACGGAGAGAGATGCCTCCGTTGTCCATCCGTCTACCTTCATCTGTGTCCGTCTGTCCGTCTGTCTGTGTCCCCATCTGTTTATCTACCTGCCACCCACACGTGGACGAGGGCTCTGGGCTCGGCTCATGGGGACACAGCGTCCTGAGCTCACTGGTCCTTGCGGGACGCAGGGGTGTGGCGTCGGCGTCGGGGGCAGACGGGCGGGAGTAGGACCTACCGAGAAGGTGGGCTTCGTGCCTGGGGCACCGGGGCCGCCCGGGGAGCTTGTGAGCAGAGCTGGGCTTCGGGAACGACCCGGAAAGGCTGCACACACGGGTGGGAGAGGGGCCGGGAAGACAGGCGCTGGGCGCCTTCGCCGGCTTTGGTTCGGTCCCTTGAGCCGAACTTGTCTCCCGGCTGTGTAGAAACGTGGTCTCTTTACTCGCGGGCGTCCCTCTGGGCCTTTCCCTGACCTGACCAGCAGGCCTTCGGACTGTGCTCCTTGAGGGTGACATGTCCTCCCCTCCCCCGCCTCGTCTTTCTGTCTGTCTCCCTCCCCTCCCCCCGCAACCCCTTCACCCCACCTCCATCTTGAACCCGGGGAAAGTGCCCAGTGCACGTGCCAGGGGAGCACACGCTGTCCCTGCTGGGTGACCCTTGGTCACATGGGGGGGCGGGAGGGGCTGGCGGGTGCCCTGTCCTTCCTGGCATCTGACCTTAGGGACAGACAGAGGGCATCCCTGTCACTGCAAGCCCAGTGGGCAGCTCTGGAAGCTTCTGTCAGATGGGCCACCAGCCATGAGGGCAGAGGGACCCAGATGAAGAGAACCCGGAACCAGCAAACCCAGGGAGCTGCCACCTGGGGCCGCGGGCCTGCAGCTCCCGGGCAGAGTGGGCCGCTGGCCGGACCCTGCCGGAGCCCGTACCTACCCCGAGTGGGGCCCTGGAGGGATTTTGGTTGGGATGTGCCCCACCCTGAGGGCACAGAGGCCAGGGGTTGGGGCACGTGGGGGCCCGGGGGGTTGGGAAAGGTCTCGGGCTCCGGGTGTGCGGGCTGTGGGGCAGACAGAGGGTCAGGTGCCGGTGGTTCTTGAGAATAAAGTGCCGGGCTCGGTGACCTGCCTGCTCCCTGGGGCACCTCGGGGGGCACCTCGGGGGCCTGTACCTGCGTCCCTTCTGCCGGGGCTCCTGGTGGCCCAGCGACCTCCACTCTGCTTCCCTTCCTCCTCCCCGACCAGGCTCCCATTCACCTCTACCCCTTCTGGAAGCTTCCGGGCTTCTGATTACAGCCCTCTGCCCATTTTCCACGCCCAGGGAGGGGAGCCCTAGACACTGTTGAGGTCCCCTGGCCACCGTGTCACTCTGTCAAACACATCAAGGCAGGACTGACCCCAGAGTCTCGTTCTCAGGGGAGGGGTCCCTGCAGCTTGGAGGCAGGGGCAGGGGTCCGGGTCTCGTCCACAGCCTTAGGCACACAGCTGCCCGTCAACCTTCTCATCTGGAAACACCTCACCCACTTCATGGGGTGGACTCGGGGCGCCTGGACCTGCTCACGTCAGGAAGACCTCGGGGCACGGCTACCTTGACGGTCAGTCCGCCTGCTGCAATGGCTCCCAGGAGAGGAGCCCGATGCTCAGGACTCGGGCGCCCCTGGTCCAAAGCCGCGAGACGACGTGAGGGCACCATCTCACTCGTGGGCGGAGGGGTGAGGCCAGGCCCCCTCCCCCCATCCGGCCTTGGGGAAGGGACTGCGGTTCACAGGGGTCACAGGGGCTGTCGCTGGAGCACCTCCCGCCCCTCCCACTCGCCCTCCTCCCAGCTGGTTTCCCACGGCAGCTCCGGGAGGAGCGGGAGCGGGAAGGGCCCTGCAATCACGGCAACTGCTGTAGCGTGTTATCCTATTAGCAGGGCGGCAAAAGTTTCCGAGCCTTCGCTTCCAAAATGTCATGTCAGACAAGACCTGGATTTACTCCCAAAATGTGTAATCTTCTGAGCAGAGAAGGCGGACGCCTCCCACTAGGACGGGCAGGCGTGCCAGCCAGTGGTTGGCTGCGGCGGCTCCGCGCCTCTCCTGGCAAAGCCGCAGATGGCGGGCGGTGCCCGGACTGGTGTCGGATCCCAGGCTCGTTCTCGGGGCCGCGGCGTCCGCACTCAGCCCTGGAGCCTCGCGGTCTGCGAGGCGGTGTGTTTAGCGAAATGAGGTGGCGGATTTACCGCATCGATGGCGACGGCACTAAATCCAGATTCTCTCGGAGCTCAGTTCTAGGACATCACGTCTGCCCCCTGCCCCGGACGTGACACCACCGCCAGGAGGGGCGCCCTGCACGTGCGCGTGCCCTGCCCGCCGGTCTGCACCTGCTCGAGCGGGCGCTCAGTTCTCCACAGAACCAGTGAGGGGCCGGGGCCGCCGGAAGGGGCACAGCGCCCAGGCTGGTGCACCTCTTCGACTCCGTTTTTCTAGACACAGTGTCCTACACAGTTGCGATGATGTCTGTACACACTTTAAATTCTGCTTTTCCAGCTAAAGTTAAAATCTAGACGCTTTGGGACGTAACCGATCTTCTGGTTGTCCTTCTTCGGGGTCGGGTCATTACACGGGTGTCTCCTACAGCACCGACGCCCCCTCCTTTTCAGACATCTTTATTTATTTTTGAGAGACAGAGCACGAGCAGGGAAAGGGCAGAGAGAGAGGGGCAGAGAGAGAGGGGCAGAGAGAGAGGGGGACACAGGGGCAGAGAGAGAGGGGCAGAGAGAGAGGGGGACACAGAATCTGAAGCAGCTCCAGGCTCCGAGCTGTCAGCACAGAGCCCGACGCGGGGCTCGAACCCACGAACTGCGAAATCCTGACCTGAGCCGAAGTCGATGCTCAACCGACTGAGCCCCCCAGGCGCCCCAGACATTTCCTCCTTTTAAGTTGACATTTCAGTAAACATACCTGGGCATAGATGTTTTTAAATTAGCATTTTACTTTAAAACAGCTTAGATTTGTAGAAAAACCTGGCGGCACCGAGTCCCTGTGTACCCTGCCCCCCAGTTTGCACCCGGCGACACCTTGGATCGTTACTGTGCACTTGTTACAAATAGTGAAAATATTTACACACTGTTGCTAAGTAAGTAAGTAAGTCCTTGTGTTATTTCGAATACCTTAGTGTTTGTCTGACTTCCTTTTCCTGCCCAGGGTGCATGTAACACGCAGGCATCAGGTTTCCTGAGGCTCCTCTGGGCTGGGACAGTGTCCCGCACATTCCTTGAGTGTGATGACCTTGACGGTTCTGGGGCTGCTGGACAGGTGTTTTAGGGTCTGTCCCTCCATTGTGTTTTGTCTGATGTTTTTCTTGAGTAGATTGGGGTGATGGGGTTTGGGGGGAACACCCCGGAGGTGAGGTGCCCGTATGTGACTGTATCAGGGTCGCATAGTCACCAAGACTGGCCCCCTGCCCTGTTGCTCTTGTCCCCCGGTGAAGGGTCCGTCCGCATTTCCACTGTGACTTTCCTCTTCCCTGGTTCCCTCTGTGCTTTGGGGGAGAGGTCACTACGTGCGTAAAGAGTGGGGCCCACGCGTCTGCCCCCTTCCTGAGGGTGGAGAATCAGCAATTTGGAATTGTGTGTGGACGTTTCCTGATTTTCCCACAAGCCCCGAGGAGGCTCTACAAGGAACAGTGTGGCCAGGCGAAGGATGAGTTTCAAGCGAACGGCTGTCCAGGGCTCCCGGGAACCCAGAGTGCCCCCTTTCAGACATGCAGCAGGAATCTCACAGCCGGGTACCCTTCCAGGCCTCGGGAAACCTCAGCGACAAGTCAGAGGGGGCGAGGGGCTGCCTCGGTGCGGCTTGGAGATGACAGATGTGCAGCGAACAACACAGAACAGATGAAAACATTAAAGTCCAGAAAGATTTCGGATAGTGATGAAGGAGACAAAGGAGCGGGGTCAGGAAGTGACCAGGGGGCCGGGGCAGGGGGACATCTCCGAGAAGCGTCCATCTGTGCAGAGAGACCAAGCCCAGAGCCTCCCCCACCCCCTGACCAAGGGCACCATGTGGTGGGTGCAAGCTTGGAGGCAGAGGGGAGGCGGCGGGCAGTGGCAGGTCCGTGTGCTGGGTCCCTCGGACTTTGGAAGCTGGGGATTTCATTCCAGAGCCTATGGGAGCAACACTCTGTGCTTTCTGCATGACCCCATTTCTCCATTCGGGGGGCTTGCACGATCCTTATGCTTCTAGCGCCCAGAGGGGGGTCTGTACCCCCCCGGAGGGTCCGGGTCCCAGAGAACGGAAGCCCCAGCTCACTGGCCGGCCTGGGAACGCACCGCAGCCCTCCCTATGCAGCGGCCACCCCGTCCTTGGGAATCACTGGGGCCCAAACCCGCAGGGCACCTGTCTCCAGGTGAACCCTCTGGGCTTCCCAAGCCGTGTGGGCAGAAAGCGAGGGGCAGCGCACGCCACACTGGCCCCTGGGCAGAGCGGGGCACGGGCTCCCCTGCACTCCATCTGATGGCAGTGGCAGGGCTGGTGGCGGCTCATGGCTGGCGCCGGGCACTGGGGTAGCCTCTGTCCAGGGGAGCTGATGGGAACATCACATCCTGGTTAAGATAAGCCCAGTAGGGACAGAAAGAGCACTGCTTTTTTTTTTTTTTTTATGTGAAAAGGTCAAAGGACAAAGGTGAAATGAGCTAATTACATTAGGCCTCAGTCGAGGCGCGTGGGGGGCCCAGTCACTTAAGCGTCCGACTCTTGATTTCGTTCGGTTCGGGTCATGGTCTCACGGTTTGTGAGTTCCAGCCCCGAATCAGGCTCCTCGCTGGTAGAGCAGATCCTGCCTGGGGCTCTCTCTCTCTCTCTCTCTCTCTCTTTCCCTGTTCTTCGTGCTTTCTCTCTAAGATGAATAAATAAACTTTAAGAAAACGAGGCTGCAGTCGGCGCTCGGCACTGGTGCAGAGAAGTCACCAGTCTCGCCGAGAGTCCTGAACTTGACGAGTCCTGCACTAGTCAGGGGACCCTGGTGGCCCTCCCCCCACATCAGATAAATCCCACAGAACACGAGGCTGGATTCTATCATCCAGAAGCCCCTTCATTTCTTCTGAACCCCGACTCAGCTGCCCTGCCCCAGCTCAGATCATAGCTGAGATTCCAGCAAAGCCCAAGGCTCATCTCTCCCCCGCATGGGGAGCAGCGTCCTTTGACGGCCAGCCTGGAAGGGGGCTCCCTACGTGTGAGGAGGGGCCTGGACGCTGGCTGCTCTCACCCCTGAGTGTCTGCCAGCCAACCCCGGAGGTCACCACCATGGTTGGGATTTCCTATTGGTCTTTCCAGGTCACCCACCTTCCTGGAACACTGTGGAGGCCCACCTGCTGGAGATGGCTCGTGTCCTTGACCTCCACTTACCCTGAGCACATGGACCCCCACAGTCTGACCCTTCTGCATCTCCCCCCTTAACGTGGACAGCTCCATGGTCGGTGGGAGACCCACAGGCCCACCCTGTGATGTCCCCAGACTGTCAGGGGACAGACACAGGTGGACACCTGCAGTCACCAGGCTAGGAGCTGCTGTCCGGGGACAGTTCCTTGGGGGACATTCTTGCTGGGCACCCCATGCAGTGGCCACACTGTTCCGGGGGTGGGGGGGACACAGCGGGTCCAGTGGTGTTCGGCTCCCAATGACGGTGACAACAGACATTTGGAGTTCCCGCTCAGCCACATGTGGTACCGGGCACGTCTACATATCGTTCCATGGAATCTTCCAGGCCACCGCGCGAGCCAGTGACGATCCTTTTCAAGGTGCAGATACAGAAGCGGAGGTGGGAGCCTGTGTCTCCCCGTGGTCGGCTAGAACCCCCCAGGTGGAGACAGCGGGGTTTGGTCCTGGGTATTCCAGAGAGAGGGGGCATAGCTCTCAAGAATTTGCAGGCGACTGCCCTCCTGTCCCTGACACCACGCTGTGCCTGTGGGGAGACTCACAGTAAAACCACGATCCTGTTTATTCATTTCACACGTTATCTCTTGCCATTTTGTGCCAATGTCAGTACACTGGAAGTAAGACAGACCTGGTGCCTGACTTCGTGAACTTACAGTCCAGCAAAAATCAGCCGCCTGCACATGAAATCAACCCTTCTTTCTGTCCCCATCCCAGACAAAGGCCCCGACCTTCACGATTCATCCAAGCCCAGCAGCTGAGCAGAGCCCAGGTCTCGTCCGCTGCTCCGCACCCTCTCCCGTCGGTTCTGGTTGGCGCTGCCTCCTACAAAAACGGTGGGTGCGTCTCATGGACCCACGTCACCGAACCCTCTCCCCTGGACTTCTGCTGTGGCCTCCTGCCTGGTCTCGGAAGATCCTTTCCAGCACCCTGTGGAGCCCCACAGCAGCAGGCGGGGATGGGGTGCACAGGAAGGGGGGCTGTGGTGGGGGCAGCAGAATGGCCTCTCTTGGTTCCCAAACCCTAAGGTGGGGGCCTCGGGAACTGCGAGGTCCATGGAAAGCCAGAGAGACACAGAGCACATCCAGCCTCAAGCCCCTTAGATTCTGTGCATGGCCCCAAGGAAGTCTGGCACTGAGAAGGCAATAGGATGGATATGTGGATGGGTGGGTGGACGGATGGCTAGGTGGAAGGGTGGTAAGTGGATGAAGGGATACATGGATGGATGAGTGGATGAATGGATGATAAATGGATGGACACAAAGATGATGGATGGATGGATGCACAGAGGGGTAAATGGGTAGATGAACTGATGAGCGGATGGATGGATAATGGATGGATAATGGATTTATGGATGGGTGGACGAGTGGATAGGTGAATGGATGGATGGATGATGGGTGGATGGACAGATGGATGGGTGGGTGGATGGAAGGATGATGGATGGACAGATGGATGGAAGGATGGATGATGGAAGGATGGATAGATGGATGGGTGGATGCGTGGATAGGTGGATGAATGGATGGATGGGTGGGTGGACGGATGGATGGATGGGTGGGTGGATGGAAGGATGATGGATGGAAGGATGGATGATGGGTGGATGGATAGATGGATGGATGGGTGGGTGGATGGATGGATGGACGGATGGGTGGATGGATGGGTGGGTGGCTGGAAGGATGATGGATGGATGGATGGAAGGATGGATGATGGGTGGACGGATGGATGAATGGATGGATGATGGGTGGATGGATAGATGGATGGGTGGATGCGTGGATGGGTGGAGGGATGGGTGGGGAATGAAAGGGGAAAGATGAATGAAGGCCAGTCACACAGCTGACCTTTCCCACACTGACTTCTCATATCTTGCTCTACTTTCCTATAACCAAATTTCACTGAGTTTTCGGACGTTCTTTCCCATTCCCTTACAAGCAAATAACAATTAGTGAATGATAGAATCTCTCAATCATGTGGCGTCTTTGCCATGGTTTTTCCTGGATCTCTTGATTCTGTGAACAGGCCGATGTCTTGGGTCCACAACACCCTGGGCTCACCCAGCCTCTGCAGCCTAAGGGCCAGGCTCCATTCGCCCCTGGCTGTCTCCACGGGCCGCAATCACTTCAAATCGAGCCCCTGTTCTGGTGCATCCGGGTGATGCTGAAGAGAGGAAGACACGTCTCGCTTGAGAAAGCAGCAGCCTGTCTAGGCCCTGGCGCTGTGCGCGGCCAGCTGGTGCCTCAGGCTCCCTGGGCTTTATTGAGCCCCAGACGAGGAAGGTTTGGCTCCATGGAGGGGAGGGGGCCAGCCCTAGGCTGGCCTCCAAGCCAGCCAGCCTCCTTCTCATTGTCAAAGGCACATTTATTTGAAAACTACCAACAATACAAATGGGAACTTTAAGTTGGAGCCAAAACAGGTACGCGGCTTGGACACGGGCCAAACCGCTTATGAGCAGCAGCTGCGAACAAAGGACCCCGGATTGAAATGTTTCAGCACCGTCCCCGCGAGGGGAGCGGGGGCGAGAGGAGGGGGCTCTGTGCCGATCGCAGGCAAAGTCGGTTGTTTACCGTCATTTCGGCTGGGAATTATTCTTTAGAAAACCCGCCCCATTTCGTCAGGCTGTGAAGAGACATGGACAGGACGGTGGGCAACTTCCAGTAGGTTCGCCAGGAGTCCCTGCCTGGGAAAGGGCTCAGAGGGGGGAGGGGATGATTAATGGTCCGCAAACACAAACTTCCTCAGGAGAGGGCTGGGACCTGCTTAGCATGGAGCTAACAGGACGGAGAAATAAATTAATGTCTTCAATTACGAAGGGGCTCAGGGTATAGAAAGCTGTTGTCAACAGACCTCCCTCTGGAGGGGGAGAGGCGGGGACCTCAAGGAGCCATCCATCACTCCAAGGACGTCCTAAGTGGAGGGAGGGGTGAGGGGCCTCCCATCTGGGAGAGGGGCCCCTGAATGATCCCGCCCCACAAGCCGAGGCTGCCGATGCCCCGGGGGCAGAGAGGGCGCGGGGCTCCCCCTGAGACCTCTGCAGCCACCATGGCCGGGGTACTGGGGTGCGAGTGGGCAAAGCCGGGCCGCTGTGGAAACCCTGCAGGTCGAGTTCCCTGCCCTTCATGGCTTGGGGACGGGAACCAGCCGGGGCCGGACCCCGAACCATGCCTGGGCCCTCCTCCCGCAAGCCTCCTAGTGTCCCCGCTGCCTCCCTCATCTGCACTCATGCTCACTGGGGTTTGAGGAACTGCAATTAGCAGATGGTTCGAGGTCTATTAGCTGGCACCTCCCCCCCCCACCTCCAAAGCCACTGGAATCAGAGATTGGATTTCTTAATGACAGAAGAATTAAGTAATAGGCCTGAGCAGGGCTGCAGGCAGCCATGTGAAGCCATGTGCAAAATTGATATTTCAACAAGCCTGATAACGTATTAGGGCAATGGCCGAGCCGTGTCGCAGAGTCACACGATAAATCTTCGGTCAAATGCCTGCGGGTGCCCGTCAACAGGCACACACAGTCCGCCGGCCTTCCCAGGAGGCTGTCAGTTCATCCCTCATGCGTCCCAGGAACCAGAAGGTCCCAGGCTGTGCAACAAAGGGCGGGGAGCTGAGCACACCTGAAGGGCCCTGGACCTTCCAGCTGTGGAGCCCGGGGGGGCCGCGGGGCCGTTGCACAGGGCGCGGGTCCCAGACGCCCTCCTGGGCGCTGCACATGGCGGTCCCCGGGAGCCCAGACCTCACTGCTTCCTCCCCGGGCTCTGGACCACAAGGTCCTCTGTGACCCATCTCCCGCTCTGATTTGTAGCTGTGAGCCGAAGCGCAGGGGCCTGGGACAAGATGCCGGGCGACAATTTTATGAAGATCAATGTTATTAGGGACTGAATTCTTGTCTGAAATAATTTGTATAAAATATAGTCACATTAGATGAGAATCTGTGCTGAATTATTGGCTAATGGGGTGTTGAATTGTGAGAAACCTCTGGCTTTTTTTCACAGAATAATTGAACATGACACATTCTATAGTGGTCGGTGAGGGTCCTGAGCATGGGAGGGGTCTGGGGCCCTGGCTGGGGCCCTGGAGGAGTGGGGCACCCACCCTGCACCCCTCCCCCCATGAGTGCTCAGGACCCTCCCACCCGCCCACTTTTGTGGACCCTCAGCTCCGTCCCCAAAACAGCAAGGAGAGCATCTCAAGCTTGTGTCTCTCTCACTGCAGCCAAGACACTCCCCACCAGGCCGTGTGTCCTCCACCCGCCGGCACGCCAGCTTCCTTAGCCATGTCCTCTGGCCCTGCCGAGGGGGCAAGGCCCGAGCTGATCCCCTCCCAGGAGTGAGGGGCCACCTCTGCCCTCTTCTGAGGAGTTAGACCCCTGTGGAGGCACCTTCCTGGTCGAACTGCCTGTGCCCAGTTCTGCAAAGGGAAAGAGGACAGGGCAGGGAGGGGCAGACCCGGTGGCTCTTTGGTGCTTCATCAGGGGTCCCATCTGCCCCTGTGAAGGCTGCTGCTCCCTGGGGTCCTCCTGGGCCATGAGGTCCCGTTCGGGAACGATGAGCAAGCAGGGACAAGGAGGCTCCAGAGACAAGTGATCGGGGCTCCAGACGAGCAGCATGTAGCTGCAGGGGTGCAGGTGCAGAGGGTGCGGGGTGGGGGTGTGCAGGTGCAGAGGGCAGGGGTGTGCAGGTGCAGAGGGCAGGGATGTGCAGGTGCAGAGAGCAGGGGTGTGCAGGTGCAGAGGGCGGGGGTGTGCAGGTGCAGAGGGCAGGGCAGGGTGTGCAGGTGCAGAGGGCAGGGAGGGGTGTGCAGGTGCAGAGAGGCACAGGCCTCGAGGGGCAGGGGGAGCAGGGCTCAGCAGGACCGGGGCCCACAGGGTCCTGCACTTCCTGGCCTGGGGTGTCTCCCCTTCAGCGGCCCTGAGGATGCGGGGGAAAGGGGGCGACAGTCCCAGAACCCACACCTGGGCTCCTGGTCACATTTTCAGGAGCATCACACCTGCTCCCCCCACTGGGCCAGGCTGGGACCCCATTGTCCCCTGACTCCCTGTGCCCCTTCTTACAGAGTGGGGACTGGGACTCACCACCCAGCCAGCAGGGACAGGGCTCCTGGGGCCCCAGCATCTGGCCCAGGCCTCCATTTCCTGGTGCCCAGCACTCTCCGGAGCACAGTCCTCCTGAACGGGCGTCCCGGCCCGGGCCTGGCCCCTACTCTTGGCAGCACCCCCCCCAGCCCCTGGTGTCCAGCCTGGCTGACGAGGGTGGAGGGTGGGAGCAGAGCACTGGGCCTGCGGGCGCGAGCTCCACAGTTAGCCAGCCCCCCGCCAACCCCCAGTTCCAGGGAGCCGCCGCTGTTGCCCACAGGTCAGGTCTGGGTCCAGGGCCCCCCAAGCAAAGGTGTTCGGCCGTGGCAGTGTCCACACTGCCTGCCGCCTCTTCCCCGGACGGTCCCCAAGGACAAAGTAGAGACTGTTCATGGGTTTACTGCTGGCCGCCGGCAGCGCGAGCGCCTCCTGGGCCCTGAGATGTAGACGTGGAAACTCGGGGGGCAGAGGCGGGAGGCCGGGGGGGGCTCCGCGGCGCGGCCACGAGCAAGAAGGCGACTGTGAATCTGCAGGTAAAGCCCTAAGGAAGATCAAACCGATGGCGGAACACATCCTCTTCCTGGCAGATGGACACAGACGGCGTCCGCCCTGCTGTGCGGGCCCCCCGGGCCTCCACCCTGTCCTGTGAGGGGCCCGCCAGCCAGCACCTCAGGCCTGCGGCCCCAGAGCCTGCGTCCCAGCCCCTCAGCCGACAGACAGCCAACGTGGCTGTGCGCCAATAAAGCTTTATTTACAAAGACAGGAGGGGGCCCGGTGTTCTGACCTCCGACAGGACGGGCCTGGAGGGCACGAGAGGATGGGAAACGCCCCCGGTGAGCAGCCAGTGGGCAAAGACCCCTCTCCGTCTTTTCTGTTACTTGGCTACATGCATGTGTGACTTCAATGCATTTTTTAAAAGTTTATTTATTTACTTTTGAGAGAGAGAGAGCAGGGGAGGGGCAGAGAGAGAGGGAGACACAGAATCCGAAGCAGCTCCAGGTTCCGAGCTGTCAGCACAGAGCCCGACGCGGGGCTCGAACTCACGAACCGTGAGATCGTGACCTGAGCCGAAGTTGGACACTCAATGGACTGAGACCCCCAGGTGCCCCTAATGCATTTCTTTATTTTATTGTAGTAAAATATATACACCCTAACACTGACTGTTTTACCCGGGTTTAAGGACACAGTTCAGGGGCGTACATTCATAATGTACTGGGGTCATCACCTTTGGTCTCCAGAACTTTCCGTCATGTCAAAAGCCCGGCCTGGCTCCCGCCGCCCTGGTCCACGAAGACAGGTGCCCCTGGGCCACCCTCTTTTCTCAGCCACGTGACTTCAGATCACGCCCAGCCTTTGGCCCCCAGCAGGCACCAGCCCCTCGCAGAGACTGGCTGGGGGAGGAAGGGCCTTCCTGGGAATTGGGGGTACGCTGCTGAGACCCCGCTGCCAGCTGTGGGGACCCTTGCTGCGGCAAGGTCAACGGTCAGCGGTGTGGAGGTCGGACGGCCACGTAACAAGGCATCACACGCCGAAACCACAGAAATCCGTGGCCCGGCCCCTCCACGGGCTCCAGGGGAGGGTCCTTCCTGCCTCCGCCAGCTCCTGCGGGTCTCAGGTGTCCCGTGGCTCGTGGCCACGTCCCTCCAGGGCGTGCTTCAGTCTTCACGTGGCTCCTGCCAGCGTCCCCGTCTCCTGTGTCCCAAAGCCAGCTCGTCCCACAGGCACAGCCCCTCATCCGGCCACCCGTCCTTGCCGCGAGCGGGCCTCGAGTGAGCCCCGCGGACTGCACACCCGCAGGGCCCCGTGGGCTCCCCCTCCCACTGCCCCGCACCCCTCAGCTGGCCCGTCCGCCCTGCCCACTCCTTTCACGTGGGAGCCTGGGACCGGGGACGGTCGAGATTTAGGTCCAGGCCTGTAGGCGGCTCCCCCCCCCCCCCCGGGGAGATGTCAGGCCGGGTTTCTGGGGGCAGAGCCCACAGCCCAGGTGGGGCCCAGGTGGGGCGGCCGGAGGCCACCTCCTCCTATGACCTTGCTGGCCTCCCAGCTTCCACCCGCTGTCTCCCCTGATTAATGAAGCCATAGCTCACGCCCGCTCGGGCCGGCCCCCCTGGCTTCGGCAACTAATTCTGCCACATAATGGGATGTGAACACTGTCTCATTCCCAAATTAAAGCTCAGATGGATGGCCGCCTCCGCTTCTGACGGTGGGGGCGGGGGCGGGGCGCAGCCATGGGCACAGCCCGAGGCTCAGCCTCCCTGGGCTCCGGCCCGAACTCCCAGAGCCGTGGGGTGGGGACCCTGGGGAAGGAGGACGCGGGCCACCAGCCACGTGTCACCCACAGACCCACCATCCGTGTCCTCAAATGGTCCCTCCTCGGGCTCCAGGCCAACGTTGGCCTCAGCGGTCGGGAACCAGTGGTCCCGGGGTCAGAGGTCAGAGGTCAGGGGCCGAGGAGGCATCTTCATCCCAACTGCCCCAGCGGCCTCCCCCAGGACCTCGACCCTCCTGAGAGGAGGCAGAGGACTCCAGGCCAGACTTGCCTGGACAGCAGGTGATCATGGGATCGTGAGCAGATCACTCTGGGAGGGGAGTGACTGAACTTGAACTTGGAGACAGGACAGTCTCGGGCTCCCTGAAGCCGGGGTGGTGTCTCCTGGGTGAGGAGCTGGACCAGACGCAGGACACGGCGGGGGTGGCCACGGGCAGGAGGTCAGCGTCCACACAGCTTCCCGGCCACCCCCACCTGCCCGGGTCAGGACGGACAAGCGAGCAGGGACGTGAAGCTCCCCCATCACTGCATCGCTGCCCCCCCCCTCCCTCCCTGCCCTGGGCCCCCGTGCGCCACTGCGCTGTCAGGAGGTGACCCCTCGGCTGGCAGCACACTGACCACAGCACCTGCCGGCCGTGCAGGCGGCCAGTTTTCGGTCTTCCCTCCCTGACAGCCAGGCCTCCTCCTCCCTGCTTCTGCCCTGTCCCCTTCCGTGGGGTCCACCCCACACCCAGCTGCTCCCCACCTCATTGTCCCCCATACCTGGCAACTCCCCACACACCTGATTGTCCCCCCACATGGCTGCCCGCCCCCACACCTGACTGTCCCCACACACCTGACTGTCCCCTCACACACCTGACTGTCCCAACACACCTGACTGTCCCCACACACACCTGACTGTCTCCACACACACCTGTCTCCACACACCTGGCCGCCCCCCTCTGGTCTGCGTGCTCCACACCATAGCCGCCTCCTCCATGACCCTCTGGTCCCCAAAACCTCCCTGAGTGCCCCGGTGTGTCCAGCCCGACTTTGCAGGTTTATTTTTTTATTTTTATATTTTTTGATGTTTCATTTATTTATTTATTTATTGAGAGAGAGAGAGAGAGAGAGAGAGAGACAGTGTGAGCAGGGGAGGGTCAGAGAGAGAGGGAGACACAGAATCCAAAGACAGGTTCTAGGCTCTGAGCTGTCAGCACAGAGCCCGACGTGGGGCTCGAACTCACGAACCGCGAGATCATGACCTGAGCTGAAGTCAGACGCTCAACCGACTGAGCCCCCCAGGCGCCCCCCGCCCCCGACCTCGCAGATTTAGACGGTAGCTCTGGTCCGCACACACTGCAGGGTGCTCCCCGAGCACGTAGGGCTGGTAAGGAGCAGGAGCGGGGACGAGCTGATTTCTCGCTTCTGCACTGAAGGAGTCCGTCCATTAATCCGCAGACTTGCATTGCCCACAACTACCCCAGATGGTCACGAGCAGCTGTCCTGGATGACCTACCGTGTGCCAGTCTGGGGCCGACTGGGAGCGACGGGGGCGGGCCCACCAACCCTCCGTCACGGGGTTGCGTCCTGCCCGGATCCCACTGACGGGGCCTCTGCTCCCAGCTCCTCTGTCCGGGGAGACCCTGATGGGCCCCGAGGTGTGGCCGCCACCTCCAGTCGAGGCAGCAAGCGTCCCTACATCCCAGGGTCACGGAAGGACCGAGCGGTAAGGTGGGCAAATCCCGGAAGCCTGGCCGGCCGCGACGCGCCGAGGTGGTGCTGCAGGCAGGTGCGCAGAGGCTCTAGAAGCTGTCCCAGCGCTGAGCTGGGTCCCCCAGCCGGAGGGGGACTGTGACAGCGGCCGCGGCCGACACGCCTGGGCCCGCAGTGCGGCCAGCTGGCTGCGCTCGGTGCTCCCTGCTGTGTGATGTGCCCGGCGTGGGCTCTGCGGCCTCGATCCATCATCCCCGAGCGCAAGTTTGCAACAGGAAATAAAGCTGTAAATCGTGCTGTGCCTGCCGCTGTCAGCGGAGGGCCGGCCGCCTGGGATGCTCGCGCGTCCTGCTGGCTCCGCGCGCCCAGGGGGCAGCAGCCCAGGGCCCCCTCCCCGAGGGGAGGGGCGAGGCTCTCCCCGCGGGTGCGCAGCAGGCCCCGACCCCCTGCAGCCAGATCCACGGAGGAGGCATCTGTTGGTCACCGGACAGCATCCGGGCCGGGCGGCCAGCACGTGGGCTCCGTGTGCCCTGTGCGTCGCTGAGACAGCTCCCCCGTGGCAGCACCGCAGGGCCCGGGGGCCCTAGAAGGGGCACCGAGTCTGAGTGGGTGCCAGGGCCGGAGACGCCGGAGGCCAGCGAAGCAGATGGATGCTGGTCTCAGATGGAAGCCGTGGCCTGGCGTGGCGGCGTCCCCGGGGCGTGCGCTGGGGTCCCGGCTGCCCTTCCCAGGGGCCTCCGGGCCTGGCCCGCTGGCCCACGTCCTCCCCGGCTGCCCTGCGAGACTCCCTCTGAGTCCCAGGCGAGAGGCAGGAGTGCCCTGCTCCCCTCCCCTCCCCCTCCCCTTCCTCCCCTCCCCTCTCAACCCTCCCTCCCTGCTCCCCTCCCCTCCCCACCCCTCTCTCCCTGGGCTTGCTCTCACCGCAGCTGGAAGCCCACCTCTCCTACCTGCCAGGCGACCCCACAGGTCCTGAAGCCCCAGTTCCTCAGCTGGAAATGGGGGCCACAGCGGCCTGACCCGGAGGCGGAGGTGGTGATGCCGGCTGGGGTGAGTGTCTCCTCCTCGGGGACCTGACCTTCCAAAGGGCCAGACAGCTTTCTCCTCCAGGGGTTTTCGAGGCGACACAGGCTTTGTGAAGATGCTCCACCTGCCCAGCAGTGGGGGTGGGGACCTGCGCTGTGGGCGCACAATGCGCCTCCCTCTCCAGGCTCCGTAGCGCCATCCACGTATGGACGTGGCCAAGAACTTGGTGGGGCCACACTGCCTGCTTCAGGCACGCAGTCCCTTGTCCATTTTACAGGGAGGGGGCTAGGCAGGTCACTGAGTTTTGGGGGTCGCTGGAACCCAGGCGCGGCCCAGCTACTACTGCAGGCGGCTGAGTCTCCTGCCAGGGCCACATCGCCCCTGGGAGGCCCTCAGGATGGAGCAACCCCCCGCATCCCCCCCCCCCCCCCCGCCGCCTCCACCCAGACCCGCCTCCACCCAGACCCACAGGCCTGCGATCCTGCCCCAGCCCCGGCCGGTCGGGTCCACCTGCCACAGTGCTTGGTGAGCGTTTGCAAACGGTGCAGCAGCAGCACTGACTCAGACGGCAGCTGTGCCTCATTCCAGTGTTGACCCGCGGTTCCCAGTCCGCCTCTCACCATCTGCCACCGAGCCCCTGCGAATTCCCCCGGTGCTCGGGGAGCCCCCGCTGCACTCCCGTGGACGGCGGTCCGTGCACAAGCAGGAGACAGCTCCGAGGTGGGGTCAGGGCGGAGGCACAGGCGCGGAGCCGCCTTCAGGCCCCACACACCCCCACCATCCCCTCCCCGTCCTTGCGTCCCCCTCCGCCTCGACCGGCACTCAGTCCTGTGTGCGCCGGGTCAGGTCCAGGCGCGGGGACAGAGCCGCGAGCGACATGCCGAGACCCCTGTGCTCTCGCAGAGGGCTTTCCTCCTCCTTCCTCGTTTCTGTTCTCGCTCAACCGGCGGCACTCAGCCGGACGAAGGCAGGACCGGCCTGGAGCCTCCCTTGATCCCATTCCATCAGCAGTGGGGCCTCCCCCCCCCCGCCCCCCCCCAAGATGGCTCGATTTGCGGTTCCAGCCAGGCAGAGCGGAGCCCGTGGAGCCCCCGCGGAGCCCCCGCGGAGCCTGGCGAGCGCCCCGCACGGTGGGGCAGGCTGTGTGCTCTCTGAGGTTAAACAGGATTCAATACAGCCTCCTCCTCAGAACGGTCCCCACGGCCACACGTGGGGAGAAAATGCAATTATCCATGTGCTCTCCTGTCTGCTCGGCCCCGAAGGCGGCTCGGCACAGGGAGGCAGGTGTGGCTCGACATGCCGAGCACGTCCTCCCCCCACCCCGCACCCAAATCGCTGTTGGTGTAAACAAAAAATGTAGGAATTTATTAAATCCATCATTTCTCAATTTGTTCCCGCACGTTGCCGGTAATTAGCAGTGTGCTGCGTGGCATCCGCATTTGCCGCTGTTGCGTCCCTGGCCACGTGCTCCTGGGCCCAGCGCCGGGAGAGCCTCGCTCGGGAAGGACAGGCGGGGCCCCTGGAGCAGGAGTCCACGTGGGCGCCCCCGGGAGGGCCACCCGGCGGGGTCTGAGAGCGGGGAAGAGCCTGGCTGGGACAGGACAGCCACAGTCTGGGGACCAGAGGGGGGAACCCAGCGTCTCTGGACCCCGGCCCCCCGGCTGAGACTGCCCTTGACTCGAGTCGGCCACCAGACTCTGCACAGCCTGTTTACAAAACTGCCTGAGGCTCTGGGCTTGACCATCTAGCAATGGGGAAGCCGTGTCAGGGCAGAACAGTGTCCCCCCCGAGCACAATCTCAGTGAAGGGGGGGCGATCAGGGAAAAAGTCACATCTGCCCGTAGCCACCTCACCTGGACAGGAAGCACCTGACGCCTCTCGTCCCCGGGCAGTGGAGCCGGCGCCCAGGAAGGACCGTGTCCCTGGTGTCCCCACCACACCTGTGCCGGGAGGGCCGCTGGGCTCTAGCCTGTCCTGGTGCAATGTCCAGCTGCTCGGCCACAAGCACACGGGGCTCAGTGCCTGTGGGACGCCCCAAGCAGGTCTTCTGTGGCCTCACACGCCTGTCAACTCAGGATGGGGAGCAATGGGAGGACCGGACTGCACGACCCCGGGAACGGGACGCTCCTGGGGTCTTCCCAGGGCCCGAGCAAGGACACCGCACCGCCTGCCTCCTGTGTTCACTGGGGCTGCCCCTGTCCTGCCCCTGTCCTGCCCCTGCCCTGCCCCTGCCCTGCCCCTGCCCTGTCCCTGTCCCAGCTTCTGCCCCTGCCCAGCTCAGCCCAGTCCCTGTCTCAGTCCCTGTCCCAGCCCCTCCCCCTCCCCCTGCCCCTCCCCCTGTCCAGCCTCTCATCCTGCCCCTGCCCCTGCCCCAGCAGGGCTCCTGCCCTCAGTCCTGAGCTCCCAGCAGACACGCACAGTCTCTCGCCAGGCCCTGGACAGCCAGGTGACCCTCCTCCCAGAGGCCGTCTGTAGGGACACCTGGGAAACCCTAGAGCCAGGTCCTCTCTGAGCCTCGAATCCACTGGCTCTTATCTGATTGCCTTTTCTTCTGTATTTAATAAAATACCTCTGTGTTTAAAATGCGTATTTGAGGCGGTTCCATTTCTGGGTGCCCGTCCCGGTGAGCATTTCTCTGGGGCTGTTCCTAGGCGTGGGGCCCCGGGACCCTAAGGTCCGCGTGTGTTCAGAGGAAGCACTGAGGCAGAGCCTCCAGAGCGCGTGCACCTGTTCAGGCGCCGCCGCCCCGCGGGGCCCGGAGCTCCAGACGCCGCGGATGCTCGGCAGAGCCCGGCTCCTCCCGGTGGGCGCGGCGGAACCCCCTCCTCCGTGTGGTCCTGGCTCCGGCCGGCTGCGTGGTCTGCTCTGGGCCCTGTAGGGTGGTGGTGGGGTCTGTGCGTCAGGAAGGGTCCCCCTTCTGCAGCCCTGGCCGACTCTGCCCCACCTTTCAGACCTTTCTGGAACCTTCCAGGTCATGTCCCCATGGGGCTCTGGGACCACAGCTGCCTTGAGAACAAACATGCACTGTCCTCACAGCCGGGGTCCCCGGCACCCGCCCTCTGGCTGACCACCAGCTAGAGTTTTGGGGCCTGCTTGGAGAATGTGGATTTCCCTGTAAGGATGAGTCCCCCTCCACTGTCCCCCGGGGGCTGGCGGAGCCCTGTCCCCTCCATACGACAGACCGCTGCGCGCCTGCGGCCCAGGAGCCCCTCTCAGCACAGGGAGCCTGGAGCCCGGCTCTGACGAGCTGTCCTGGAGAAAGACACTGAGTGTGGTCGCCCGGCTGAAGTGGACGGGGGGGGAGGTCCAGCTCGAATGCGCCCCTGCGGTCAGCGTGCCGAGGGACAGGCACACACGCCCCGTAGGCCATGGTGGTGTGACAGGGGGCAGAGCCAGAAAACAGGGGGGCTGCGGGAGGGGCTGGAGGCAGGGGCGGGAGGCAGCGGACAGCTGGGGCTCAGGGCCGTCCGCACCCCCGCCAGGCTGGGCGCCGGGTGAAAACAGCATCTCGGAGGATAGACAGGAGATAATTGCTGTGGCCTTCCAGACTCTTCCCCCTCCCCCTCCCCCTCCCCAGTCTTTGTTACCATGGTAACAGGAATTGGTGGTTTTCTCCTGCTTATTGAGATTTGTTCTCAGTTCCTCAGCCAAGTTCCTGTCTCTCCATGAGCTCCCGCCCTCGAGGACTTGCTTCCGACGAGCGGCCCGCGCGGGACGGGGAGGTCTGTGCACGGTCAGCGGGGCCCTGGCCCCCGCGGGTCCTCAGGTCTGCTCTGCACCCTGGGCTCAGCTTCCAGGGGCAGGGCGTGGGGGGGGGTCCATACGGCAGCCCTTCCCCAGGGGTCGGGGCCTGAGGTCCAGGCCTGACCCCCGTGCCCTGCCCCAGCTCCAGGACCCATCCCAGCGCCTCGGCCAGCGCCTGGTGCCCAGCTGCTCTGCCCACGTTTCCTGGAACGAACTCATCCACCTGCCGCCCGGCCCTCCCGGCCTCACCGGCCTCTGGCTGTCCCCGGCCAGGGGCCCGGCTCCCTCGCTTCCCTTGCTGCCCCCAAGGCCCTCATAGTTTCCAGGCACAAGACCACCCAGCCCTCACCCCCAGACCACAGACGTCAGTGCCTGGGGCCCCCCCACCCCCCACCGTTTCCCCTCACTGGCTCTGCCCCGGGATGGCTGTAAGGAGAGGGAGGGGACAGCTCTCCTCTGCAGCTGCCCTCGTGCGTCCCCGGGAGGGCGCCCACCTGGGATGCAGGCCCGCGCGCCTCCGGTCACCAGACCAGCTCTCCCTTGGCTCCGTCCCGGGGCCCCGAGGCAGGAACAGTTAAACTCACAGATGGACAGGAGCCCCTGAAATGTGAGCGCCATTCATGCAAGACACATGCGGCCGCTGTCAGTTGTAATTAGTCTTGGAGCCTTATTTCTGACCGCAGGTACTTTGCAGAAGGTTTTAGGCTCTGTAAACACATATGTAGGAAATCAGCATGAAATTCCTACCCTCCCCCGGCCCCCCCTCTTGTATTCAGGCTGAACAGTCTCCCCTGTGTGTGCGCACAAATGTGTGTGTGTTGGGGGAAGGGACTGATATGATGATCTGTCACTCCAGTGATTAGTTACTAACCAGTTTGAGTTAATCGAATGGGAGCTGACCTGGGTGGGCCTGGCCTAATCAGGGGAGCCCTTTAAAAGAAGGTGAGGAGTCAGGCCTGCCCCTGTGGCCTGAAGAAGCCTCCTGCCCTTGCTGTGGGCCGCCTGACGGGAGCAGGGATGGGCCAGGGCCTGAGGGGCCTCCGGTTGTTGAGAGCACATCCTGACCCACAGCAAGAAATCAGGGGCCTGCTTTCTAGAAGCACAAGAAAATGAATGCTGCTGATTCCCAAATGGGCCTGGAAGAGGGTCCCAGGCTCCAGCCCACCGGTCCCTTAATTCTGGCCTTGGGAGACCTGAGCAGAGAACCCAGCCAGACTTCTGACCTAGATGCCGTGAGATAGTAAAGGGGCTGCTCAAGGGGCACAGGGGGGCTCAGCATCCAGCTTCGGCTCAGGTCCTGATCTCGCCATTCCTGAGTTCAAGCCCCGCGTCAGGCTCTGTGCTGACAGCTCAGAGCCTGGAGCCTGTTTCAGATTCTATGTCTCCCTTTCTGTCTCTGCTCATGTTCTGTCTCTCTTGCGATAATGAATAAACATTAAAAAAATTTTTTTAAATAAAGGGCTGCTTAAGTCACTGTTTGTTACGCAGCGCGTCCACCTGATGTGGTGGTGAACCAGCTTCGAACGTAGTGAAGAGAAGACACTCCTGTGTCCGAACTGCACTTATTTTAGTGACTTTGATATTTAACACACGAACATGAAAATAACGCTCTCCTGGGAGCTGTCGCCTCCCACGAACGCCGGCCCACACGCATGTCCCTGGTTACACATACGTGCTCTTTCTCGTAATTTTGAACGGATAGGGGTCGTCTCACTTTAAGACGACCCCTTTAAGGTGATCAGTGAAGGAAGGTCAGAAGGTACAGAAAAACAAAACGGAAAAAGCGTTTCCCTCCCTGAATTAATGTGAAGTGTGAAGGTTCAAGTAATGTGTGCTGCTTACCTTGCGCAGAAGATGACAGTGTTTTCTTGTGTCTGCGGTCTGCTAGTTCTTCCCGAGACTGAAGTAGAATCCGGGTCTAGTCGGCCTGGCCGCCCGCCTGGACCCTCGAACTGCCTTCCGTGTGACGCAGGTCAGGCTGGTCCACACTCCGCGGTGGCAGTGGCTCGCTGTCTGCTGTGCACAGAGGGTGCATGGAGTGAACTCGCCGAGCTGTGGTCTGTGGTCCCATCCATGTTCCCGTGTGTGAATCTTATTTTTAAGTAATCAGGACGGTCCCTCGTTCTGACGAGTGCTAATCCCCAGACCTCGTCACCGCTCCTCCATCTCGCAAGTGTCTTCCCTTGCGAGGAGCGGCCTCGGGTCTGCGCCCTGGGATGGACGCGCTGCCTCTTCCTCTTGCCGCCCGGCATCTCCGTGCATTTGGCGTGCGGGTCCCTCACGAGACAGAAAATCTTCCCGCCAAGACTGTGGGGGGCTTGTCACCGTCTTACTGTGAGCCGGCGGGGGGGGACGGTTTCTTTTCTGTTTTTCCATGAAGCTCAGTTTATCCACTTTTTAAAAAATTGCACGGTTAGAATTTTAGTGTCCTGTTAGGACTTTACTGCCTGGTTCAAGGTCATTAAAATGCTCTGTTACATTTTCCTCTAGAAACTTTATAGCTTTTGCTTTTACGTTTATGAAGGCGATCCTCTCAACGCAGGGGTGGGGGGTAGACACAGAGACCCGCCCCTTCCGAGGGCATCAGTCAGGAGCGCCTCCCCCAGCGGCTCCCGCCTTCTCCGGAAGGTCCTCGGCCCCTTGACGGCCGTCCAGCCACCGCTCTGGCCCCTCCCCCTCCCCTACTGTCCTTGGGGACCTGACGCCACAGCAGGGCACCGCACCCCGTGGCTTCACGGCCCGCTGCCCGTCACGGGCCGCCTTGGCGCCCTGATATCCTTCGACTTTCTAGCGCGATTTTGAAAATCAGCTTGTACCTCTTGACCAAAAAAGTTCCAGTGACGTTTTAGACGGAATGACAGTGAGCCTCCCGGAACTCACGAGACCGAGCCTTCCCGTCCGGTGCGCTTGGCCTCCGCGTCCCGTCAGACCTTCCGCAGTTTCCCTCGGCAACGTTTTGTTTTTCCGTGTCGGTGGCCTGCACACCTTCCTGACGCCGCTGCAAATGATAGGGGATTCCTTGTCTGTGGGCACTTTGCTGACGTGCCCGAATGACACGATCCCGTTGTCTGCGCATGAAGCCATCTCACTCCAGCTCGTGTGTGCGGCGTGGTCGTGATGCCGGGGCCTCCAGGCCGTGTCTGAGTGGGGGTGGTGGCGGGTGAGCACCGTGCCTCATGCCCGATCCTTGTGGGCAGTGCCAGGGAGGCCGGGCAGCAGGGAGGGTCCGGAAAGGAAGGAGGAGCCCAGGGAACAGAGTCGGCAAAGGCACAGAGGCCCGGACGCCTCCAGTGCAGGGGACCCCAGACTTGGGGATGGAGCTGGCGTGTCTCCCGGTGACAGTGACGTGCCCGCGTGTGTGTTAGAGTCACCGTGGCAAGGCTGGGGGTCGGGAGCCATGACATCGGATGTCATGGGCACGGGGCGGCTTCCTCAGCTTCAGTTAGTCCCTGCGAGCACCTGGGGGGGGTGGTCAGCGGGGTTGGGGGGACAGGCATCGGGCACGACCCCCAGGCGCCTGGGGTGGTGGTGCTGGCCCCCCGCCCCCGCCTGAGGGTGTGGGGAGCAGAGGACAGGCAGCCGCTGGGGCCAGCGAGGACGTGGGCGTGGGGGTGGACAGATGAGGCAGCGGGGCGCCGGGTGTGCAGTGGAGGGAGGGGGGCACCGGGCCAGGAGGACAGGGGTCGCCCCCTCCTTCTCCTGCTGGGTCTGTGGCTCTGGGCCCAGGATTCACAGCAAAAGCTGTAGCAGTGTGCAGCTTGGGAGCAGGGCATGGCTTGGCCGCGCCTGTCCCCCCAGGGGCCGTGGCCACCGGGCCCTTGCTCTCCGGGCTGGGCCAGGTCAGAGCAGAACGAGCAGACTCTCGGGCCACCCTGTGTTTGCTGTTTGCGACTCGAGAGGAGGTGCCAGGAGGCCCCCGGGGCGGCCGCCCTGCCCGCTGGGGAGGCTCCGAGGTGACCGTTGACCGAGGAGCACGTGCCCCCCCCCCCCCGCCTGAGCCCCTGGGCGCTCACCACCCCAAGGACCGTGCAGGGGGACCTCCCGCGCAACGGGGCCGTGGGTAACAGGATTTTCTGCCAACACTGCGTCCCTGGACTATGTTTGAATGAAGCTGAGGAACCACAGAAAACCCGAGAAGAAATTCTGAAATGTAATAGAAGCGGACTGAGGTCAGGCCGCCTGAGACGCTGGAGAAGGTAATTACACCGTCAGAGCCGCGCGGGCTGGGGCGCGGCGCGCAGCGGCTTTCTCTCTCCGGAGCGCGGCAGACTCAGCTGGGACTCCTGGCACAAGACAATGGCTCTTTTTCGTCGACCAGATTGGGCAAATTAAACACAAAAACGTACGGCGTCCCCACTTCGTGTCGATGTTGTGCTTGTTACCAGATGCCAGGATGGGTCCCCTAGCGGCCTGTCTTCAGGGATCCTGCGTCCCCGTAAGCGTGAGATGCCAGCCATCCGTCCTCAGGGGACCCAAGAGACCGAGTGCCACGGGAGAGAGAATCCCGTCATGAGCCAGGGAGTCCAGGAAGGCTTCTTGGAGGAGGCGTCCCCGGAGAGCCAGCTTGGAGGCAGAGGAGCACAGGTGCCCAGAGGGAAGTACGGCCAGAGGACACCCCCCAGCACAGGAAGCGGCCCCCACACCTGCCCACGGCCTTGCATCGTAGACAGTGCGACGGTGTCACTCTGGGGCCACCGCGGGGAGTGAAGGCGCAGGGGTGAGGCTTCAGCGTGAGGAAGGCCCGGAGCCTGGGCCCTTCGGCAGCTGCAGCCCCTCTCCAGGCGGCCCCCTCGAGGGAGAGGCCGTGGGAGCCCCTCACACAGCCCCCCGCGCGAGGTGTCACCTTGCAGTGCCCTCCGCCCCCGCCAGGCGGCGTCCCGCACGCTCGAGGACAGAGCGCCCCGAGGAAGTAGGGGCAGTGCTGGGCCTCGGGCTCCGCTCCCAGAACTGGCCGCTCCGTCCACGTGGGGCTCGGGAGCCCGCGGTCTTCACGGCCGTCAGCCGTGTGCCCGCCACACGCACGCGCATCAGTGATGCTGTGTCTCACCGAGTGTGAGCGTTTACACGTCCGTCGGCCCATCTCTCTACCCCCCACCCCAGCCGCCGCCCCCTCTCTCCCTCTTCTCAGCTCTGTCCACCCGCCCGTCCTTCTGTCCATCCATCGTGTTCCTGTCGTCTCCCATCCATCTGTCACGTCGGCCTATGTCTGTCTGTCTGTCTGTCTGTGTGAGATTTGCCTGCTTCCACGGGAGCTCCAGGAGGGGCTAGGGCTCCCCCTGGGAAGGTGCTGCCCACCACGCGGGGGCGCTCAGTAGGTCTGCTCCCGAGGATGGACGGACAGACGCAGGGACCGATGGATGGACGGATGGACGAAGGGACCGATGGATGGATGGACGGACGCAGGGACCGATGGATGGACGGACGGACAAGGGACGGATGAATACGAGGAACGCAGGGACCGCTGTGCCCTCCTTTCTTCCAAGTGCTCAGTGAGGACCCAGGCGGCCAGATCCCAGGATCGAGGATCCGAGGGTCTGAGGCCGGAACTCTCTGGGGTCAGACCCCGGCTCCTTCTCCGGGGAGTCCAGAAGCTCCACGCAGAGGTGGGAGGAGGGTTTCGGGGTCCCCACTCGCACGACCGGGACAGGAGGGGGAGCTGGAGTTGCCTTCGGGATAAATGTTGTCTAGGAAGCAATTTGCTGAAATGATCTCACCATAAACACACTCGTTTTCCATGAATGAAGCTTGGAATCAAAGGCCCTCAGAGCTGGAAATGGCCCTTGGGATTAATGGCTTCCACATTTCAACTTTCAGACCAGAGACGGGGCCCCGGGAATCTGGGGGAGACGGGGCCCCGGGAATCTGGGAAGCCAAGCACGAGCGACTTGCTCCTGGTCACGGATGTGTCCCCTCGCCTCACACACTTCCCACAGCCTCCCCAGCGCCACACCATGACTGTCGGGGACAGATGCATGGCCACTCGTCCCACCGTGCGGGGCCCGCGGCGAAGGCCCGGCTGCTGGACGGGAGGCGATCGCCTCTGCTGATGCCCCTCCCGGGGGGTGACGCCCTGCGTCCCTAGAAGGGGAAAGAGAAGCCGGCCCACCTGGGAGCTTGCGTGGATACCCCGGGGGTCTCGCCTGCCCCTTCCTTTCTTCCTCCGGGGCAGCAGACTCGGCCGGGGGCACCCAGCACCTCTTCCCCGGCCTCACCCTCCTCCACCACATGCGGCTGCAGGTGTGGGCGTCTGTCCCGGGCGAGTGTCCCTGTATCCCCCAGACCCCCTGGCCTGCAGACCTGCGCCTCGTCTCAGAGACACAGGGGTTCCTTGCTCTCCCGAATGTCTCCCTTCGGGTCTTACTCCTTCCTTGACTGGGAACGCAGGCTGGGGCGACGGGGCCTTTGCGGGGAGCCCTTGGGAGCTGGACACAGCCGGCCTGGTGTGCTTCAGTGCAGGGGTGTCACGTGGCAGCAGAGCTCCCCCCCAGGCCCTGGACCAGCAGCAGCAAAGGCCCCCGGAACGTCTCACCCTGGAAGGAGCTGTCTTGCTGCCAGGCCAGAGGGAGGCTGCGTGTCCTCACCCAGGTCCCCAGCACTCCACACTTGCTCGGAAGACTTGGGGAGGGGACGTCCTCCCGCCGGCCTCCCCCGGAGCCAGAGCCGGTGTGACCTCATGACCAGCTTGCTCACTCGTCCATCCATCCCCGAGGGGAGTGTTGTGTGGACGCCCTCTTCCTGGGGGAGCCGGGGCTTTGTGGGGTTCAGCCCGATCATCCAGGCCTTGCCAGCTGCCTGCCTAATCTGCGGCGTGACCGGGCCCCTGCCGGGGGTGAGCCGTGACAGCCAAGGCACATTAGGATCAAGTAGGGACTTGGTCTCACAGTCCTCGCTGCAGATGTCACCGTGAGGCGTCTGTGAGGTCAGCTCAGCAGTGCCTCACGATTACGGGGGGGGGGGCTGGCGCTGCATCTACCCCGATGTCCAGAGGCACGCCCTGAGTCTGAGGGGGCAGGCGGGCTGCCGAGGCCCACGGCTACTAATGGTCAGGGTTGGGGGGCCTGCGGTCCCCCAGGAGCTCCTGGCTGGGTGGGCTCCTCTGCCCAGTGAGACCTCCAGGCCCTCAGGAATCCAGGACACGGGCACCCCCACTGCCCCAGGGATGGGCCCCCCAGCACCCTCTGCCCACAGCGAGGCTGCAGGTGCAGGTCTTTGGGGCGGCGGGGAGGCTGACAGACACAGAGCAGCCACTGGCGGGGGGACAGAGTGGTCACCCTGCTGCAGTGGCACAGGACGGCGAGAAGGCGAGACCGGGTCCATTTACCAAAGGTGGCCCTTGCTGAAGCATTTTATCAGCACGAGGGGGCTGGGGCTGGGGGCTGTCCTGGAAGTGGTGAGCAGGAGGGTTGGCGGGCAAGGGTCCCAGAATCTGATGAGGTTCACTGCGCCTGGGCTCCGCCGTCCCCACAGCCTCCCTAGCAGCCACCGGGATGTCCCCTCCGCAGCCTTGCTCCCCCGGGGACAGCCAGCCCAGGGCACCGCAGGCCCGAGCCTGTCCCCATGCACACCTGTGCACACACCCACTACCGTCCGCACCCTCCCCCAGACGGGCTCACCCCTGGGCCCCCCGGAAGGAGCCGGGAGGATGCACAAAACTTGGACAAGACACAGTGAAAGCACTTACGGGGTCAAGTGCACCCAGAAGGACTGGTAAAGTACTGTTTTCTAACTTGAAGCCACGGGACAAGGAGGAGGGTCCCTGCTGAGCCCGCGGGTGCTCTCTAGTAGGAGGCACAGAACAGGGGAACAGGCAGACCGAGCCCCTGCAGAGCAGTCAGTAAACGGTCAGCCCCAGAGGACAGACGCAGGGGACCCAGAGAACAGCGATGCGAGCCCTGGGGCAGAGGACCGGGGCGACAAGGGCAGCTTAGTGGGCAGATCGGGGGAAAGACCCGAGGTCACAGATGATCGAGTTCGTGGTGAACCCCACGCTCTCCACGTGCCTCCGGAGGTCAGACGTGGCCAGGCGCCACAGACGGCTCCGGGAGATTCAGGGGTCCTGCTCCTTGATCGAGGGGGTCTCCCCGAACTCCGAGCTCCCCATCCTCTCCTCCCCACTGCTCTCCACCTTGCCTGGGCTGCCTCAAGCCCCGCCCCCCTCCAGACAATGTCAGGGACACGGGCAACAGCTGCACCCAGGTGGCCGGGGGAGGCGGAACCCAGGGCAGAGACGCTCTGGACCAGAGAAGCCGGCGGAGCCCACGGCTGCTCTCCCATCTCTCCATCGGGTCTGAACGTGGGGGCAGCTGTGGGGTGCCAGCAGCATGGGGCCGGGGGTGACTGGGGGGCCTCGGGAGCAGGGACAGGCCGGGCACTTGGGTGCAATTAAACATTTCAATGGAACATTAATAGTTGTTGGAGTAACAGTTGGAGGATGGAAGGGGGAAACAGGACAGGAAAGTTCAAACAATCGGAACACCACGCCGTAGGTGCCAATGGAGACATATGAACATCGTATTACAGGCGAGTGGCTTAGACAGACTGACTGACGGGCGTTATCAGAACGGAGAGAAAAGCTGGGCCCAAACCCACACCATCTACAAGAAACTCATTTCAAATATCATGATAAGCTTCGTTTCACAGTGAAGGATGGAGTCGGACACGCCGCGGAGACAAATCAGAAGAGAGCAGAGCGGGGCGGATACGCTAACGTTGACAGCAAGAGAGCCAACAGGAGGACGAAGGGGACATTACATCATGATAAAAGGGTCAGGGGTCGGCACACAGGACCCAGGACATGACAAGGATGCTAAATACGTACGTGTCTACAAATGTAGCTTTAAATAGACTCAAGGATCAGGGGACAACTTCACTACTGCCAGTGAAAGCATCAACCCTCCCCATTGGTAACTGACAGATACACCCAGAGCATCAGGGACACAGCTGCCTGAGGCACCTGCCACCCTCCCCACCCTCCCCCTGCCGAGAGCAGAGCACACACCTCTTTCAGGGCCACACGCACTGATGGTTCACCAAGGCAGACCGTGGCCGCGCTAACAAAACAAACCTTAATACAATTTAAAGAACCGAAATCCTAGGAGGTGTGTTCTCTGACCGTAATGGAATTAAATTCTCAGAAAGAGAAAAATGACAGGAAAATACCTGAGCACTTGGAAATTAAATAACCCACTTCTAAATAATTCAGGGGTCAAGACACAGCCTCAATGGAAATTAGAAAATATTTTGAATTGAACAAAGGTGAAAATATTTCATATTAAATTTGGTAGAATGCAGCTAAAGGAAGGAGTTCTAAGCAGGAGACTCATGGAATTTGTCACTTATATTAAGGAGAAGAGTCTCAGGGCACCTGGGGGGCTCAGTCGGTTAAGCACCTGACTTCGGCTCAGGTCACGCTCTCACAGTTTGTGCGTTTGAGCCCCATGTCAGGCTCTGTGCTGACAGCTCGGAGCCTGGAGCCTGGAGCTGCTTCTGATTCTGTGTCTCCCTCTCTCTGCTCCTCCCCTGCTCACGCTCTGTTTCTCTCTGTCTCAATAATAAATAGACATTAAAAAATTAAAAAAAGGAAAGGGAATAATAAGGAGAAGGGTACGTTACATTTCTATACGCAACAGACAGCTGAAATCTGAGATTAACACCAAGCTGAAGACGAGACAGTCAGTGACGGAGCTCATAGAACATGAGGACCCGCGCAGCGCCAACGGGCATCACCACAAAGGATCTGATAAACACAGAGACACGCCGCGTCCACACGTAAGGCCCAGCCTAGGAGAAGTGACAGTCTTCCCCAAACTTGTCTGCAGATTTATACTGAGTCCAGTTAAAAACTTTAGCACAATTTTTTGTAGGCATGGACAAGCTGATTCTAAGATTTACATAGAAAGACAAAGAATCTAGAACAGCCTAAACAATTCTGAAGAAAGAAAAAAAATCGGAGGATTTACACTCCCTGATCATAAGACTCGCTTCGAGCCACCGCAACTAGGAGTCTGTCATGTTCATGAAGAGACAAACATAGAGATCAATGGGATGGAGGGAAGTGCTCAGAAATAGACAGACGTGGCCGATTCCCTCCCAGCAATGGCGCAGAGACCATTCATAGGAGAAGAATAGTCTTTCAACAAAAGGTGCTGGAGAAATTGGATCTCCATTTACAGAGAGAGTAACCCGTGACTTACCTCTCACTCCTGATGCAGAAGTTAACCCCGGATGAACTGCAGATTCAAATGCAACATATAAGCCATATGATTTTTGGGAGAAAGCCTTGGAGAAGATCTTGTGACCCGAGGCACAACACATGGAAGAAAAAACATGAAAAAACTGGAAATTCTCGGAATTAATGCCTACCGCTCTCTCAAAGAGGCCGTCACGTGAGTGAAAACACAAGTTTCAGGCTGGGGGAAGCTACTTGCAAACCACATATGCGACAAACACATTCACCTGTGCTATAAAAACCCACAAAATCTCTTGAAACTCAACAGTAAGAAAACAAACAAGACTATTTAAAAATGGGCAAAAGACCTGAACCGGAGCTTCCTCAGAGCAGACGCAGGTGGCAGCGAGGCATAACCTTGCTGACCGTGGTTAGCCGTGACTGGCCGTAGTTGGCAGGAATGCACCTTAAAACCTGGGGGAGGTCCCCGTGTCGGGAGCCCCGAGCGGGGGGTGTTGAATTATGAACACGCAGACGGTGACCTGCTGGTTGGGGGGCACGAGACTCCCCCAGTCCCTGACGGGGGCGAATAGGCAGGTCGCCAGCTGGCGATGAGCCAGAGAAAGGACAGCGCCAGAGCTCACCTTTCAGAACTGAGCGCACTGCACGCTCACGAGGCTGGGAAAGGACGGGGCTTGTCACCCAGTATCGGGAGGGCAGGCAGCGGCGCGGCTGCCCAGGAGGCAGCTGGCAGTGTCTTCTGAAGCTGAACAGACACTTGCCATTATCACTGCTCATAGGCATTTCCCCCCAGAGACGAACTCGTGTCCGCACGAAAGATGCACGCGATGCTGACGGCCCCTCTATTCTCAGCCAAACTGAAAACAGTCCGCACCTTGCTCAGCACAAGACCCGATACACTGAAACACTCCCGTGGGATGGAACAGGAGACAGGATCTCAGGGGGTCCCCAGAGGAGTCCATCCCGGGGGCTGGGGGCCGCTCTGCCACACAGACGACCCGAGCACGCACACGGGGGCCTGAGCCTTCAGGGGAGATGTGCGGGGCGAGGGAAACTACCTCAGAGGCTGCGTTCTCTATCATTCTCTTCTCATGCCGTTCCCGAAAGGCAGAACACAGAGGCGGAAAACAGCAGTGGTGCAGAGCTGAGGGGTGGCGGGCGGGTCCGGCCGCACAAGGGCCGCGGAGACGCGTCCGTGGGGACGGCACTTCCGCCTCCCCATTGTCTTTCTAAGCAAGTGTTAAAGCCCGTAAGTGTACACACATAGTTAAAGTCCATTTTACTGTAGGTTAAATTAAAAATAAAGTAAAACCATCTGCCTCCAAACTTTAAAAAAATAGTCTATGCAAATTATAAATTGAAGCATGCTCTTCTCCAGGCAAATCTAATATCATATCATTACATACATTAATATTTAATTAAAATGTCAATAAACCAAAAAGTCGTATATAAAGCAAGCAATTTAAACATAGAACAGAATGAAAGATGCCATGAAGGAAACGAGGCACAGAAGTTAGCGAGCTGGAAAATGAAAATCACCCACAGAGAAGTTCTCGGAGATCGTTAGAACGGCAAATTCCCATCACTAACCCCCAGCGTGCATTTGGGGGAAGGAAAAGGGACCCTGCCTTCAGAAGCAGCCAGGATTGGAAAGAGAACAGTTTGAATAATTTAGCACCAATACCCCTTAAAAATCAGGTGAACTAGACAAATTACCAGAAGGACAACGGCTCTAACTGAAGCGGAGGAAAGGAAGGAAAGCTTTAAAGCTCACTGTACCATCTATGACTTTGACTCAGAGATAAAATTCTTCCCCAAAGAACACACAACAGCAGATTTCTTTTTTGAAGTTTATGTGTTTATTTTGAGAGAAAAAGAGGACACCAGTGAGGGAGGGGCAGAGTGGGGAGGGGGAGAGAGAGGACCCCTAGCAGCCTCCTCATGTCAGCACAGAGCTCGATGCGGGGCTTGAACCCACCCACCGTGAGATCATGACCTGAGCCAAAACCGAGAGTCAGATGCTCAACCGACTGAGCCCCCCAGGCTCTCCAACACCCAGCTTTTTATTTATTTATTTTTATTGTATTGTATTTTTAAAAATCTTTTATTTTTATTTTTGAGAGAGAGAGAGAGAGAGACAGAGCGTGAGCAGGGGAGGGGCAGAGAGAGAAGGAGACACAGAATCTGAAGCAGCTCCAGGCTCTGAGCTGTCAGCACACAGCCCGACGTGGGGCTCGAACCCACGAACCGTGAGATCGTGACCTGAGCCAAAAGAGGACCCTCAGCCCACGGAGCCCCCCAGGAGCCCCGACGCAGTTCTAAGTAAGAGCAAAAAGAACTCAACAGCGCGTAGGAAAGAAAGCAGGTCCTTCCGGTTTGGGCTTATCCCAGGAAGGAAAGGCTGGTTCCACAGCAGAAATCCATTCTGTAGAAACGATATGCTTTTCTCAGTTGACTCCAGTAAGTTGTCTCCTAAAATTAAACATTTGAATAACAATATGTTTACAAAAATATTGAAAATATATAGTACCGGCCATAATCCGGGAAAACACGCATAAAACATTTTGTGGGAGGAAATTACAAAATCCCCGAAAAAAGTAGTAAGAGCTAAAAATTTGGGAGAGGTGCCATATGCATGGATTACAGGTGTTGGTCTAAAGATGTTGATTTGCTTCAAAGCAGATTATAAAGTCAATTCATTTCTAATTAAAAATTAAAATCCCCAAATCTTTTTCCCTTCCTCCTCCCTCTCCTCTCCCCCTCCCCGTCCCCTCCTCCTCTCCCTCCTCCTCCTTCTTCTCACTCTTCTGGAGAAAGGTCTGGACCAACCGCTTTTGAAATGGAATGCAGTAGGGACGGGAAGCACAGCTCATGTGCAGTTGCTCAAGGGGGAGACCATGTGGTCGTCTCTGCCCTCACACACTCCAATCTGTGGTCCCGGTTATTCTCATGATGAGGAAAATGGAATTTGATCCTTATTCATCCTGCGCAGAAAACTCAAAGACCCCACGGGGAGGAGGCTTACCCGTGTCGCAGACTTGGTGCCGAACTTCATGAATCCCAGCTGCTCGCGTGAACACTGATGATTCTCCGAAACGTGGTATTTGAAGGGAAAAATAACACACCACAGACTCCGCTCCGCGTCGGCCCATTTAAGACCCTGTTCAAAACAAGGCAAATCTGAATATGTCACTGACGGACAGGAGCTATATGGATCGAGCAATCTTGTTTGGAAAGCGAGGGAAGGTTAATGCAAAATTCAGGACAGACTTCATGTTTGTAAACGAGAAGCACCTTCTGACCCCTGGGAGGGGGGCGGCCTATCACCTGTGCGCCGCCGCGGCCAACGCTCGCCTTCTATTCTGATTCGTCCTTGAAACACGCACGTTGGTCGTTACCCCCTGTGCACGGTCTGTGCTCCGGAGGGAAGGCCGCGTCCTGAGCCTCCTGTGGGCTGTGGAGCCGGAAGGCGGCCAGCCCGCAGCCCACGGACACTCATACGCCCCGTGCCAGGGGCTGACCACACACGTATGAAGACCCACCTTGCCTGGTGTTAAGGCCACGGAAGGTTCCTGGGAAGCAATGCGAAGTGAAATGGAGGCATTTCCCTCCCACTATTCTGGTTGGTCCAGGTCTTGGCGGCTGCCTGTGCGGGGGCAGTCTCGGGTCCCCATGCACCCACCTTCCCTGGAGGAGACCCGTGGAGAAGGATTGCTCCTGGGTCCCGGCAGCCGTCCGGGCTCTCCCCTGTCCTCAGGGAGCCCGCCGCTGGCCTCGGGGGTCGAAGTCATTCTCCTTAGAGACGCTCTGCACAGGTCGCGTGGCCAGGAGCCAGGGGCCGGAGGCTGCCCTGAGCGGGGCTGTTATCTTCTTTCTCCAAAGACCTCAGGAGCTGGAAGTGAGGCATCAGAAGGGAGGGAAGTCGCGGGGTCCCCAAGCCGGCCCTGGCAGAGCGGGAGAAACGGGGACTCGGGGGCAAGGAAGGCAAGGGAACGCTGGGTTTGCCTGTTGGCCATGGTGCCTCACGGGAGGACAGAGGTCGAGGGGTCCCCGGTGGGGGATCCAGGTGGATGATGGCCTGCTGGCCTTGCACAGCTGGCCTCCTCCAGGTCACTGCTTCTGAAAGGCAGCACGCGTCCTGGTTCCTGGGAGGGGTTGAAGGGGTGTGTGCACAGCTGTGCACGTGTGTGTGCGTGTGTCATAAGCACACATGCAAATGAAACCCAAGAGGCTTTATTCTCCTTGTTGTGAGCGTTCACGACGGCTCAGGCAGCCTCTCACCAGGCTCTAGGGGGGTGATGTCTCCCCAAGGACCTGCGACCACCATTTTGGAGGTAGACATCAAGGGACGCGGTGCCATCTCTGTGCTCCCCACTCTGGCAGGTGGGCACCTACCCTTGGTGGGCATCTTGCTCCACTTTGCAAAACCACCTGCTGTCCTACAGATGTGGGCAGCCACCCAGGGCGTCTCCCGGTTGCCACGGTCACGGTAGGTCTGCCCGTGTGACAGAGGTGACACAGCCAGCCCTCGTGCACGCAGGCCAGCGGTGTTCACCTGGGGAACATGAAGAACGGGCTGTATCCTCCTGGCCGCGCGTGGGTGACGCTCCTTTCCATCTTTGTGATTTGTTAGCAGATGGCCCATGACACATGTCTCGTTCTTCCTCGGGGCTCATTCAATAATACACCTGTTTTCTGTCTCTTCTGTTTGCAGGAGTTCTCTGGGTTGGGTGAAGAGTTTGGGTTTGTGTTCTAACATTTTCCCACAGTGTGTGTGTGTGTGTGTAAAGGGACAGCACAGGCCGCTCTGATCCCCGCCCACCAGATGGGTGTTGAGCCGTGGTCGCTGGGAGGCGTTGAATGCGCTGTGGACAGCACTCGGGGGCTGGTTTTGGGGGCAGAGGCTGGCAGGTGAGGCCCCGTCATCCTGTGTCCCTGTGCAACGCCCCGGCCTGACCCGGTGTTCCCATTAGTGAAGATTGTTTACTGAACTCTTGAGAAAGTCCCCCCAAAACCCAGCACGTTGTACGTGACTTTGCAGTGTGAGCACAAGTCTGCCGGCCTCCGCCTAGCATGGTATTCGCTGCTTCAAGGAAAGCGATTTCCCACTAGATCAGGAAGACCGGAGAGCCCCGCTCCCTGGCTCCCCCGCGGTAGGGCCGGGCGGGGGACACACGGAGCCGCGTCTCCTCCGCGGCCTCAGTCGGGGGTTTCGGAGAAATTATGTCATATTCCAGCCCTACACCCGAGAACCCAGAGGGACTAACGGACACTTCTGTGTCGGCTGCCGGCTTCTGGCTCTTACTAAGAAGCTGGCTCCAAAGAGTGAACAGCCGCTGGGGGGTGGCTGGCACTCCCGCTCGGCGCCGGTACCTTTCCTCGGCCTCTACTTACAAGTCCTATCGTGTTTAAGTGCTTTTCCTCGTAGAGGACATCACAGCCTCTTTGTGACTTTGTTCTTTCGCTCAACATTACTCACTGCTTTAACCACCGGCCGTGGTGGCGATAATGTCCAGGGTCCCAGGGATCAGGTGGGGGCCGTCCGCCACCCGCCCGTCCCCTGCGGGCCACTCCCGCTGACTCTGGTCCCTGCCGCAAGCCCTCCTGGGTGCTTCCTGGGGACCGCGCTCACGGGTTGGTCTTCTTTAGATGCGCTGCTCTGTCCCCACCCCCCAAAATTACCTGGGAAATTCGTGACACGTCTCGCGAGTTTTCACGTTGAAATTCAAGTTTGTAATGTATGTTTAACAGCTGCGTAGGATGTGAATCATGACGTGGTGTTTGTATATGCGTTTCCTCAGGGCCTCTTTTATCACGCATCAGATTTCTGGAAAATCTCATGGTTGGCAAGGCCTGTCATCGTTCTCAAACCCTTCAGGCCAATCCAACGAAGCTTAGATCAAAAAGTCTGACTTTAAATAAACTCGTCAGGACACACTTCTGAATTCTGGTTCTAAGATAGTCCTTGGATACAGAGAGAGAGAGGTGGGAGCAGAGGTTGGACACAACGTCCTTGGTGACTCTGTGACGGTGCTCGCACCTCGCGTGACCTGCCACAGCCCCCAGTGGCACGCAGCGTGGAAGAGTCACATATGTGGGGGTGTAAGCCCAGCGTTGTTTGGTTTTGGGAGACGGGGCCGCATGTTACCAGGCGGGAGCGGTCCTGGAGGAAGGCGTGCGTGCCAGTGATCGGGTCCCCTCCCGACACGGTGTCGAGATCCAATGTGAAAAATACATAAAGAGGGAAAACAAGTCATATGTACGGAGGTTGGAAAGGACGAGGGACCAGTGCCATTTCTCACATGATTTCACGGCTAAAGAATCTTAAAAAGTCTACAAACTATGAGAACCAATCAGTGAATTTACCAATGTCGTCCAAACTCTGCTCAGTATACAAAAATCAATTATAGTTTTTATTATATTGGCCACAAACAAGTAGGAAATAAAATTAAGAAAACAGTATCATTTGCAATAACCTCAAAACATGTTCAACGTGTTTTGCAAAGGAACAAATATAACAAAAATAGGTGATTCTTTTACACTGAAAATGTGAAAATACTACAAAAGGAACCATTGAAGGAAATCAAGACCTGAATCAGCCGAGAGGCTCGTCATCCTCACGGATTGGAGGGCTTCACACTATGGAAATGCAAATTCTCCCCTGAATTAACCCGTGGTTTGATCTCAGGCCCTGTCAAAATTCTGGCAATATCTTTGGGTGGAATCTGGAAAAGCTCATTCCACAATTTGCTCCCAAATGTAGAGCCACGGGAGCCACGGGAGCCACAGGAGCCACGGGCAGCTGGACAGCCTAGAGGTAGGTGCCTCGGTCCCCAGACCCCCGTCAGTGGTGACTGACAGCACCCCGACCTGCGAACCTCCACCCCGTGGGCCTCTGGTGAACGTGGATGGCTCCCTGGGGCTTGTGTGAGCCACGGGGCATCGATGGCACCAGCTCTCGGCTCTGTGACCCTCCGGAGGATTCACTCTGCGGGCTCCGATGGGGGCCTCGGCCTGACTCACCTGAGTCCTTCCTGTCTGACGGCTTGACACACCTGCATGACCGATTACTGGTGCGTCTGCTCCTTCTGGGCCAGCGGGGGCCCTGGGCTGTCACCCCCTCAGATCCTGGGGACTCAGCCACCAGACGGTTGTGAAGAAACCACTCGTGGGAGCAAGACTGGGTCCCCACCCTCCGGCCACTCTGCCTGGGGGGCTGTCCTGGGATTTCGGGGCTTCTCAGGATTGGAGGGGGTTTGGGTGATGAGGCCAGAGGAAGGAGGGCTGTGCACACGCTTACACACACTACACACGCTTACACATGTTACACACGCTACACATGTTACACACACTTACACACAGCACACATGCCCCCCGTGGACAGGTATGTACACACATACACGCACACAGCACACACAAATACACATGTGCACACACACTCGGCAAGCGGAGAGCCAGCTCCTGAGCTGGATCAGGTGGCTGCATAGCACCAGCTGTGGAGGCAGGGGCCACGGGGCCTCAGGGGACAGCAGGGAGGGCTGGGGGGGGGGCAGGAGACTCACCCTCGCCCAAACCTGAGAAGGACCATCCCACAGTCTCCCCTGCGAGAGAGCGCCATGTTCGCCTCACCCCTCCCTGGTCCCGCAGCCCGGTCCCCACCTTCCCCCTCTCCCCACCCCACCCCTGCCCCAGCCGGATTCTCTGTCCAGCTCTACGTGCCTTCGCCCCCTGGCCCTGTAGTTTCTCCTCCCCAAGGTGTGTGGGGCTGACGGAGCCCCCATGGCGAGGGTGGAGAGACATTGGGCGTGCGGCTGGCATTCTGCAGAAGGGGAGAGAAGAGGGGATCCCAGATCCACACGGGCCGACCCCGGGACCCCCCAGGATCCCCGGAACCTCATTCACCGGCAACTAAGGAAAGAATGACCGGAGTCAGGGAAGATGGAGCTGAGGAGCAGGTGTGTTTCCCTGTGGTCTTCCGGGGCGAGCGGCCGGGGCAGGGCGGGGCGGGGGTGCTAGAGGGCTGGGGGCTGCCCTCCCTGGGTCTGACCCGTGACCTGTCACTGGCTGCCACCCGGCCGGGGCGGGGTGAGGGGGGGCGTGCTGGAGGGCCCGGGGCCGCCCTCCCTGAGTCTGACCCGGGTCTGACCGAAGGTCTAGCAACAGGGCTGGAAATGGTGGGTTCGTCCAGATCCCTGCAGGCACTGGCCTTTGTCCCCGCACACCCGCCTCCCGCAGCGCGCGCCCACGTAGGCGGCATCAGAGAAGCCAATTGAGAAACCCGCTTGCGTGGTGTCTCCGTGAATCTTCATTTTCGCCTTTGCTTATCAAGTCAGGGAGTCCGGGCGCGCAGTCCGCATCTATTATGGCGTCTCGGCGTGGGGGGCGGCCTCAAGGTCAGGAGAGGCCGCCCGCCACCCAATCTCCCGGTGATTGCCCCGAGAGCCAATCTCCGGGCCTCACATTCCCAATTGGGGAGCTCTCTCAAGCATGAACTATCAAATTATTGTCAATTCCGGCTGATTTTCTAACAGACAATGGAAAATCTTCAGTCGACTTCATATATGACTTTTACCCACTTTCTTATTTATTCAAAAATAACAGTGAAAGGTCACGGGCCTGGCATACGCAGTTAGCTCTTTGCTGTTTATTGAGTTTTTATGCTTGGTTTAAAACTGAATTACTGGGGCATAAAGTGAAAATGCATTTATGCCCTTCAGGAAAATCTGTACATAAAAATTAAATTGTATTATGAAAAGCAGAGAGCCGTCTGGGAAGCCCAGAAGAATTGATTAGGAGATCAGAGTGCCCATGAGGACATGTAATTACCCGTCCTTTTTCGTCCTGTGCGGGCTCCTGTCGCTCAGGTCATCACCCTGGCGGCACAGCCCCAACGATGCGGGTACTGGGTGGGCACGCGGGGGCCGTGGGGCAGGTGCATGCCCAGCCCTACCGTCCACCCCTGCCCCGGCTCGGGCTCAGCCAGCCTCGGCGGGGCCTCCTCAGAAAGCATCCCTTAGACTCGCTCCTTCGGCTGGGCGGGACGGGGCCTGCGGACCCAGAGTCTTCATCTCCACCTGCTGCCCTGAGCACTGGTCCAGGGCCTGTTCCCAGGGGTGGACGCGATGGCACTGAGTCCTCTGCGACTGCCCGGGCTCGATCCTTGTAGGAGTCCCCTCAGCGGAGGGGGGAGAGCATCCCTCCGTGGTCGTGAGGCCGAGAGCTGGCCCTCAGCGCAGGGACGACGTGTGCAGGCCAGTGGGCTCATGAGGTCGGTGCAGACAACGCAGAATATCCCTATTTATTTTAAAATTTATGTTCACATGATTTTAATGTGCTTTATGCAAACTCAGGACACCAAACATGATTTCCGGGCTGTTACTGCTGAAGATAAGGGTCATTTATAAGTGAGTCAATTTAAGGTCACCGTAGGAAAACATGAGCCAGCGACAGATCCCTGGGAGGCACGTCACACGCGGCCTGAGACAAGGGTGTGTGAAGAGCAGTGCGGTAGAAAATAGTAGTTACTCGCTCTTCTCGTGTTCTGGACGAGCCCGGGGCTCCCTTGAGATGATAGTTCAGAAAACACAGCATAGACATGGCCATCTCAGCCTGGTGTGGGGACCCCGCGGCCACCCCCAGCCGGCACACATGGGTGACTGGATGTCCCCAGGGTCCAGGCGTGCGTGTGCGGCACCCCACAGACAGAGACGTAGGAGGCGTCAATGTCCCCAGCGGAGCCGGCACATGACCATCGACAAGGGCAGTGCGCAGCCGCCTTCCTCGGTCATTCAGACGTGGCCGCCTCTCAAGACCTCAGTCCCGCAGGAACCTTCACCGTTTCCCAGGAGCGGGATAAGCCTCACGGTGAAGCACTTTTCAAACTGGAGAGGAGCCGCCGCTCGCTGCTTGGGGCATAACTGCACAAAACGGTCCTGCCACTAATGAGGCATTTGAGCTCTGTGAGGCTGGCTCATTCCCGAAGTCTTCAATCGATGGAGAATGTTCCATCCCTTGCCTGGCATATTAACAGATCTCCGCCTGGCCTTTCCAGGGAGTTTATGGCTTGGAAACGACGGTGCCGCATTCACTCTGCATTCATGAAATTAAAGCAGAGCCGTCTGGCTGGAACAGAGAGTCGGTTACGCAGAATGGCCTGTCTCGGGGGTTTACAGGGTGACTAACTTCTTACCCTTAACCGGCAGACTTGTCGCTGCAGAAGACAGGTAGTTAACGCCCGGGACAGAACCACATTTAATCCGGGGATAGCAGCGATTAACTCAACAGTCAGGACGGATGGGAAAACAATCAGTCACACCTGCGACATTCTGGTTCGGGCACTGCCACAGAGCAAGGTCAGGGCATCAGCGCAGGAGGACTGTGGAGGCTGCTGTCGGTGACGATAACGATGGTGAGGGTCATGGTGATGGTGACAATGATGCTGAGGGTCATGGTGGTGATGATGATGAGGCTGAGGGTTGGGGTGACAATGAGGATGGTGACACTGAGGGACACAGTGACTATGATGATGAATGGTAGTGACACCAAGGGTCATGGTGACCATAACAATGGATGACAATGATGATAAGGGTCATGGTGACTATGACAATGATTGTGACACTAAGAGTTATAATGACAGTGATAATGACTGCACGCTGAAGGTCATGTGATGATGATGGTGACATCATGGGGACATTCATGGGGACCACAACAGTGACACTGAGTGTTGAGGTGACAATGACAATGACAACAATGAGGATGATGGTGACACTGAGGGTCATGGTGATCGTGACTACGGTCGATGATGATGCTGAGGGTCATGGTGATGATGCAATGATCATGACACTGAGGGTCACGGTGATGACGATGGTGACACTGAGGGTCATTGTGACCATGAACATGACATTATGTGTACTCCTGGATTTCCGTGGTTGGAAAACATGCTCGTGTGGTCATCGTGTGGCCCGTGAAGACACTAGGAAAGCTGGGCTCGCCTGACTCCATGAAATCAGATACATTTGGCTGTGGCTTGAGGCTCACCTAGTTTTTTAATAAAAAGGAAGTCAGACAGCAAACCAGACAGAGATGGCATGAAAAAGAGAGAGAGAAGAAAGAGAGAAAACTGCAGACTGATACCTTTCATGAGCGTAGCTGCAAAAATCTTCAACAAAACGTTAGCAAACGGAATCCAACGGTGCGTAGGGACGACCGTGCTCTGTGGCTGAGCAGGACGTGCTCCGGGGCGGCAGGGCTGGCCCAGGACTCAACACCCCTCAACACAACCCATGAGATCAACAGCCTAAGGAAGAAACAGCACACGATCATTTCGTCGGTGCAGAAAGCACGGGCAGCCCCGTGCGACACCCACTCGCGGCAGAGATTTTGGCAGCAAGCAGGGGCCTGCTGGCTACACGGGCGTATCGACAAAAACGCCTCCGCCAACCTCATCACTGACGGCGGAGAGCGGCCGCTCCCTGCGCTTGGAAACGGCGGTGCTGTCTCCTCATAGCGTTAGCGTGCAGCAGTGGCCAGTGCACTAGGATACGAAAAATAAGCAGAAATAGGAAGGGAAGGAATATAACTCCCAATTTCCCAAGGAGAGGATACTCCTGTAGACAGGGGGGGGGGGGCTACAAAAGCAACAGACAGACAAACAACACCAAAAAATCCCTTCTCAAACTAAGAAGCGAGTTCAGCTAGTCAGAAGGTCGACTCACAAGAATCGATGACAAATGTCCCTAAATGGGGCCGTATGGGATCAGGAGTGAGCAGTTAGGAAGGACCCTGTGCTGTGCGCTGAGCTTTGGAGAAGGGGGCAGGGGTCACAGGCAGGGGTGGGACCAGCCCAGCCCTGGAGACCCGCCGTCAGGGCCGGAGGGACAGGATCCAGCCGCCGGGACCCTGGTCCATCTGGGTAGGGACCAGGTGAAGGGGCCGGAACAAATTCCCCGAGCACGTCCGACGCACGAGATCCGTCTGGGAAGGTGGGGAAGGAGACGTGGACGTGGGAGGGCGCTTTGCACCCTCTGTCCCTGGAGTTTGCCTGTGCCTGGACCCCTCGACCCGGGGTCCGAGGAGCACAGGACGCTTCCACAGAGGAGAGCCGTGAAGGGCGAATAGCAGCCCAGAGCTTCCCGCGGCCCCGAGCGCCGGGCTGCAGGTGCCTGGCAGGGAAGGCAGGAGGCCAGGCCGCGGGTTCTCGGGCCACACGCTGGTGGCCGTGCGCCGGGCGGTCCCGAGGCTGTGGCCGAGGTCTCCACGGGCAGGCTCACCTGGCAGGAGGCTGGGGCAGAGGACACGCTGGGAGGGCAGGTGAGCCGTGGGGGACAGGAGCCCCGCACGGGACCGCCACGGCCGAGGGCTGGCTCTGCGCGGGGACCCTGTGAAGTGGCCCCGAGAGGCGGGTCATGTGGGATCGTTTGGCCACGTGGAGCTGGTTTGACTGCAAACAGCAGCACGTGGGCCCAGGAAGCCCCTTGCTGTCGCTTTGGAGAAAGGGCGTCCCCTCAGTCACCTGGGGCTGCAGGCTGCCCTGTGCCACCACACCCCCCGGGCCGGGGACTGTTCCCCTGCACTGAGGCATAATTAATTCCCCAGGTATTTGCAAAAGTGAGTGGGGACAGCGAGGGGGCAATTCATCACCACCCCACCCGCTGCCCATGCCTCTTTCCACTTGGAGGCGGGAGAGCCGGGTCCTCCCGACGACGGCCCCGTGTCATCTGACCTCGATGGGCCTGGTGGCACCGTCAGAACCCCCAGAGATGCCATCCTCCGTGACAGCGACACCGAGACTCCTGCACGGAACCTTCCGTCCCGCCCTCCTGTCACTCTGTCCCATGCTCTCTGCGTGGAATGTCCCCCACGTGGTCCCTGACCTCAGACGCAGCGTCCACAGGGTCGAGGGAAAACCCCCGTGCACCTGCCCCTTTCAGCACTGGTCCCTGCACTTCTGGAACATTCTGCAGGTTCCCCAGACCCAGGAACATCCTGCCTGAGTGGTCTGCCTTGGGAATGTGTCCTCCACTGGGGTGTTCCATGGGAGGCTCAGCCCTGGCGCCTCCCAGACCAGCTCCTGCCATGAACGCGCCTCCTCCCGTGAACACGCCTCCTCCCCCAAACGCGCCTCCTCCCCTGAACGCGCCTGTGCTCCGCAGCTTGCTTCCGGCGCTGCCCAGGGCTGAGCACCGCTGCCGTAAGGTGCGCCCAGGACGCAACCCTGTCCCCTCCGTGGCAGCCCCTGCTCTATCCTGGATTCGCCAGAGATTCCTCCCCTCCCCCTCCTCCCCTCCCTCCTCCCCTCCCTCCTCCCCTCCTTCCATCCTCCTTCTTCCCTCGCCCTCTCTCCTCCCTCCCACCTCCCCTCCCCACTCCTTCCCTCAATCCCTCCTCCCCTCCCTCCCCTTCCTCCTCTTCTCCTGCTCTCCCTCCCTCCCCCTCCCCTGTCTCTCCCCCTCCCCCACCCCTGTAGCCTCTCAGCATCCTGGCACCCCCTCCCTGCTCCTGCTCCTGGGAGCCCCCTCCTCCCGTCTCCAGTCTCAGGGCAAATGTGTCCTTTCAATCATCCCACTGAAGAGTGCAAACTTCACTCGTGCTTTGTTCTCCCGAGAGCACTTTCTGCTGTCAGATACTCCGTATAGCTTTTATCAAACGTTTGTTTGATTTATTTCCTGTGTCTTTCCCCCAGAATTTCAGGTCCTTGGGGGCAGGGACGCGGAGATCATTGGCTCCCACGTTCCCACAGCTCAGAGAGGCGGGCTGGGCGCCGGCGGAGTAAACAAGCTTCTTTGCCGGGTGAAGTCCCTTGAACTTCACTTTGCCTTGACCCGAACCTCCACTCCGTGCACCTGAGGAGCGTTTCCTTCTCTTTAAGGACGTCAGCGCCTAAAACAAAACAACCCTCCAGCTCACACATGTTTTCAGTTTCTTGAAGAGCTGCCCACACCTGGGAGACGCAGACTGCCCGGCACGGACCGGACGGACCACCGCCGCCGAGCTGGGCCTTCACGCCTCCTGCTCCGCGGGGATTTTAAAGGCTTTTAATTACCCGTTGACTCGCACGTCAGGCAGGCCCGACGCGGACACACGGCGACTGTCCTTCCCAGCCTCTCCAACAGCAGTTAGCCTCCCCACAGCGGCACCTCTAAAAAGAGTGAAATTAGGGGACATCAATTGTGCTGAAAACCGGGGAGGTTATTTGCAACTTTGGCCTGTTAGCTTTAACGTTCACGCTGGTCCTCGTCCAATAGACGACTCCAGAACAGGACCGAGCACAGCCTCTCCAGGACTGGCTGTCCAAAGCCCTGAGCCTGTCCCCTGGGGGTTCACAGACGACCTGGGTCCGTGGTTTCACCCACTCTCTGTGACCACAGGTGGCAGGGATGCCCCGACACAAGTGGTATTTTTGTTATTTCCCGTCTGTATTCTTCCATGTGATGTTAGGGTCCTTCCGCGCCCGGGCCCTCCGCGCACACCCAACGCATCCCAACTGCCCGCCGGACGCTGGCTGACCGCGCTTCTCCTGGTTCAGTCCCCAGCACCGCCTGCGGGCGTCTGCCGTGTGGGGGTGCATGTGGGGGTGCGTGGAGCCCATGCTCCGCCCACAAAGACGTGGGAAGGGAAGTGAGGGCTCAGAGACCAGCAGGGAGTGGCTCCCCCCACCTGCAGCGGTGGGTAAGGGCAGGCGCGCGGCCGGGGCTCCAGTCCCCCACTGTGCTGGACGTGGGGACTGCCTGACTCAGGCGCCTCCCAACCGCACTGGCCAGGCCGTGTCCCAGGGCCCTGGCTGGCCCAGCCACGTGGTCTCATCCCTCCACACTGTGATTTGTTTTGGGGTCAGACTCCTGACCCTGGGACCTCAGTGCCCTGCAGCCCATTGCTTCTGTCTCGAGCCCCCTCCGTCTGGGTTTGAGTAGAGAAATATTACGTCCTGGGAACTATGATTTGGGGAAGAAACCAGGGACTATGAAAATACTGAGCTGCTGGATCAAGCCAATCCTGAGGCTTTTGCTCTGTCTGCCTATTTCACTTATGTGAAAGGATTCGTTCCTTATTGTCCGTTTCTGTTGGGGTTGCAGTGACTTGGGAAGTCAAGTGCCCCCACGGGAACACCGATGGTCCTGGCAAGCCCTTCCCTCTGTGGCCTGTGCGGCCTCGTTTGGGCTGGAAATGAAACCCGCCCAACACACAGGGCCAGGGTCACGGGGAAGGCACCTGGCACACGGTCCTGGTTGAGCAGAACCAGTTTTATTGACTGAAGGGTCACTTCACCACAACAGTACGTCCTTGAAACGTTCTCTGTGAGTCGTGTTTTTTATTGTTCCTGTTTTTATTGGTTAATTAAATTTTATCAGCCCTGCCCAAGGGAAGCAACCCACTTACAATTCTCACTGCAGGTGTGTGTTCCGCTGGCCAGGGCTGTGCTCCGGCCCCTCTCCGGACGGGCTCACCCCGGCCCCGACGGCCACACTCCTGTTTTAACACACCTCCTTCAAACCCTTTCGGGCTTTTGCTAGAACATGCAGTGTTGTTTCACATGTGTGTCTTCAGTCACAGTAACGGTCTTGTGTAAAGCGTCTCCTGATCGCCTTTGCCGGCGGCACCGGCCTGGAGACCTGCAGGGACCCTCCAAGGGGCCGGGACCCTCGGCCGCCCTGCAGCCCCGGGGAGCGTGCCCCACGCTGCCAGCCCTGGGCTTCCCTCCCAGACTCAGGAGCGGGCAGGACGCCCTGGCCACCTCTCCCTCCCCCCACGCAGGTCACGGCACCCACCAGGCTCCCGGGGACCCCGCGGGCGCCCAGTCCCTCCCACAGCCCACGAGTGGCGGCGCTTGAGGCGTGGTCCCCATGGCCTCCGCTGCTTCTGGAGATGCGCTTCTGTCCCTCTCACTGTTCCTCGCTCGTTCATTCTAGATTTTGCAGATCACTCTCCCGACTTGTCACCTGCCCTTCGATCTTGTCCGTAGTGAGTCCCTCATTTCATTGCGGACACACTTGCAACAAGGGCTCCTGTATCTTTACGGGCAGGAAACGCACAGTTTCTGAGCACGTGTGAAGGCAGAGCATTTGGGCCGAGTTGTTTCCAAGCGGCCGGGAGGCGCTGGCAGAGACTCTTCACTTCCATCACCCACTCTGGCGGAGCGCTCCGCTCGGCTGCCAGACTCTCGGCTGTGGGGGTGCAGGGGCGGGGCCGGGTCACGAGCCTCAAGTTCGAGTTTTGGCCCCACCTGCTTGCCTGTCTGGCTCCTCGCCTGCTTGTAGCTGACTTGAGTCTTTAAGCCCCTCCCCCTGCTGTCCAGCACTTTGGCCTGGACCCCACCTCCTTTGGGGCGTCCTGTCTCTGCCTCCCTCACTTTCCACCCTGTGGTGGCTAAGCCTGGGACTCGGGACTCCGACTGTGGAGGTCGGAGGGGGCTGGTCTGTGCCTGACAATCCTGAGGGACCGAGTCCTCGGACACACGCAGGGAGGGAGCATGGAGAGGTGGCAGACAGGCCTGGGGTGGGCTGTCCGGGAAGAAGGGGGGGCCTCGGGTGTTGGGGGGAAGGGAGGCCGAAGAGCCCCCTGCGGTCAGTGGGAGGCGAGGCCAGGTCGCCGGGCAGTGGGACGCCCGCAAGTCCGGGAAGGCGGCGTGAGCTCCTGAGGGCGGCTGCGGCTGGAGCAGGACTCTGGGGGGAGGTCCTGGGGCCAAATGTCCACTGTGTCCTCTGCATACGGCTGGGGGTGTCTTTGCTCCTGTTCCCCCTCGTCAATCTTCGCCCCTCCCCCGTGCAAGGGGCGGGTTGGGGGAGGTGGGGGGGCGGCGGGATCTCAGCCTCTCCCCACCTGCTGGATGGCCGGCAGACACTGACACCAGCCCCGTGGCCCCCACCAGAGGTCCGCTGAGACCCTGGCCCAGGAAGGTTACACAGAACAACAGATTCTGCCCCGGGGACCCCCGTCTCTCCCCTCGGGAGAGTTCCGTGAGGACCTCCGAGCTTCATAAGGAGACACGGATCCTTGATATTTTAATAAAAAGTCTTTCGTTGGTCTGTGTTCCCTGAGTATTATTTCCTAAGCAACGAGCTGGTTTTTCACTGGGGCCCTACCCTGTCCCAACCACTCACCATATTGACTCATCAGATTTATCAACCGAGGTACTGATGAATTAATAATCCCAAATAATGGATGGTAGTCCGGAATGTTGACGCATCTCTGTGGGATAAATGAAAGGCAGAGCCTAGTCGGGGAAGGAAGAGGTCTCCAGGCTCATTAATTTAGCAGTCTGAGCGGAGTCAGAATTTCAGCCTGAATAAATATCGGGAGTTTGTTCAGGCCCCCGAGGTCTTTGAAGAAGTCAGTTATTGAAAGGCTGTGTGGAAAGCTTTTAACCTCAGCGTAATTACCGTCGAGCTCACCCCCGTTTGACTTCCATTAACCGGGGGTCGGAGCAATCCTCCCGCCGTCATTAGCCCAGGTTCAGTGAGTTTGTTTTTTTATAATCGTGTCCTCGCCACTTCCATGCAGATGACAGCGATATGCTGTTGGCCGGGAACCTTCTGGTGCAGACAGATCTCGTCCAGAGCCTGCCCGGAACCCCGGGTCGCTGGACATCCTGCCAACCTCCTCTGGGTTCAAAGGCAAAGCGTTGGCAGAGAACCCGGCATACGCAGGGGCGCAGAGTCCCAGTCCACGTGGGGGGCTCTGGGTAAGACCACAGGCTGTACCTGTGTTGACGTCCCTACCGTTCTTCAAGGTGTCACCGTTATGACAAACTGGGTCAAGGTTGCACGGGGTCTCTGCCCTATTGCTTATAAGTATATATCGATGTACAATTGTCTCAATATAAAATTTAATTACAAAATGTTGGTCCCCATAACCTGAAGCGGGATCCTGATGGACCCAAGCATGAATTTCCCTCAAGACCCTCCCGAAAGAACTTTCAGCGCGAGCCCTTTGAAATACCAAGTATGTAAGTAAATGCAAATAAACCCTAAGCAGGAAATCTGCCTTATGGGTCTCACTCTCTTACTTCCACTGGACTGTATCCACAAGTCACCAAACAAAAGTGTCTGGTTTTTTTAAAATGTTTTTTATGTTTATTTATTTTTAAGAGACAGAGAAAGAGCGTGAGAGGGGGAGGGGCAGAGAGAGAGGGAGACACAGAATCGGAAGCATCCTCCAGGCTCCGAGCTGTCAGCACAGAGCCTGATGCTGGACCATGAGTTCATGACCTGACCCAAAGTCGGACGCTTAACTGACTGACTCACCCAGACTCAGCCCCAAAGTGTCTGGTTTTGAGACATTCCAGATGTGGCCAGGGGATCCCCAGGACGCTCCTCTCACACACACGCGTGCTGTGTGTGCACAAGCAGCCTGTGATCTGTGCCCGAGTTGGAACGGGGCCCACAAGCACTGCCCTTAGGCCTGGTGGCCTCTGCCTGCTTGGCCGGTAGCTTCCTGGGTGCAAGGCCATGCGCAGTTGCTCACACGGTGGCTGAAGCCACTTCGAGCCACAAGGCAAAGTTGAGAAGTAGCCACAGAGACCCTCTTGGACCACAAAGGAGAAAATACTTACTGCCCGGCCCGCGATAAGAAAAGCCAGCTGACCCCGCATGAGAACATCAGCCCCTAGCGGCCGCCTGGGATGGGAATTTCCGGATTTCTCACTGTTCTGGAGAGATGAGATTTTACCACGTTGTTTATTCCCGGCAGTGCTCCCTGGCATGCAGGCGGGGGGCTGGGCTCCCCCTGCCCTCGGGAAGCTCAGAATCTGGCTCCAGACCCCACCTGGCTCAGGTGTGATGCCCGCCCCCCGCCTTATCTGTGCAGGCTCTGTGCCCCCCTCGCCCAGGGGCAGTGGTTGGGTTCTCCAACGGGGACCTGGGTTGGAATCCAGGGCTCAGATGGGGTCGTGGTACAGAAAGAAAGAAAGAAGGGGAGAGAAGGGAAAGGAAACAAAACAGCCCTTCCTACTCAAAGGTAGAACAAACAGAAATCAAAGAAATCTAAAGAAAAGTATAAATTTTTTAATACGGTGGAAATAAGTACATCTGTATCAGTAATCACCATGCATTTAATCAAATTATATGTGATTTGAAGGTACGGACACTATATGATGGAATGTTTAAAAACTTTACAAGAGGTATAAGTAAAACAAAAGTACACAAAGTTCACAAATAAAGGGATTGAAGAGAAATGTCTTGTAGAGTAGCAAAGTTAGTGTCAGACAAATCCGAATTCAAGATACATTTAGGGATGAGGAGGTGCACGCAGGGAATGGTGAACGGTTTATCACACAAGGAGATAGAAGTCTTATAAACGCATATTCACTTAGTAAAATTCTAAAAAGAATGATAAGAAATGGTTATAACCACTTTAAAAGGTGAGTTTTATACACACTAACTTTTTAGGTTAAACAAATAAAAGGTATTTGTCCTTCTACAGATTTGGATAACAAAGTCGACACACTGAGAACATAGAGGTATGGGGGACTGACCCCGTATCCAAAGCAACTTGTACACACGTCATGCACACGTATGCAATACTCCTTACTAGCGTGTATCAGACATTTACAAATTCACACTGTAATCGACACTAGTGAAACCCTAATATTTTCATGGACACAATTTTTCTCTGATTACTGGACAATAAACACAATATGAGTAGAGAAAAATATAGTTTTGGAAACTTAAAAATTTGTTTCTACGTAAATGCAAGTGTCATGGGAAACAGCGTGACCGACAGGCAGCGAGGGTTCACCTTGCAGAAGCGTGCGGCGTGAGGCTAAGCCAGCACTTAGACGGGGATTCACAGCCTTCCGTGGCTTGTTAATGAAAATGAATAAACGCTCAACTCTGGGTTATAGTAAAATTAAAATACACCTAAAGAAAGTAAAAGAAAATATTAAAGACAAGAGCATAAATCAATACCTTACAATACCTTATAAAGAAAAAAAATCAGTTTCAACAAATACAACGTTTTTCATTTAAGGAAAAAGAAAAAAATTGTTAATATGACCTATAAGAAAAGAAGAAATAGCCTATATTGGGAAAAGTGAATATAACTTAAAAAATAGAGATATTTAGGGCTGCCTGGGTGCTCAGTCATTTTAATGTCTGACTCTTGATTTTGGCTCAGGTCATGATCTCACAGAAGGGGGATTGAGCCTCGTGTTGGGCTCTGTGCTGACAGCCCGGAGCCTGCTTGGGATTCTCTCTCTTTCTCTCTCTGCCCCTCCTCACTTGTGCTCACTAGCGCTCTCTCTCTCTCTCTCTCTCTCTCTCAAAATAAATAAATAGACTTTAAAAAAAATAGAGAGATATTTAAAACTCAAAGAGAAGACTGTGAGTGACTTTAGAGCAATAAATAAACATGTTTGGCTCAAATCAGATAATCAGTTAAGGTCAGAACAGAAAAATCACTAGCTCCCCCTGGGATATACAAGTGAAGCATGTGACAAAATTCAACACTCACCCATGATAACTCTTAGCAAACTTGGCAGCTCAAAAAATATACATATTGTATTTAAAGATGAAACGTCATGGGGCGCCTGGAGGGTTCAGTCGGTTGAGCGTCTGACTTCGGCTCAGGTCATGATCTCACAGTTTGTGAGTTCGAGCCCCTCATCAGGCTCTGTGCTGATGGCTCGGAGCCTGGAGCTGCTTTGGATTCTGTGTCTCTTTCTCTCTTTCTGCTCCTTCCTCACGCACGTTCTCTCTCTCTCTCTCAAAAATAAATAAAAATTAAAAAATTTAAAAAAAGAAGGATGAAACTACAGAAGCATCTCCTTTTATGTTAAGAACAACATAAGACTGCCGACTGCAGCCCTGGAATTTAACGTTGCACCGGAGAGAGGGAGGCCCTGGCTAGAGCGATAAGACAAGAAAAGTTACATACGAGTTAGAAGACTTGAAAAGGAAGCATTGAATTCACCATGTTTGCAGATAACAAATAACAGGAAATTCTGGGGAATTTACAGAAAATGCCTGGAACTAAAAAGTGAATCCAAAAAAGGTGCTGGACAAATTTCTGTGCACAAAATTAGAACAGTTCCTCCGAGCTCTTTGTAACAAATTAGAAAGGATAACAGAAGAGAAGAAACATGTTTATAATATGCTGGCGTCCTGGCGCCCTCGGTGGACAAGCACCGCAGAGGACGCGTCTTCAGGCACTAACTCCTTGTTTCTGAGCACGTTTCTTCACCGTTTTCCAACCTTCTCAGGATCATAGTTATCCCGCACTTAAGCTACTCTTAAATATAAAGATACAACACAGAACAAGGTCTTTAGGACAAAATGTAAGTTAAATGTCCTATAGCGCTTTGCAACGCAAGCACGGGGGTCAAACGAAAGGCTGCCTCGGTCTCTCTTGCGTGGCGCGCGGCGTATGACACGGATATCGCTGACAATATTTACAATGTCAGTAAAGTAACCAGGCCCAGGAAAAGCCTAACAAAACACATACATGACATCTGTGGAAATAATAACACAGTTTACGGCGGGCATAAAAAAAGACCCAAAGAAATGGAGAGAGAAATGTTGTCTGCAGATTGGAAACCTCAGTATTGTAAAGCTATAAAATTGAAACATAATTCCAGCCTTGTTTCCTGTGGAACTCGGCGATCTTATTCCCAAGTCCATGTGATGCCAGGGAGGTGGACAGGGCCCTTCGAAGGAAGGGGAGTCTGGAATCCAGCCAACAGCTGTATCTTGCCGTAAAGAATCAGTAACTAAGGCAACACGTGTGGGTCGCTGGCTGTTACGCTTTCCTTCCTTACAAAGAGCAGTCGGAGGCAAAAATGGCAAAATGTTAAAGTCTGTTTAATCTTGATACAAGTACAGGAGTGCCCGTCCTGGATCTTCAAACTGTTTCATTATTTAAATGATGGTTTTAGGGAGAGACGCTGGTCCTTCCCATCCTCACCCATCAGCCTCACTCAGAGCCCAGCGGTGTCCTGCGCACGCATGTCCTGTTCTGTTTCACCTCCATGGCCCCTGTGGTTCCCAACCTGTTGGCTCTGGGAGCCGCGTGGCTCCGTCAGGGCCCGATCTGCATGGTTCCGTCCCTGCGCTCGGGCACCCAGGCCTCAGCTCCTCCTTTTGCCCCAACTCGGGCACCCACGGTGTCTCCCCACAGTGGGGCTTCGGTTCCGGAGGAGACTGCGCGTGAGCAAGCTGGCCTGGTCACTTGGCTCGTGAAGACGTGAAGGACTTGTGTTCAGCCTTTAAAACGTAAGACGTACATTTACAAGCTCTAAGCCTTGAAATTTTTAAATTTTTTTTTTATTTATTTTTGAGACAGAGAGAGACAGAGACCGAGCAGGGGAGGGGCAGAGAGAGGGAGACACAGAATCCGAGGCAGCTCCAGGCTCTGAGCTGTCAGCACAGAGCCTGACGCAGGTCTTGAACCCATGAACCACGAGATCATGACCTGAGCTGAAGCCGGACACTTAACCGACTGAGCCCCCAGGCGCCCCGCAAGCTCTAAGCCTTGAAAAGAAAGCACTGAATCCACCATGTTTGCAGATAACGGGTAATAGAAAATTCTGGGGAACATTACGGCACCCAGTTGTACGCTCCTAAAATCTCCATGGCAATACTGATACTGCCGCACGCCCTGCCGGAACCCCGCTGCTGCCCGTCAGGAAGGTGTGTTCCTTACCCTCCCCCTCGAGCTCTGGGACAGACATGGGGTTTTGTGATTGTCTCGATGGCCAGAAAACAGCAGAGGTGATTCTGGGGACAGAAGGCAGCACCGTGCCTGCCTGACCCGCTCTGCCTCAGGACCCCGGTCAGGAGTGAGGAGGCCAGGCCCCCACTGCTCTGGTGACGCACAGCCACGCCCGGCAGGGGAGGCAGCCCTCAGCTGAACCGGCCCCTGTCCTGTGAGCTGCCCTGCCCACACCTCGAGCAGGGACAGGACATCCCTGAGCCCAGCCCTCAGGCAGGAGCAGGGTGAACGCAGGTTGTTGTTGGCAAGGTGGTTTCTCACTTGATTAGAGGCACCGGGGAGGATGCGGTCACCCAACGTGGCAGAGACCGAGCTGACCTTCAGAATAAGGACCCAGAGGACCAGAAGCTCTTGCTGCCGGAAGCCAGGGGGCCTCGAGGAGGCCGTAGGTGAGGCCCAGAGCTAAGCACCCTGGAGCCCCCACGGCCGTGCTGGAGCACCGACCGGGAGGCAGGAGCCCCCGCACCAGCGTCTGCGTAGAGAGACCCCTCACCCAAGCTTCACGGGAAAGCCGTGAGGACCACGGGGGAGGACGGGGGACCTGCCCCTGCAGCTGGTGGGCCTTGCGGAGGGAGATCACATTCCCACCTTGCAGAGGGGTGACCAGCAGCTCCGGCAGGAGGAGCGCACACAGCATAGACTCCGCTTAGAGCCTGATTCTAGCTTCTTTGAGATTTCTAGAACATTCACCCTGGGGAGGAGGATACCCGGCGTGTCGGGAAGGTCACGCTGGACAGCACTGGAAGGTGGCCGTCCCTGATGCCAGCGGTCTGCCCAAGGCCACGTGGGGGGTAGTCCCCACCGCCTCCCTGTGCCTCCCCTCCGACCCCCTGCTCCACCCAGGCCCGGTGCCGATGGTCTGCGGACACCAGCCTGCCATCTCCCCAGGTCGCCGGTTCCTCAACAAGCACTTTCCTTTGCGACGCACACTTGTCCTCGTGCCAGCTTCGGTGCCGCTCGCGGCCGAGCTGGGGTTTCGGTAACGGTTTCCGTGTGAGTCGCACGCGCTGTGGGCGCCGCGTCCTCGTCCCGTCCCGAAGACCGGGCTGTGGAATTCGCCCTCCCATCGGGGCAGGAGCAGTTTTCTCTGACATCATGAGCGCCTGTCTCGCTGTTCATGGTGATTCCGTTTGAGCCGACGGATCCGCAGGCCGGGCGAGTGTCCGGAATGGAACCACCAGCAGAAGGCTGTGTTTGAAAATTCCCCTGAAGATCCGGGTCCCAGACACAGGGGCCTGGAGCCGCCAGGAGCTGTCGGGAGGCGGGTGCTCACTGTGCGCTCGGAGACCCTGTGCTAATTGGCCGGGTGAGGCCCGGGGCCAGGGCTGAGTGTGCTGGCACGGCGCACGGGCCCTGAGCCTCGCGCAGTCCCTGGGAGACGCGGAGCCAGGCGGACAGCTGTCATAAATCAGGGCCTGCATCTGGGCAAAGCCTCCTCACGTCCTTGGAAAGTTCAGTTGTGCCTGGCGGCGCCGCTGCTTCCCTGCCGGCTCCCACACGAGGGTGGCGAACCAGCCTGACTCCCGCCGACTTCCAGGGGTGAACCTGGCCAGCCGGCGGGGCGCCACGGCCCGCGGAATCAGGACTCTATGCCCCACTGGGGAGGCAGGATGGGCTCCCAGGGGCGTGGGGGTGTCTGAACGCCTGACGCCGACACGGACCCCGGACACCAAGCAGATTCGGTCCACAGCAGGTTGTTTGTCCGCGTGCTCGCGGCCCTGGGGGAAGAGGAGGTCACTGCACGTGCCACGGGGCCACACGGGGCTGCACTCGGGAGCAGAGCGGACAGCCCGGGCTGGGGAGGCCGGCCCTGCAGGGCGGGGGGTGGGGTGGCCGGTGCCCACGGAGGACATACTTGGCTTGTTCGAATTGCTCCGAGGGCTGGCAGGGACCCAAGCCCCCTCCTCAGGGCCACGCGGAGCCTGGTCCCCGGGGTCAGCAGGGTGGCTTGGCTCAGGGACTGTCTATGGAGCGGAGTGGTGGGGGGACCCAGTCGTTAGGCCGTTCTGTTTCCTGTTTTCACCAGACATCGAGGAAGCACCTAATTATTGGGCCTTGACTTTAAGTTTTTCGCCACAATCCCCGAGGCCGAGGCTGAGTCCCGAGTGGCGACAGTCCGCCCTTGGGGAGGCTCCTGGGTGCGGCTGAGAGGTGACAGGGCCAGCTTCACTGCATGGGGGTGTGAGCACGCCTCGTGGCCTGTGTCCTCTCCACCCCTACACGCCCACCGCGAGGGGCTGCGGCCAGTCCCGTGTGACGTGGGGAGCTGAGCAGGGGGCAGGAAGCAGCCTCCCAAGGTCACATGGCCAGGGCTGCTGTGCCCGCTTTCCCCCAGAACCTCCTGTCCCAGGCGGCAGGGGGCAGAGAGGACATTCCACTTAGACGTCCCAGGGCAACCGGCCGCGTGCTGAGGGGTCCTCCGTGGACGTGAGGTGATTCTCATGCTGAGGAGCATGATCCCAGGGCTCCAGACAGAATGCGGGCCGTGCGCACAATGAGAGCGCAGATGATGGGGGTGTTCAGAGAAGTGGGGCGGCTGGTCACCTCTGAGAGCAAGTGCCCTCGCTGGCCTTGCCTTTGGGCATGTAAATGCGGTGCCGGGGGCTGAGGGCTTCCGTGTAACCCGCTCTTCACCCCGTGAATTTAGGACCAGGTGTGGGGTGTGGGTGAGCGAGCGCATCTGCGCAGGGACGGCCGTGGGCTGGCCGCCACGGGGGCCCCAGGGGCAGGGCTGGACCTCACGCAGGTCCTGCTGGGTTCCTGAGTGCCTCTGGGGGGCCGGGCACCGGGCGGGGGCGGGAAGAGCAAGGAGCCCGGAGCTCACACAGTCGAGCACAATCGAGCGCACCCACTTCGAGAGATGGATTTGCGGTCTTCTGCCGCGTGTCTACACCCACGCGTGTCTACACCCATGCCCTGTCACCCCCAGCGATGGTTCGGTGGCCTTCCTCGGCTGCTGAGACGGATTCCGCAGCAGACATCTGCCTTTTCCTGTCCCCCCTTCTGCGTGCGGACACCGGGGGACCTTGCGCGTTTTTCCTAATTCGAACTGCGTCACCGTGGGCATGCCTGGCCACGTCTCCTCCCGTTGCTCCTGCGTGGACGCCTGGCGTGGAGCAGCGGGACCATACGCTTGGCACGCGTGTGACTTCGAGGAAACCCCAGGCTTGCGAAGCGCCCGTGCCGTCCTCCCTCCCTGCAGCCGCGGCCGAGTCCCCATTGCTCCCTGTGTTTGCCGACGCCCGGCCCGGTCGGTTGCTCTTATTTTTGCCCCTGGGGTCCGTGCGTTACGACTTCCGCTTGGGGTTTGACGGGCAAACCGCGATGACGACAGACACTCGGGGCCTCTCCGGTGTGGGCTTCTTTGGTGAAGCTGATGCCTGTTTCTGAAAGCTGTTTATTTCGTGAAGTCGAAAGACTTTATTCGTTTCCTGCAGCAAGGACGCATCACGGGCCGGGACGTCCCCTCAGACATCCGCCCCCTCCCGGTCCTGGAGGCTGGCGGTCCCAGGACGGCTGTGGGCTCTGTGGCTTCTTCTTGCCGTGCGGACAGCTGGCCTCCCTGTGTGTCCTCCCTGTGCGACTGTGCTTCGTCCTGATTCAGTCCTATTAGACGGGGCCCCCCCGGAAGACCTCATTTTACCCCAGTTTCGGTTTTGAAGGCTTGATTCCCACCTCTTTCTGGGATGCTGGTGGTTCGGGCCTCAGCACACAAGTCTGGGGGACGCAGCTGAACCCACACGATGACTGAGCTCCGGGCCCTGGATGGGGGCGTCCACGGTCCACAGACGCAGCACCGCCGGCCCCGGCGGGGTCGCCACTGTGCCCACGTGCGCCGGAGGGCACCCCGGAGGGCTGCAGGGGCCCCGCATGCGGGTGAAGGGCGCCCCTGCCGGCCCTCCATGCGGCCCCCGCGGGCTCCCTCCTGTGAGGGTGAGCATTCGGGACTAGGGAGCGGAAGCACCATCTGGGAAACCCGATTTGGGGCGGAACTGAGGCTCTTTGGCTGCTGTAATGACTCATTTCTGCCCAGGTGACTGGATCAGCTCTGAGGAAAATCTAATCTGGTGAAGACATCTGTCAGCCCGCTGCTCTGCCGTCCAGCCCGGCTGTGGGGTCCCCGAGGTCAGAGTCGTCAAGGGGCCCCCTCCCGCCCCCTCGGTGGGGGCCCCAGTGCGCGGCACCGTCCCCCGGGCCCCGAAAGCCACAGAGAAGGTGATGTGGTCCTGCCTCCTGGGGCCGGGGGGCCAGAGTCCCCTCCCCAGGCTGCGAGCCCCAGCCCTGACCTGTTGCGGAGACCCAGACTTGATTTTAAATAATACAATTAAAAATTCCACCTCTGAAACATGGTAATTGTAATCTGTCTCAGCTCTAAGTGTAATTATATTAAACTCGATTTTTCCTCAAATATGCATTCTAATTCAATTTTCCTTTTTTTCTCTTCTTAACTAAATCTATTATCATTCCCTCAGTTAAATTATGCTTATTTAATCTTTGATGAGACCTTTCACTGGCAATCAGCTGTTTTAAATTAATGCCCCCAAGCCTCGGGGGGCCTGGGGCTCAGCTCCGGCTCCGGAGGCTCCGGGGGAAGCTGGGAGCCAGCAAGCGGCTGCGGACCCCCCACCCCCGGGAGGGGGGCCACGCGGGAGCCCGGGGTGCACCCGGCCCTCCCTCCCCCCCGCAGGGCGGCCCGGAACACGCCACCCCCCGCCGCCGGAGAACGCAGACTTCCGCGGAGCGCTGGCGGCCGGGCGCCCCTCACGGGCAGAACTTCCTCGCAGGAAAAAATAATTACTGCAGGATACCAGTGCTGACCTCAGTGATTCTCATTATAATATTACTTAATTAAGTATAAATCCCGTGGGTTTATAGCTTTCGTGCAGCCATTAAACCAAACTAATGCATGAGTTAAACACAAAAATAATCAACAAAACAAGTGCAGTGCAGGCCCTCGGTTCGGAGACCAGCCCGGTCCAATGCCACCTGTTCCTCGGGCGGGTGCCGCCTGCCTGCGGGCCGGTGTCACCTCCACCCGTCCTGGCTGTGACTAGGGGCGCTCCACGCTACCCCCCGCCCCGTTCCTTCACCCGGAACCTCGGGGCTGGGTTCCCGGGTGTGTGGGACACACAGGAAAGTCACTCACTGGTCCCCACCCCACCGCAGAGCCGCGGAGGGAGGCACTGGGACACGGGGCTGCCCGGGGGGTGGAGGACAATGTAAAGCAGACATGTGGGGACCCCTTGGAGACCCCCCAGCTCTTGCTGCCCTGCAAGGGGTCTGCTGGAGGGAAGGTGCAGCAAGGAGCTTGTGGCCATCCTGTCATGTCCAACGGGACATGTCCCGTCCACTCCCTCACCAGGGACCCTGGCCTCGGGCTCATGGGCACGGCTGCACGACTCAGTGGGACCTCACACGCCGGGTGACTCAGTGGGACCTTGCACATTGGTGACACAGTGGGACCTTGCACGCCGGGTGACTCGGTGGGACTTCGCACGCCGGGTGACACGGTGGGACCTCACACATCGGTGACACAGTGGGACCTCACATACTGGGTGACACAGTGGGACCTCGCACACCGGGTGACTCGGTGGGACCTCGCACATCGGTGACACGGTGGGACCTCGCACGCCAATGGCCACCCAGGCAATCCCGAGGGGGCAGTGACTCCAGAGAGACTCAAATGATCCCTCCGAGCCTCAGTTTCCCTGACTGTAACGGCGAGCACAACGATGGCACAGCGGGTCCTTCGAGTGTTCGTTCGTTCCTTCCTTCATTCATTCACTCACTCACTCACTCATTCACTCACTCATTCATTCACTCATAAACTCGCTCCAGGGCATGAAATCGCCGGAACACGGGTTTCAAACTATTCACTACACGAATCGTTGATGCAGATTTCACTACCGTGGAATCCGAGATCATTAGACGGCGGGGCTGCGGTCCCCTCACCCCCGACGCTCTGGGTCCGCGAACCGCAAAGCCGAGGCGTGGTCTGGAGGGTCTGGCGCCGTTCGGGGGAGAAGCTGGGGCTCCGTGTCCCGCTGGCTGGCCCTGCCAGGCTGGCGACACCCGCCTGTGTGTCACACACGTGGCCACAGGGTGTCCAGCAAGTGATCGTGATACGAACGTGCGGGCACAGAGCAGGGAGACCAGCCTGCCTGTGCCTGGCCTGCCCCCGTCACGGGGTGGGTGTCCCGGGGCATCCGGCACGGGCACTCCCTGAGGAGTAGCTCAGGAGCCAAATGGCAACAGTGCCACAAAACTGTTCCTACACTGGGGCATCGGGAGGCCCCGGACGTCCGGGAGGATGTCCACTGGGCTGGCCGGTGGGGAAAACTCAGGCAGGAGGTGATGCTACATCTCGAGCAGGAATTTCTAACTCTCAGGGAGACCTCAGGTTTTCCTCTTAAAGCCTTCAACTGATTGGACGAGGCCCACCCGCACCACAGAGGGCCATCTCCTCTGCCCAGAGTCAGCTGATGTCAACCACATCTACACGATTCCTTCCCAGCGACACCTGGAATAGCATTTGGTTAGGAGCCTGGGTCCCTGGGCCCAGGCTAGTTGACACAAAGTTATGTGTCACCACGAGTCCACCACCGTCGGTGAGGCGCTCGCACGTGTCCTACCTCACACTCCCTCCCCAAACAGGGACAACAGGGTCACACTTCTCCCTGAGGTGACACAGTCACCGCGTCAGCCTAAGGCATGTCGACCCCTCCCGCAGAGGAGTCAATGCCTACTCCTTCCTCTCCGCGGCGTCCCGCAAGCAAAGTGAGGGCAGGCAGGTGACAGTCCTCACACTGTGACATGAGGTCAGTGCATCCTGTGTGACAGGGCGAGGGGCAGGGAGAGGAGGAAACAGAGGTGTTTGCTATGCAAACACACACGTACACACAAACGCACACACACCCTTGCACCCACACGTACACACAAACACACACACCCTTGCACACACATGCACACACAAACACACACCCTTACACACATGCACACACAGTACGCATATGCACCTGCACACACGTACATACAGTACATGCATACACATGCACACACACGTACACACACGCATGCACACTCACACATCGTTGCACACACATACTCTCACACACACACTCACACACACACACAATACACACGTACAGCCCCTCACCCGACCGTGGTCCTTTGCCAGGTGGGGTGACCCAAACTTTCATCCGTCACCGACACCGAGTCCCGGCCCCCCCCCAGCTCCCCGACCCCGAGGGACCCAGGTCTCCACCGCGGAGGCGCTGGCGTGTCCCCCGGGCGCTGCCCGGCTGCACCGAGCCCTGCCGGACGGGAGAGCGGGGCCGCGCCCCCACGGGAACGAGGACGTGGGTGCGTCAGCATGTTGCCCCGGGGACGCCCGCTGCCACCTGGGTGCGTTTCGCGTCCGGACCCGGGCCCACATCCCCCAGTACAGAGGCAGAAAGCGCAGACGTGCAGCCTAAGGTTTAATGGCCACATCGCTGCGAAGTTCACATGTGGGTGTTATTTTTAATTGCAAAAAAATACTAACCAGCATGTGATTTTTTCAAATAATTAAAAGTGCTTTGTAATTGTGACATTCCAATACGCACAGCAAAAGGCTGATTATTCAAACATTGAGTCTAATTGTTCTGTGATTTACATTCAATTGACGGCCAGACATCTCTCAAATGTGTGAAAATGGTCTGTAAAAATCAGTTCATTGTGTACGAGCTGCAAGTAGCAAACGTGGGTCATCCGGGGTAGGAAGCACAGGCGGGACAGGCCTGCTGGGGGGACCTGTGGGGTGGGCGCCCCTTTCCAGGACAGGGTGGCCGGGACAGGCGGTGGGTCCTGAGCCCGGATCTGCGGGGAGAAGTGAGAATGCCCTCACCTCTCCACGGCGGCAGGAGTAACGGCACCACCAGTGCAGGACAGCTTGGGCCCCGTGCTCGAGAACCGCTGCGCATTCGGGACGGTGCCAGCGGGGCGTCTACCCCAGCCCGGGGCCTCCGAGCTCGGGGCTCGGCGCCCTGCCTGTGAGCGCGACAGAGCTGCGGCGCCATGAGCGGTGGACGCGCCCGAGAGAGAGCGCCAGGCTTTCTCACCGAGGCCCGACGGGCCCGCTGCAGTTTGCTGCAAAAACCTGTAAAAGTTGGCTGTGTGTCTGCTTCTGGGCTTGCGTGCGTCTGTGGGTGCGTGTGCATGCCTGTGTGCGTGCATGTGTGTGCATGTGCATGCGTGTGTGCATGTCTGTGTGCATGCATGTATGTGCCTGTGTGTCTGTGTGTGAATGCCTATGTGTGCATGAATGTGTTTGTGTGTGCACGTACGTGCGTGCTTGTGTGTGCACGCATACGTGTGCCCCAGACGTGGCCGTGCTCCCTCAGGGACGGGGCGTCCAGGCTGCATTCTGGCTCCGCCCAGCCTGGCCCAGGGCTGCACGGATGGCCCTGGTTCCCAGGTCTGCACCCCCGGGGTGACCCCTGCCCAGTGCAGGGCAGAGCCTGACGCTGCAGGCTGGCCTTGGGGGCACATGCCAGCAGCCCGGGTCCCAGGACCGGGGAGCCCAGGAAGCCCGTGCTGCGCTCGAGGCCCCGGGACCCCAGGCTGTGCCCTCCTGCTCTGAACCCTGAGCCGTCCCTCCCTGAAGACAGGTCTCCCAGGAGCGGCTGCCCCTCCGGCTGGCTGAGCCCCTGATGGTATTTTATCTCCGTCCCTTTCGCCACACACCCCTTTCCCACCGGGCTCGCTCTGCCTTCCCTTCCCTTTCCCGAACCTTCCCATCGGTCAGCAGGTCGTTTTTATAAACACTTCTCACCTCTCTACTCCCCATGGGTCGCACAAGGACTGATGTCACTCTTCAAGTTCAGAGGCTGACAGTGAAGGGACAGCAGATTCGGGAACCACCTCTGTCCTCCTCGGAGAAGGCGGGGGACGCTTTGCCTGGACGAGGCCATCGGCACACTCAGCTCCGCCTGAGGAAAGTCCCCACCCGCGCCCTGAGGGCAGAACAGGAAGCAGGGACCCCGGCTCTGCCCCTGACCCACAGCCTGGAGTGGTCTCCCCTTCCCGCTCCTCCCCTGCAGGGGCCCCGCCAGTGAGGGGGATGGGTGGAGGGTGGCTCCGCCCCTTTCAGCCCAGTGCAAAGACTCCAAACCCTCACCGGGAGCATCTGCCTTCTCAAACAGTCCCTCTCGAAACAGTCACTGTCACGTGAACAAAAATGAAATCCGCCCATCTAATTGATCAAGTTCCGCCCAAACTTAGACATCAGATGTTTTATTAATATTTTCTATCGCCCTCACAAAGTTAAACCAGCCATGAAAATTACAGTCAACGGAAAGAAAAAAGGCTGAAAATGTGTTCATTTGCGGGAGTGGCCGAGCAGCCGGGCGGGTAATTTAATCACAAGGGACGGAGGTGAGCTCCGCGCGCTGTCTCAGACGCAGACACCGAACGTCTCACGGATGCCGAGCGTGCGGGAGGGAGGCTGCGGCGGGCGAGCTGGGGCCGGAAACACGGACGCGGCCTTGGACGGCTGTCCCAGCAGGACAGACGGACGGAGCTGGGCTGAGGCCGCCAGCACGGCCGCTCACACAGCCCGATGCAGGGACGTGACCTGTCCTGCCCGAGCCACAGGCAGAGCGCAGGGTGCTGCCCGTCCTCCCCTCCCCTCCCTGTACGCCTCCTCCCCCTCCCTCCTCCCCCTCCCTCCTCCCCCTCCCTCCTCCCTCTCCCTCCTTCCCTCCCCCCCTCCCCTCCCCCTCCGGGACCCCATAGCCAGTCACACCCTGCTGGTCTGAGGCTGGGGTGTGGACCAGGGCTGGCAGGACTGGCTCCCTGCAGGGTCTTCAGGGGGTCCCCCCCCAAGCCTCTCTCTGCTCCACGTCCCCATCTTCTCCGCTCTTACAGGGACACTGTCTTCACATTCGGGCTCAGAAATCAACAATCATCTCACCTCAAGGTCCTCGTCTCCACGGCACCTCAGAGACGCCTCGTCCCAACGAGGCCACACGCGCAGGCTCGGGTGGACATGGATTCCGGGGAGCACCGCTCGGCCCCCACACTCGCCATGCCCTCAGCAACCCCCGAGCCCCGATCGCCTCCACGTCCGCCCCGTCCATGCCCAGCCCCTGGCAGTGCTGGCCCCGGACTCACTGCAGTACTGTGTGGGCTCTGGGGGCCCAGGGTGACCCCGGTTCCCACCGGCTTTGCCGTGCAGGCCTATCACTGTCCCTGATGGGCACTGCTGCTGGCCACCCTCCAGAACGGTTCACCCCTGCAGCCCTGGCCCTGTGTCCAGCCCGGGCCGCACGGCCCCTGCTCCGATGGCGGTCACACTGGGGCGCTGTCCCCACACTCCTGTGATCTCTCAGCCCTCTGCTGGCTCATTTCTGCAGGGGTCCACCTTGACCCCAGGCACAGGGAGGCAGGCTGAGAGCCACGTCTGCACAGCCGGGCTCCCCAGAACAGCACCTGGGGGAGGGTCCCACGCGGGCTCTGCCTGCGGCCTCCTCGCGGGTTTGGGGTTTGGATTTGGTGAGTCTCCCCTTCCCAGAGCCGGGCCACGTCTCTCTGTCCCTTACTGCCTTCGGCGCCGTGAGCTGACACAGGCCAGACTCCGGGGCAGAGTCCAGAGGCTGTGACAGCGCAGGTGACACGCGCGTGAGTGACCATCTGCTCCGGGAGGCCGACAGGACATCTGGACGTGGGGCCCTCCGGGGGGTGTGTCCTGTCCTTGTGCAGGTCGCGGTGTTGGGGGGAGACTGAGGACGGGGCTGGATCTGCCTGTGTTTCCTGCAGCTACAAGTGTCTCTCCAGTTCCGTCAGTAGAGACCCAATTTCGGGAGGGCTCCGGCCACACGCACTTGGCCTCAGGTCTGGGGGCGTGAGCACAGGCCCCCGCGCGCCTCCCGTGCGCACCGCAGACCCCCTGGCGCTCGCACCCGCGGCTGCAGGCTCAGCAGATACAAATGGGGGACGCCGGGAGCGACGCATCCCAGACACGCAACGGCTGCGCGTCCAGGGACGCGCCCTGCGGTCATGGCAGTGTCTGGGAGCCGCTCGGACAGAAAGGGGTTGCTTCTCTGAGACTCTGACCTGACGGGACAGGCTCCTCGCTGGGGACCCTCTTCTGGCCAAACAGCCGACAGCCTCACGGGACGTGTGTCCTCGTCGGGCGTCCAGACGACAGCAGGTCAGTTCTTCACCGAGACTTTACCTGTGCAGCGTGGGGGAGGAGGGGGAGGCGTGTGCGCGTGTGTGTGCACGCGTGTACACGTGTGGTTCATGCGCGCCTGGGGGCAGACACGTGCTCCGGTCAGTGTCACCCGCAGGTCCTGGAGCGTCAGGCATCAGGGACGCTTGTGGAGTGAATGGTTCGATGGAGGAGCCCCTTGGCCGCCTGGTGAGCCAGGCTGGGGGGAGGCGGGGCTCGGGGGAGGCGGGGCTGGGGGAGGCGGGGC
>CM053571.1:1347729-1379310 GCA_028646485.1 Cryptoprocta ferox
GGAGGAGGCGGGGCTGGGTGGAGGCGGGGCTGGGGGAGGCGGGGCTCGGGGGGAGCCGTGCTGGGTGAGGGGAGGCGGGGCGGCGGAGGGGCAGGACGGGTGCGCTGATGGCCAGCAGGTGTCCGGGCTCCGGCAGCGCAGCCCTCGGGCACCCGTCCGCGCGCCGCAGCTCTCTGGGAGGGAGCGTGCCGGCGTCCAGGGGCCTCGGCCTTAATAAAGTCATCAGCTGGCCTGTGTCTGGATTCATTGCAGGGATGTGACTCCGTGTCCGGAGGGAGACTTCAACAACCCGTCCATGCAGCCGGTGCTCCGTACCGTTCAGGGCGCGGAGAATTGTGCTGGCAAAGGGCCGAGAGGGCCCTCCGTGTCCTGCTCTGGAGCCTCGCTGCCCATGGCCCGGGGCCCTGCGTAAACCGAGGAACGCGTGGGGAGGGGACAGGCAGGACGCACACGGAGGTTACATCCTCCCCCTGTCTTTGAAAGAACTAACAGGGATTTTTGTTTTGCTTCGTTGTATTTTTTTTTAAGTTTATTTATTTATTTTGAGAGAGAGAGAGAGAGCAGGGGAGGGGCAGAGAGAGGAATAGAGGGAGAGAGAGAACCCCAAGTAGGCTCCACGCCGTCAGCGCAGAGCCCAATGCGGGCTCACACCTACAAACCGTGAGATCATGACCTGAGCCGAAATCAAGAGCTGGATGCTTAACCAGCTGAGCCCCCCGGACGCCCCATAAACCAACAGGTTTGCTGTTTGTGGTTAGACGCCCGGACGGGATGTGGGGCGGACGCCGGGTGGGCGGGCAAGGTCAGGACAGCCGGTTGGTTCCAATACACGGACTCTGCCAGTCACCAGTCTGTGCACAGGACATGCCGAGACCCCAACCCGTCAGCTGCTTCTCTGTAAGAGTCCACACCCTGGGGGGGGTGTCCAGGGACCCCTCAGAGCTGCCCACTTCCTCTATGTCTGTCCTGGTGGGACAGCCCCGCTGGCCCTGCATGGCCCCAAGTGCGTCACACTGACCGTCCCTCAGCCGGTGCCCTGGGGAGCAGGACCCGTCAGTCTCTGCGAGGCTGAAGGAGCAGATTCCCGCCAATCTCGGTTGCCGTCAGCTCTTCTCACTGTCGCCGGAGCTGCCGCAGGGACTCGGCGCCTGGAAGGTGGGCGATAAGCCACCTCCCGGGTCAGGAGTCCAGACCCGGACCCGCGTCTCTAGGACACAGGACGGGCCACGCTGTCTCTGCCGCAGGCCCTGCTTTTGTTTCTGGTTCTGAGGACTCGGTCCATGCCTGCGCCCGCCGTCCCCGCCTGGGCAGCTCGCTGAGTGCGTCCCGTCGTTCGCTGGGCGGTAAATGCGGCGGCGGACGGAAATGCTACGTCATTCGTGGGACAGGCAATCATTTCATGTAAGAACATGTACACGGCGGGGGCGCCTGGGGGCTCAGTCAGTGGAGACCGACTCTGGATTTTGGCTCAGGTCGGGAGCTCAGTTCATGGGATCGAGCCCCACGTTGGGCTCTGTGCTGACAGTGCAGAGCCTGCTTGGGATTCTCTCCCTCTGCCCCTCCCCCCCACCCCTCTCTCTCTCAAAATAAACAAATAAACTTAAAAATATGTGTGTAAAAAAGAGCATTTACACAGCGGTGAGCAGCCCCCAAAACAGCATGTGTCACAGAATCAGGCTCACGTCCATGACAGGAGGGCGCCAGCCCCGGCAGGCGTGTCTCCACGTGGCCCGATTCCTGCCTCGGTTTCCCTTCCTGTCTCCAGCTCGGCAGCCCCTCCTCATTTGCATAGGGGACGCACACCCTGGGCAGCCATCCCTGCCCCCAGCAATCCCGTCCAGATTGGAGGCGCGGCGGCTGCAATCCATCATGTGCGGCCCGCGGCCCGCGAGCCGGTGACGGCTGTCCAGTCCCGGGGACCAGCCGGCCGAAGCCCCAGGGAGAGCAGTGATTGATTAACAAGCACTCGCCGAGTCGCCCTCTGTAATGGTGATGGATGCGGCTTGGGCCTTCCTGGCAAACTGGTGGTTTATCCATTTTTGGACCCAGAAACAGCAATCAGCCTCCTTCAGCCGGCTGTTAATTACCACGCAGGCCTGCGGGGGGGCACGGGCTCCTGTCCAGGGGGCCCATCTGTCACGGCGCGGGGCGCGTCGGCTCTGGGTTTCTCCCTGAGAGAGGAATTCTTCCAGTGTCTGCTTTCCGGGGCCACTGGGGCCCGTGTGTGGCCTCTGGGTCAGTCTGGGTGCCCCCGATGTGGAGGAAACCGGCGGCCGCGTGGAGCAGGGGCGATGGCGGGCCGGCTCGGCCGTTTCGGGGCCTCCAGGTCTGCTTCTTGGGAGAGCTGTCCTCCGGAGCACAGCCCCTCCTGCGGGCCCGGCCCCTCCTCCGAAGCCCCTTCTCTGTGCCCTCAAGGTTGTAGCAGCAGGAACCTCGGGCTTCACTGACGACAGAAAGGTCGGGAAAGGCAGGATCCAGGCCCCGGCCTCCTCGGTTCTTCCACGGAACCGGCCGTGTCTCAGCCACCAGCGGTGTTCCACGCGGGAGGTCCACGCACGATCCCCTTACCACAAGCAGCCGCTTCCCGTCCCGGAGCACCAGGGCAGACACGAGGCGGCATAGCTAGAAGTGCCCCCCAAATTGCGAAGGTTCTCTTTTTTAAAAAATTTTTTAAAATGTTTTATTTATTTTTGAGAGAGAGAGAGAGAGAGACAGAGACAGAGCATGAGCAGGGGAGGGGCAGAGAGAGGGAGACACAGAATCCAGAGCAGGCTCCAGGCTCTGAGCTGTCAGCACAGAGCCTGATGTGGGGCTCGAACCCACGGACTGTGAGATCATGACCTGAGCCAACCCGACTGAGCCGACCCGGCGCCCCCAAACTGCAAACGTTCTAAGTGCCATTGAGTGAGTCTCATTAAAATCCTGTATTACAGGGAGGGAAACTGAGTCCCAGACCGAGGAAGGCTCCCACATCTGAGGCTGACCCTGGTCACTGGGCACCTGGGAGCGGACCTCGGGTCATCTTACCGCTGCCCTAACGAAAATCCGTGCAGCCCTGTAACGCTCCCACTGCCTCCAGGGCAGGCGGAACCCACGGCCTAGGGTCACGTCCACACGTGGTGGACCTCTGCGTGTCCGTTTAATGAGGTGACACGCCTGCATGGCAAGACTCAGGGAAGCACAAACAAAATACTCTGGATCATGTGTGAGGCCCGGATTTGAAAAATAGAGTGACCGGCGGTAATTAGTGCGTTCGGAGCTGTGCGTGCCAGCCGACGGGCGCCACGGTCTCCATGAAACCTTTGTTCCGAGCCCACGTCTAGGTCGTAAGAGGATGAGCAATAGAAGTCCTTGACCAAGTTGTTACAAATTGTTCTTCAAAAGACGTATTTCTGTCTTAGAACTTGTCTTCAAGGAGGAATAGGGAACATCTATTTATTGTATCCACCCCAGGAAAACATGATGTATGAAAATCTGGATTTACAAAGCAGATACATTTAGGGGACATTATTCATCTTACACGGAAGCAAGAAAATCTATATTTGCAGAAGAATGCACATAGGTTTCCTTCAAATGGCAGCTGTCCTGTGCATGCAAATATTTATTTAAAATTCATATATTCCTTGCAGAAGAAGCACGGGCAGGGCGGACCGGAAACCCGAAATTCCGGAGATCAATCAGGAAAGAATCAATCAATGAAACAACAGAAATTGCCTGGCATAAAAATTCTCAGCAAGCCGTGCCGAGCCTGAGGAGGGGCCGCAGGTGAGCACGGAGGAGGCGGTGGGCTGGGGAGGACTCGGCAGCCTCGTGGGAGCCGGCCGTCTGCTCATCAGGGAGGAGTTGAGGCCGAGACCGGACCTCGGGTCACCTGGAGGCCCCGAGGGAGGAGCCAGAGCAGGCGTCCTGGCTCTGGACTTGTCCTGGGGCCCAGGCGCAGTGGGCGGGAGCAGGGGAATCGAGGGGCCGGCTTGGGGATGGACTGGGAGGTGGGAGAGTGGGTGGCGGCCTGCCTGGGACACAGGAGGTAGAGGATTTCTCTCCTGCCTTTGTGGGGACCGGCCGGGTGGATGGGAGCGTGGCCCCGAGGGGAAGGTCCAGAGACCCCTCTGGACAGGCGGGGCCAGCCAGGTGAGGGGGGACAGGTGGGCACTCGAGTCCGGGTCTTGGGAAAGAGGCTCAGCTGGGTTACAAAAGATTTATCAAAGTTGAAGTCACGAAAATACCTCAAACAAGGACAGGAGCCGGGAGGTGCTCCGGCCCTGCAGGGCCCCATCCTTGTTCTCAGGTTCCCGCACAGGCTGGCCTCACCCCTTCAGACGACACCCCCGGAGCTGCGTGTGTACCCGTGTTACCTGCGGAGACCGTCCAGACGGGCCTTGCTTGCAGGGCGCCCAGGGCCACTTTGGATGGGGAACGTGGACGTGGACCGGGAGGTCCCAGCGGGGACGCTGTGTGGGGCCCAGGGCACAGGCCGTGCCCGGCGGGCCTGGGTCTAAGGTGATGCTTCATTCCCCTGGGATCACGCAGGCCATACTGTTAGGGTGCAGCGTTTATTTTTGTTTGTTACATATTTTATTTTATCAAAGGAACATACGGAATGATTTTAGAACCTCAGGGGATCAGTTGGCCGGTCCCGACCTCACTGTGAGCCCTCTGTGCAGTGGGGGTCACGGCTGTCCACCGGCCCCCTTTACCGGCTCCTGCCCCTGAGTGCTGATTTCTGCCACAAACACAGCTCACCCCTGCCCCTTCCTGCGGCGTCTGTCAGGCTGCTGGTCTCCATCCCTAGATTCTTCGTGAGTTTGCGCCTTGCTCCCCTGCTTGTCACTCTCCCACGAACTCAGCTCCTCCCTGGGTGCTGGCCTGGGCGCCGGGACCCCTGCCTGGGCGCTGGGACCCCTGCCTGGGTGTTGGGACCCCCGGCTGGGCGCTGGGACCTCTTCCTGGGCGCTGGGATCCCCGCCTCACGCTGTGACCCCTGCCTGGGTGCTGGGACCCCTGCCTGGGCTCTGGGAACCCTGCCTGGGCACTGGGACCCCTGCCTGGGTGCTGGGACCCATGCCTGGGTGCTGTGACCCCTGCCTGGATGCCGGGACCCCTGCCTGGGCACTGGGACATCTTCCTGGATGCTGGGACCCCTGCCTGGGTGCTGTGACCCCTGCCTGGGTGCCGGGACCCCTGCCTGGGCACTGGGGCCCCTGCCTGGGTGCTGTGACCCCCGCCTCACGCTGTGACCCCTGTCTGGGTGCTGTGACCCCTGCCTGGGCACCAGGACCCCCGCCTGGGCGTTGGGACCCCCGCCTCATGCTGTGACCCCTGCCTGGGCACTGGGACCCCTGCAGCGGCCTCGCCGTCCCTGTGTGTGTCGGGGGTGACTCAAGTCACCTGGAAGAGAAGATGGGTGGGTGTCTGCTTCCCTCCCGTTTGCTCGGCGAGCAGGGATACGTGGTGTGTGCAGTGTCCTGGCTCTGGCTGGAATGCGAGAGGAGGCCCCCAGCTGGGGCAGAAGAGGGAGCGCAGGGGCTGCCACTCTGAGTCGGGTGGTCTGAGAGCCTCACGAGAAGGTGGCTTTGAGCGTCCAGACTGTTCCCAGGGCCCCGGCTAAGGGAGGAGAAGGCAGATGCTTGGGACTCTTCCCTCCTCTGACTGCCCTTAGATGCCCCCACGTGGCGTCCCCCTTGGACCCCTGGTGCTGCCCGGTCGCCTCACCCCATGCTCTCCTCTAGGGGTCTGCCCACCAGAGCGCTGCCCTGTGGTGAAGACTGTCCCCAGACCGTCCCCACTCGCTCCCCCTGCAGCGATTCGCCTCACTGTCTTTCCAGCTTATCCTGCACGAGGTGGTTTAATCTTCTCCTGACAGCAGAGGTCACGTCGGGTCCTGGGGCACTTCTGCCCTGGACGGGCTTCTTTCTGTTCTCAGTCTTGTTCCGTGGCCTCCGGTTCCCCTCCAGAGACGCGCCGCACTGCCCCACACAGGTGTCCAGGCCTTGGGGGTTGGGAATTACTGGAGCTCCTGGGGGTGAGGGTCCAGGCCGAGGTCAGCTGTGGTCGCCCCCAGATCCCCTGGGGAAGGCGGGAGCAGCCTGGTGGTCTGGGAGCTGCCCTGGGATTCCCTCCACACCGTGGGTGTTTCCGGAGTCAAACCAGCTAAAGGGCTCCGATTCTACATCTCGATCCGTTTGCTGCGCTCGGGGCACCCGCGAAAGACGGAGGAGGACGATGCTCACTGTCCCCCAGCGGCCGGCACTCGGGCTCACAGCGCCTGGGAGACCCCGGGCCGTGGACAGCAGCCGAGCCGGGTCCTGGCCTGGCCTCACGGTCTATGGCTCCCGCTGCCTGTATGCGGACCCCAGCTGACGTTCAGGGGGCGGGGGGCGGCTGACTAGGGCAGGGTCCAGCGCGCCGTCGGGCTCGGTGTGTGCAGGGGACTCCGCAGACACGCACCCCGGCGGTCCAGCGTCTGGCCCCCCGGGCAGGTGGGGGGCTCTGCCAGGCCTGCCCGTGCCCCGTGGGCTCAGTGATCAGCAAGGGGACGGGGCCCAGGGTCACACTATGCCCCCAACCCTTCGCTCCACAAGGAAACAGGTCCCAGGGCTCTGACCAGGTCCCTCCTCAACTGGGGGTCCTGGAGCCTGACCTCGGACGCTGTGACCCCGGGCCCCCAGCCGGTTCTGGACTCGTGTGCGCACGCGCCGCGGGCCCGGGCGGCTCCTCGGGGCCTCTCTGACCGCCGCCCCTCTCCCTTGGCTCCCGCCCCCACCGCGCCGCAGCCAGCGGGGCCCCGGTGCACACGGGGTGCTCAGCCGCGGCAGAGGCCGGTGGCGGCGACACGCGGGGAAGCGGATCCATCCGACTCCTCATCTGGCAACGTCAGTCACCGTGTTTGAAGCCTGCACACCGGGCTTCCTTCTGGGGCCTGGAGCAGGGGCCGCCGGTGAACCCGCAAGGAGGCCCGCGAGGGCCCCGCCCCCGCCCGGAGGCCCCGCCCCGCCCGGAGGCCACGCCCAGAATCCGCGGCGCCTCCCGGCGGCTCGGGGGGCGGGGCCTCTGGACCACACGCCGTCTGCCCGAGCCCGCAGGGTCGTCCTCCGCGGGCTGGAGGGGCTGTTCCAGCCAGAGCCCCGGCCGTGGCCGGAGGAACGGGTCCTCACACCTTTACAGAGACAACGTGGCATCACCCCGCTCCACTGACGAGGAAGTGGGAGCCTAAGCCCCTGTTTTAAAAAAATTTTTTTTTAATGTTTATTTTTGAGGGAGAGAGAGAGAGAGACGGGGTGTGAGCAGGGGAGGGGCAGAGAGAGGGAGACACAGAAATGAAGCAGCTCCAGGCTCCCAGCTGTCAGCACAGAGCCGACAAGGGGCTCCAACTCACGAATCAAACTGTGAGATCGTGACCTGAGCCGAAGTCGGATGCTTAGCGGACTGAGCCCCCCAGGCGCCCCTAAGTCCCTGTGTAACAGCAGGCACCCCGGAGCCCGGTCAGCAGGGGGTCCAGGGGACAGCTGTGCCCTCAGTGTCAAGTGGATCTGTGCAACGGTGCCCGGAGTGAACAGCCCTGCCTCTCTGCCCTGACCCCACCTGCCCCCCCGGGGCTCTATGCCCACCCTCCCTCCCTTACCCCTGCCCATCACCATCCCTGTTGTCCCCAAACAGAGGCCATCCTCCCCGGTGTCCGGGTCCCTGGCATGAACCAGAAGAAGTTTTCCAGAGTCGGCCCCGAGGCCACTCCCACCCCGGTGGTCTGGGGTCAGGGTAAACGAATTTCCTTCCCACCGGGGGCCTGGGGTCTCCTCCCCCACCTGAGGCCCCACCCAGGGCCGCTTGCCTTGTTTCTCACGTGTGGGTTTATTATTGCCCAGGCCTGCAAGGCGGACGTGTGAGGATGTGGGGGCTGGTGACCACACAGTCTCTCATCCCAGTTCCCCAGGCAGAGAGCAAGACAGGGTCCTTGGCAAGGAGGCGTGGGGTTGGCTGCGGGGCACAGGCTGCCCCTGCTTGTCTGATGCCTGCCTGGGGTATCAGCGCAGATGGGGGCGTAGGAGCCTGGAGGTGAAGGAGGTGGTCCGAGGGGTGGGTTTGTCGTGATTCGTCTGCCCGTGGAAGGTGTGCTCACAGCAGATTTATCTGCTCATCAACAGACGGGGCTCCCTCCCGGGTCAGCAAGGCCCCGAGGCTACAGCATGAGACGCAGAAGCAGGACCATGGGGTGGTTGCCACGTGATTGCCATGTGATGGTGGGCAGTCTTTCCTCTGGGCTCCTGTGGGGCCACGCCACCGCCCAGGGTGTGGCCCTGTCAGTGCCCAGGGTGCGAGCTCGCCCCGTCCCTCACCCGCTCCGGCTGACACAGGTGAGCACAGGTGTCCAGGGATTACGAGGATTGGCAGGTGCGCCGGGGGCGTGGGGCCTGTAATCCCTCACCTGCAGACGCCTGTGTGCTCCAGGATCCCCCAAACCACAGACCCAAGCAGGAGCCCTGAGACTGAGGGAGGGCCAGGCCACCTAGGGGTGACGGTGACCCGAGTGAAAAGTGTGTCCCAATGCCTGTTGGTGTGTGAGCCCCGTTCTGGACGATTCTACAAGGAGCCACCGCTCGGCGTTACGAAAACCTGGTTCAAACACTGGCCCTGCCGTTGTCTTGCTGAGGCCCAAGGGTGGTGAGGCTCGGTGCCAGGAGGAGCCGGAGCCCGGGCGTCGTCCTGCGGAGGACTGAGTGGGTGGCCTCCGTGGACAGGTGCCCACAAAGCCTTCCCCCCCGTCAGCACCGGGGTGCGATCTGCCACCCTAGTCAGGGAGCCAGGCGCCGGGCAAGGGACCTTCCACGTTCTGCTGGGTCGCGCCTGAACTGCGTGTAAGCAGGCGGGGCTGCTCGTTAGTGATTCAGAACATGAAGTCTGTTGAGAAATTCCCGCGGCCTCCCTCTCCTTTGGCCCTAGTGAGACCCTCCTGCTTAAGGAAAAAAACCCAGCCGTTCCTGGCGGGCACCGTTTCTCTGCCCTTGGTTATTTCTGGGCGAGGTGCTTATGGAGCCCCACACGGAGGGCCCCTGACCACGTGCCCGGTGACACGGGGCCACCGCCTCCTCCCCTCAACTGCGCACCTGCAGCCGTGGCGTGAGAAGCGCGCCCTCCCTGCAAGGAAGGACAGGGAGGGACAAGTGAAAGTCTGAGAGACTTGTCCAGCTGCTCCCGATCCCACGCGAAGACTCGGGCCGGGGTCCGCAGCCAGGTCACCAAGCCCCCTTTGGGGACACAATGCTCCCCACGAGCAGGAGGCTTCCGGAGCTCCCAGGCACAGAGGGCCTAATAGCTTCTGGTACCATCTAGTACTTTCTATGGAAGACCCCGGAATACGTGAGGGACCAAGGGGAGACAAGAAGTTCTTTGCAAGACCCCGAGGTCCCCACGTGCCCCACCACTGCCTGCAGACTGTCCCTGAGGTGCAGGAGGGGGATGGCAGGACAGGGCCTCAGCGTCCTGTGGACAAGGCAGCCCCCCTCCGCCCAGGCAGCGGGCCCAGCCTCTGCCGTGATCCCCGGCGGGGGGTGGAGTATCGGGGGGCCGGCTGGGACCACTCCCCAGACGCCCCCGCAGACCCCAGGGGCGGCCCCCCACCTTCCGGCCTCTGACAACCTCGAGAGCAGGCTGCTCATTTGTGGAGCCTTCTCCAGAGGGGTGTTGATTGAGTTAAAATTGGATTTCTGCTCAGATTGATTATCTAATGTGATAGAAAAATATACAGTCTGGGAGCAGATTTAGATTTCAGTGAAAAATTAAACTGTTACACCAAGTTGCCCAGTGAAGCATTAAATGCATTCTATATATGATCATATCTGCAGACCGCTCGGCGACCTGGCTGTCACTCCTGCCGCCTTTCCGGAGCCACTTAGCGCACGTGCCCACAGATGGCAGCTGCCGCCTCGGAAGCATCCGGGAGGGCCGGGGGCCTCATTGATTTCAGTGGTGACTTTCCTTTAACAGACGGCAGCTTTGTGGATTTGGGAGGAGTCCCCCGACGCACTCTCAGAAGCAGAGAGGAAGGTGGCGCAGGCGTCCGCGGGGGCGAACGGGAAAGGATGGGCAGCACAACCCCTGCTCTCACAGGGTCGGGGGAGCCGGGCACGTGCCCTGGAGGATCTAAAAAGCTGAGACAGAAACCACCGTGTGCCCTGTGTCCCCCCCACATGGAGGCTCGGAAAATTAAGTTCTTACCATCAGCAGCAGCGTGCCTGGATTTGTCATTTCGGTCATTAGCGGTACAGTAATTAGGGTTTTTTTCCCCCAGATCCAGATTGTAGGATCAGTAGTGGAGATCAGTTAACATAATTGGATTTCTGGATGGGCTTGTCCTTCCCCTCAGTCACCCTAAGTGGCGGACGGCCCTGCGAGTTCATCCCGGCCGTTCTTGCTCTCCTGGCCTGGCGCCCTTTCCATCACACCTCATGAGCATCACGCCCATTTCACACAGGGGTTGTGTCCAACGTGCTCTTGCACAGAATAGATAGATACACGGAGAGGAGTACCAGACATGATCCGGTGTGGCTGGTGATGGTCAGAGCCCTGCACAGAGCGCACCGTGAGGAAAGGTGGCCGTCACGGCCATCCTCTGGGACCAGAGCCTGTCCTGACATGGACAGTGGCTCACGTGGTGCTGCCCCAGTCACGGCTGGGCCCAGTGATTGGCTGCCCTTGCAAGGCCTCGTCCTAACCTGTGGAATGACTTCTGCTGCTTTTACTTGCTTCCGGATAATCTTTGACGTGTGAGAAGTAGGCACAATGAGACATCATAGTCTCATGCATGGACCTCACACACACAACACGCACACTCATCTTTCTCAAGAGCAGGGCTATTCATGCCAAATGACAAGCCACCAACTTCAAAGGGTGGATGGAGACCTCCTAGAATAGCCAGAATCACCAGTTTGCAGCTCACGCCTGTGTCTCTGAGACACTTTCCTCGGGGGATACAATGGGGAATGTGCCAAATTCTCTTCTGAAGGTTACAAGCAATTAACCATGGAAAGGACCCTTCCTTTAGATCTTTCAGTAATGCTCCTGTATTGTTTCCTAGACACACCACTACCACTGGGGCCACAGGGAGTTCAGAATTGCTGAGCACTGCTTAAAACTTTGATGCCTCACTCTAACAACTTTCCCCAGGAGAGCTCCTGGATTTGGAAGAACCCATGGTTCACGTGGAAGCCTGTCTTTGGAACAAAATGCTGGCGTGACTGAAGCCCACTGGAGTCCCCCCAGTGCCAGAACAGAACTTGAAGACTGGAAGGAGAAACCCCTGTGGGGCCCAGCCCCCAACCTCCACACTGGTCCATGGCAGGGCAGCAGCTGACAACAGACTCTTGGCCCAGCCCACTGTCTTCCCCACGGCCCTCCTTCTGTTCAGTTGTTTCATCCAACGTAAGCCTCAGAGACTGCATTAGTCTGGTTCTCCAGAGGAGCAGCACCAGTAGGAGACAGACATGGATGGATGGATGGATGGATGGATGGATGGATGGATAGAGGGATGGATGGAAAGATCAATAGATAGATAGATAGATAGATAGATAGATGAGATGGGTGGTTGATAGATATAAATACAGATGGACAGATATTGATATATAAAGAGATTTATTATGAGATATTAGCTCACACAGTTATGGAGACTTAGAAGTCCCAGAATCTGCCCTCTGCAAGCTCGAGGCCCAGGAGTGTTTATGGTGTAAGTCCCAGTCTGAAGGCAGAAGACTGATGTCACAGCTCAACAGTGAGGCAGAGGGGGGTGATTCTCCCTCCCTTCACATTTTTGCCCTATTCAGGCCCTTGATGGATTGAATGAGCACCCCTTCCACATTGAGGAGGACGATTTACTTACTCAGTGAACCCATTCAAATACTCATCCAGAAATTACTCTCATAGACCCTGAAAAAAGGTTAAACTAAATATCTAACACCCTCTGGTGTAGTCAAGGTGACACATAAAATTGACCATTATGGCCACCTACCTAAAAAAAATAATGATAGTGATGATGATGGCAGTGATAAGGGGATGGTGATGATGGTGATGGTGGTGATGATGATGGTGATGATGGTGATGGTGATGATGGTGATGGTGATGGTGGTGATGGTGGTGATGGTGATGATGATGATGGTGATGGTGGTGATGGTGATGATGATGGTGATGATGGTGGTGATGGTGATGATGGTGATGGTGATGGTGATGATGGTGATGGTAATGGTGATGGTGGTGGTGATGACCATGACGATGGTGGTGATGGTAGAGGTGATGGTGGCGGTGGTGGTGGTGATGACCATGGTGATGGTGGTGATGGTGATGGTGGTGATGATAATGGTGATGGTGGTGATGGTAGTGATGGTGGTGATGGTGATGGTGGTGATGGGTGATGGTGATGACCATGACGGTGGTGGTGGTGCTGGTAGAGGTGATAGTGGCGGTGGCGGTGGTGGCGGCGGTGGTACAGCAGTAATACTCCCGAGCCAGCCTGTCATGTGCATGGACAGTCTGAGCTCCAGCAAGCCCTTCTTATACCACAACGAACACACCCCCTGGAACACACCCTGGTGGCCACATTCCTCCCACTTAAGATGATGGGGAGCAAATCCTGACTCTTCTGCCCAGTGGCTCCCCTGCTTTTCACAGCATGATGGCGTCCCACCTGATACTCTCCTCCGGACTGCACCCCCATCTCTGCCTTGTCCCTGCCAATGCTGGGTGTCCTGGCCAGCCTCCTCAGAGCAAGATGTCATTCACTAACCATTCATTCATTCATTCATTCATTCTTCCATTCAGTTAACACCAGGGGGACAGGAGGAGCCCATGCTATAGGTTGGCCAAGCCAGGCAGGATCAGGAGTCCCTGTTCCAGGTGTGACAGTCCCATCCATGGCCAGGATGCTGTGCCGTGACCACGTCACATGGGTGATGCTGAGGCACTTGAGGCCAGCCTGCCCTCAAGTCTTCCATAAAGCTGGACAGCAGCAGAGCCTCGAAGCCCTCACATTATGGCTGGACAGTGGCATCGGTCCCCTGCAGACCCCACACATGTATCAGCTGGCAGAGTATGAGGTCTTGACCAGAGGGGATGTACCCACAAACACACACGAAAACAAATCCTTTGGGTCCCTCCTAAGAACATCTCCAAGGTATGGGGGGCTGACCCGATGCTCCATCAAGTCCAGGGCCTGCTTCTAACACTAGCACGGAGTTACCATTGCCTGTTCTGCCTCCAGCTAACGTCTTCGCTCCCGCACTCCCCACACCTACTGCCAGCCCCACCAGGAACTCCGGCCCAGGAGCCACGGCAACCATTAACCTTGACAGGACCCCAATTCTGCTTCCTGGGAGAGACTGCCTTACAAGAGACTGGTGGCATTGTTCTCCTGCTAAAAGATCTGCAGCTGCCCCCGTAAAACACGTTTACACCTATTCGTTGGTGATAAAATGATCATAGCAACAACTGTTAAGGAGGACGGGAATTCCCAGGGTCTCTTACTTTTTTGGTAGAAACATAAACTGTGCAAAACATTGGAAAAACTCTTAGCTATCATTGTCCAAAGTTGCACGTTGCCTACCAGATGACATAATGCAATTCCAGTCGCATTTCTAGGTATTTATCCAAACAAGACCCTTGAACATGGGCCGGGAGACATGTGTAAGAACTTCTGCACATTCTTCACAGCCCCCCCAAAACTTAGAAACAGCTGTGCAGGTGTCTTCAAACTTCTGCCAAGGATCAGAGAGACAATATTTCAGAGTTTACTTATATCAGCAAGATGGAGGCAAAGTGATTCGACCCCTCAGCCCTCCTTAGAAACACTGATTTTTAACAGCCACCCACGGACAAGAATGCCTTCATGGGAAACCGGAGGACAGGCTCAGCACACCAGGGGAGAAAAAACCATCCCCAAATAGATGCATGAAAGAGAGGGAGAAGACCACTTTCACTTTTCCCAGTGCCACGAGGCCCCCTCTGCTCGAAATTTCTCCCCTCGGGAAGTGAGAATCAAGTCAGCGCTTAGCTGCCCTGGTGTTGTGCCCTCCTGCCCGGGATCCGCACGGCTGAATAGTCTGGGGACAGGCAGTAGCCGGGAAAGAGGCAGCGGCTCACAGTAACAGTGCACAGATCCCACCAATCAGCTGCAGCTCTGACTAACAGTGAGCATCAGAGCCCTGCCGCTAGCGGTGCACCTGCCGATCCCCACGGCAGGCTGACGTGTGCCCCCACCCCACGCTGGCGCCCTGCACTCCCCCACACGCAGCATACACACGCCTTCACACACAACACACAGATCTCAACAGCTGGGTCCACTCCGCTGGGCTCGGAAAAGGTGCACATCCTTGAACGTTTCAGGGCGGTTTCCATGGGAAGATAAATGAGAGGCTCTCGGCACTCATCCCGAAAACCATGTGACAAGCCCACAGCATACCCAGTGGTGAGAAGCTGGAAGTCTGTGCTCTAAGATCAGGACCAAGACAAGGGTGCCCATTTCTACCACCTTTGTTCAGCATAAGTGCTGGGAGTCCTAGCCACAGTGATGAGGCAGGAAAAAAGGCGGGGTGGGGGGAGGCATCTAAATTGGAAAGAAAGAAGTCAAATTGTTTCTTTTTCCAGATATTGTGATGTTCTATTTTAAAAACCCTAACATCACCACGTAATTAAAACTATTTCCCACTTCCCTTCCCCATTTTGCCCCTCCCCTCTTTCAACCACCATTTTGTTCTCTGTATTTATAGGTCTGATTCTGCTTTGTGTTTATTTTTTTTATTTGCTTTGCTTTTTAGATTCCAGATCTGAGTGAAATCATATGGTATTTGTCAAACTAGAAAACTCAACGTGGCTACTGTAAACATGGGGTGCACGTACCCCTCTGAATCAGCACTCATGTGTCTTTTGGATAGATTCCTGGCAGTGCTATTGCTGGGTCATAGGGTGGCTCTATTTTTAATTTTTGAGGACCGTCCACCCTGTTCTCCAGAGCGGCTGCACCAGCTTGCGTTCCCACTAGCCGTGCACGGGGCTCCCCTTTCTCTGCATCCTGCCAGCACCTGTCTCTTCAGGTGTTGATGTAGGAGGTGGGTGGGGGAGGGGCTAACTAGGTGACGGAGATTAAGGAGCCCACCTGTGATGAGCAGAGGGTGGTGTGTGGAAGTGATGAATCACTGTTGTACACCTGAAACTAGTACAGGACTGTATGTTAACTAACTGGAATTAAAATAAAAACTTAAAAAAGAAACTGCAAAACTTTAAAAATAAGTAACTAAATGGGAAACAACCAGAAGAAAAAACCCTGAAGAACTAATACCAATTTCAATAAATATGCAAAATACAAACTCAGCACACAATATCACAAAAATAGAACCATCTATAGTAACAACAAACTATTCAAGAAAGGAAGTAGGGTAACAGTCCCATTTATAACAAAATCAAAAAGCATAAGATACTTAGGAATAAATGTAACTGAGGAGGCGAAAGACCTGATCACCGAAGGCAAACAAAAACTAATGAAATAAATTGAAGAAGAATTTAAATGAATGAGAAGTTATCCCATATTAATGGATGGGAAGAGTTAATATTTTTTAAAATGTTGATACTATCTCAAGCATGTACAGATTCCATACAATCCTTAGGAAAATCCCAAAGTCATTCTTCACATAAATAGATAAAGAAACAATCCTAAAATTCACATGGAAACACAAAAGACCCCAAACAGCTGAAACAGACCTTGAACAAGAACAAAGCTGGAGTCATTGCGGTCCCTAATTCCAGGTGATATGACAAAGCTGTGGTGATCGAAACAGTACGATGATGAACATAGACACATAAACCCACGGAACCGAATGGAGACCCCAGAAATACACGGTTGTGTATGCAGTCCGGCACCTTCGACTAGGAACCCAGGAATACAAAATGGGGAAAAGATAGTCTAGTCAGCAAATGATGCTGGGGAAAATGGGTTTCCACACACAAAAGAATGAAATTGGACCCGTGTTTCACTCCATGCACATAATCCCACTCAAAATGGATTAGGAACTTAAAAGGCAGACTTGAAACCATAAAACTCCTGGAAGAAAACATTTTAAAAACAGCTTTTTGGCACTGGTCATGGCACCAAAAGACAGGCGACCAAGTGAAAACAGGCCAGTGGACCCCACAGAAGCCAGAAGCTTCTGCACAGTGAAGGAAACCAGCTACGGAATGAAAAGGCAGCCCGTGGAAAGGGAGGAGGTATCTGCAATCTTCTGATAAGTGGCCGATGTCTAAAATATACAAGGAACTCATACAAGTCAGTAGCAAACAAATCCAGATAACCCAATTAAAAAGCGGACAAAGAACTTGAACGGGTATTTCTCAGAAGAAGACATGCAGATGGCCAAAAAGAATGTGAAAAGATGCCCAGCATCACTCAGCGTCAGGGACAGCCATCTCCACGCCACGAGGACGCCACCTGCCCCCGTCAGCCTGACTACAATCAGCAGCACCAGAAACAACGGGTGTTGGCGAGGATGCGGAGAGAGGGGAGCCGTGTTACACTGTTGGCGGGAATGCAGGTGGTGCAGCCGTTCTGGAACCGGCGTGGAGCGTCCTCGGGATTTGTGAAATAGAACTAGTGTATGAGCCGGCAGTCCCGCGGCTGGGCACATCCAGAGGAAGTGAAGTCAGGATTTCCAAGACACGTGTGCACCCCCAGTTCACCGAAGCGTTATGCACGGCCAAGGAGGCAAACAGGCTAACGGGGGGGACGGGTGGAGAAAATGTGTACACATGTGATGGAGTGTTACTCAGGCTTGTAAAAGAAGGAAATCCTGGGGCGCCTGGTGGCTCAGTCCGTTGAGTGTCCACGTTTGGCTCAGGTCATGGTCTCGTGGCTCATGAGTTTGAGTCCCCCATCACAGAGCCTACTTCGGGTCCTCTCTGCCCCTCCCCCGCTTGGTCTCTCTCTCGCTTTCTCTCTCTCTCTCTCTCAAAAATAAATACATATTTAAAAAAGAAGGAAATTCTAACATCTCTGACGACATAGATGGACTCTGAGGACGTGATTGATGCTCAGTGAAATAAGCCAGACACAGAAAGACAAGCACCATATGATCTCACTTGCATGTGGAATCTAAAATAGTCAAACCCAGAGAAGCAGAGAGGTGGGTGGTGGCTGTGGGGGCTGAGGGGAGGAGGCGTGGGGAAGGGGCTGTAGGAAGAGGTGAGGTTTCGGTGGTGCGAGATAAATGAGTCCCGGACACACTCTGCAGCCCAGGGGCCCCACTACCAGTGCTGTGCACTCAAAACGTGCCTCGACGGCAGGTCTTCAGTTACATGTTCTAAACACACCCTATCGGTTAATAGTTGTAATAACAGTGACACTAATAATGACAGAGGAGGCGGGGGAACCTTGGGGAGCTGACAGATATGTCTGTGGTCCTCGGGGGAGGCGATGGCTCCCTATGTGAGTGTCACCCCCTTGTGCACATTAAATATGCACAGCTGTTTACATGTCAACCATACCTCAATAGAGTCCCTTAAAAGAAGAGGAAATACATTTTAAAAAAAGAAGATATGTCAGGCTTTGCCAAGCCACAAATACCCACTGCTGCCACAGTAGTGCCAAAGCAGCCACAGATAACTCCTAGGCAAGTTGGCAGGGCCGTGTTCCAATAAAACTTTATTCACAAACCCCGGAGGCAGTGGATCTGGTGTGCAGGCAGTCGCGTCCTGGGCCCTGACACAGCGGCACACAGGGGTCAAAACAAATGTGTTTCTGAGACAGGATCGACGAACATCGGCAACGTGGCGCTGAGTGAGGAAGTGTGACCGCACGCCGCACATTACTCGTTTATAGAGCTGAAAGCAGTACAAACCCAACAGCACAGCACGTGCGTCCGTGCTCAGAGCACACAGAAATGTAATAAGACACAAATGAGGGAAAGACAGGAGGAGGCAGCGCCCCAGGAGGACGGTCCCCTCAGGTGCCGGAGGTGGCTCAGGTGGGGAGGGGGCAGCGCTTTCGGACACAGGCGATGACAAGTCCCGGCAGTTCTGTTAGCGCTGGGCTCCTGGGCTTAGATCACTGAGAAACCGTGGATCCTGCTCTGTGCACATCGGCAGCACTAAAAAGAGAAAGGAGGGAGGGAGGAAAGAAGAGAATCCCAGAAAAAACAGGACGTGAGGGGACGGAGTGACAGGAGTGGGGAGCCGCTGGTGGCTTGCTTCCTCCTGCCAGATCTGAGCAGCCTTCCTGCTTTGCTTCGAATCCCCGTCCACTTCCTCAGAGTGAGGACAGGAGACAAGAATAGGGCAGCCCCCTCGGGAGGCGTCTGGCCGGAGGGTGCTGTGCTCAGCACTCCCCAGGGCCCTCTGGCCGGACAAAGTCTCCCGGTCTCCGAGGGAGCGAGAACTCTGGCCCGACACCGTCTAAAAGGGCTGTGCCTCAAAAGAGCCTGTCTTTTATTCATTAGAATGGGTTTTTATCGGCCTAAGTGCTTTCCAAGGGTTTAAAATGTTCTGAGACTCTTCAAAAGCTGTGGGAGGAAAGCCTTTCTCATTTATCAGCCTCCCAGGGGATTGAGGGCAGGGGGATGTCAGCTCGCAGATGATTCCAGCAGAGCACTTCACTCTCCTCTGGCAAAGCTCTCCTCACCAGGAAGATATGTTAATACACGTGAACTGGGGGGGCTCATGTGTTGAGTCATAAAAATGGCCATAAATAGTAACGACGGCGTTTCTTTATATTAGGAAAACACTTTAGATTCTTCAAAACCCTGTTGTAAACAATTTCTTCTTTAATCCTGACAAGAATCCAGGGAGGGGTGAGCTGGCTCGTATCAACACAGGAGAGCCGGCTGTTGGCTGTTACGTTTTCGGGAACTCTGAGCTGATTGCTAAACACAGCCATTATTCAGCATTAATGCATGCCCTGGGGATTAAATAAATCACACTGGAAACAAAGGTAATGAACTAAAAAAAAGGACCCCTGTAACTCGGCATCAAAAAACAAACAACCCAATTAAAAATGGGCAAAGGACTTGAATAGACATTGCTCCAGAGAAGACACTCAGGTGGCCAATAAACACACGAAAGGATGGTCAACGTCATTTGGCGTCATGGAAATGCAAATCATAACCCCCGAGACACACCCCCGAATACTGACTGGCATGGCCGCCATCAGCAAAATGGTCAAGAGCAAGATTGATGAGGACGTGGAGACGTTGGAGCGTTTATACATTGCTGGCGGGAACGCAAAATGGCGCGACCATGTGGAAGACAGTTTGGCGGTTCCCCAGACAGTTAAACAGAAGTACCATACAACCTGGTACATCCACTCCTAGGCATATTCCCACGCGAACTGAACACAGGTCCTCAAACACATACTTACACACTATGTTCAGAGAGGCGTATTCACACCAACCAGAAGGCGGAAACAGCTCGTCTGTGGACAGATGAAGGGATAAACAAACTGTGGTCCATCCATCCAACGGGATGTTACAAAAGGGGGAGGTTCTGACACCTGAGGACGCGTCAAAGTGGGAAAGAGCGGTCACAGGACAGTGCTGCGTGCTTCCCTCTCTATGAAGTACTTAGAGTAGTGAACGTCCTTCACGGAACAGAAAGTAGATGGCAGGCGCCAGGGGCTGGGGGAGGGGCCATGGGAAGATGGGAAGTCCCAGAGGTGGGTGGTGGTGATGGTCGCACAGCGCTGTGAGTGTACTTGATGCCCTGAACTGTGTACTTCAAAGTGCCACAGATTCACATGGCTTGCATAGCGTATGTGTCATTACCTTAATAAAGGAACTTGAAAGAGCCCTAATCCAAACTCATCATGTCCTAATTTTTCCAGTGTGTTCTCCTGTTATCTGTGACCTCGAGGTCATGCACGTGGACGATCTCTGTCGCACACCTGTCGCACACCTGTTGCACATACCTCCACTCAGTCCTCCTGACAGCGGTTGACCTCGCAAGCTCCGCGCAGAGAGCCCGGAACTGGCCCCAGGAATGTCTGCGCAGAATCTCCTGCACCTGACTCTTGAATGTGGTAAGATAAGCTGTAAAGAACCCTCGGAAAACCAGCAGACGTCAACCACGGGGGAGCAAGCCCCAGCGCGGGTCCCTGCCGTCCAAACCCAGCATGGTCATTGTATGTGTCATTACCTTAAGAAAGGAACTTTATGAAGGAACTCCCCACGTCCCCAGCCTGTGTGCATAGGAGTCTCTGTGCGAAGGGTCCTCACATGCCCCCCACCCCGCAGAATGTCTTACCCGGGCGGGGTCCTGACTTCTGGGCATCTGACTTGAATTTATCCACACTTTTGGGTCCAACCACACGCAGTTGGCAGGTTGGGCCATTGCGTGACCTTCTCAGGGGGTGTCCTCATGGAATACGCCCTCATACAGAAGTTTATACTTTGATTTTTAAAGAAATACATCATTTCCTAATCGGAAAAGAAACACATGTTCCTTCTGGAAAAGCTTTGGCTCGCCGAGTCACACACGAAACGAACGTGAACCAGCAGACATCGAGCAGACCTCGCTAACATCTGGCACGTTTTCTCGCGGCTACTTTCTATGACAACAGACCGTTTTTCCCCTAAAATTGGGATTGCACTTTCTGTATTGTTTATGGCCGGATTTTATTGAATTGTCTTGTTTCCAAAGCGTATGAGCCATGGTTTTCCGGAGAAAACGAAGCAACAGGATGTGTGTGCATACACAGAGCCTGGGTGTGGGCAGCTGGCTGCTGTGGTGTGGGGGTGGGGAGGTCCAGACCCCGGCCAGGGGTGGGGGGGGGTTCAGCCCCGTCTGAAGGCAGGAGACAGATGCCCCTCGGAAGACAGGCAGGCAGAGAGCGAATACTCTTTACTCTGCCTTTCTTTCTGTTGGGGCCTCCAACGCGGGGAGGTGAGGCCCCCGCACTGGGGAGAACATCAGCCTTACTCCCTTCCCCACATCTAACCTCCTCCAGAAACAACCCCCCCCCCGAGAAACAACCAGAAGAGTGTTTAACCAAATAGCTGGACTCCTCTTGGCCCAGTCAAACCAACACATAAAATTAACAATCACGTGAAGATGACGTGTACCTTACGAGGAACACACACAAGTTTTAAAAAACCACTAAGTGAACTGAAAATGACTCTAAAGGTAACTTGGAAGTATTTATGTGAAAGGCAGTTTGGGGGAGAAAGTGAGCAGCGACTTCATCGTTAGGGCCCCGGTGACGGGGGCTGCAGGAAGATAAAAGAGAGTTTTAGAACCTACTCTGAAGCCCCAAAGAGCAAAACCCTAAATACAGAAGTTTAAATAGAAACGTGCACAGAAATCTCACCGGCAGTCGCGTGGACTGCGTCTGGGGTCTCTGCACCGAAGGGTCGGGGGTCCGCCCGCCGCGCCGGGACCTGGGGGGTGACACCCGCAAGCCCAGAGCCTGCGCAGCTGCCGACCGCATATGGACTCAGAGCGCCCACGTCAGCGTCCCCAGGGGCGTGTAGGTAGGGTTTCTATGACCCCGGGGGGCGGCGGAGAGGACTGTTAAGTAAGCAGAAGGAATCGATGGAGAAAGGACGTGTTCACACGCGGCCGAAGTCGATTTCTACTCTTTTATGTGAAACATTCGTATCTGATTCTCCGGTCTTAGCCATCGATGCTTCCAGACAAATACGGGAAGTAACTCATTGGTTGGAAATTTGCCAAAACAAAAAACATTATTTTTTCCTATCAAGTCCTAATGCTTTTGAGGTGGAGACGCGTGAGTGCGTCCCCTGCGTCCTCCACCTCAGTGGCGCGCGGGAGCGTCTGACTGGGGCTGTTTTGTGTCTGTTCAGAGACAGAGGGCGAGACAAGGAGATGAACCAGGACAGACGGCCGTGAGGCCGGTCATTCCGTGAGGGGCCCGGCTTCCTCGCGCTTAAAATCTCTCCTTCCCAGTCCTTTTTGTCTTGAAAGTCTTGAATTTCAAGAAAATTGTCTACTTCTCCTTTATTTTATTTTTCCCAAAAAAAGAGTTTTTCCTAATCTCCGTAGAAATTAAGGGTTTTCTCTTTATTGTCCAGTTTCATATGCTGAATGTTTAGTTCATTCCCTTCCCTCCTTTTCCGCACATGAAAAAAGTAATTAACTCCAGATATCTCTCTGGTCACCTCAACTGTGCTTGGACTTTGTTATTTCGAAAGCACTACTTTTATTGTGAATTATTACAGTGTTTCTTTTATCTTCCAGATTCTAGGCAGCCGTTGCAATTTCACGGAGTCTTGGTAGGCGAATATTGTTTGTGTAAGTTCTGTTGTTTTCATTTTTTTTAAGTTTATTTATTTATTTGGAGAGAGAGAGAGAGCACGCGAACAGGGAAGGGCAGAGAGAGAGAGGGACAGAGAATCCCAAGCAGGCTCCAGGCTCTGAGCTGTCAGCACAGAACCCAAAACGGGTCTTGAACCCACGAACGGTGAGATCATGCCCTGAGCCAAAGTCGGCCTCTTAACCGACTGAGCCCCCCGGGCGCCCTTTTCTGTTGTTTTCATTTACTGAAGTTTCCTTGGTGAATTTTCTGAAACGTGGTTCAGCGCTGGAGAAGCAGGTGTGTGCGTCTCCTCTGTGATCGGACCAGCACTGGCCACGCTTGGAGCGAACCCCACCCTATACAACAGCACGACCGCGGCTCAGCGCAGTGGCTCCCCGAAGGGGCAGGGGTGCTCTGGGAGCACGTCTGGGCCGAATGGGGCGTTTCCTGGGGACACGCTGCTGGTAGGAGAGCTGGGCAGAGGGGCTTCTAAACATCCTCCACGGCCGGTGCCCCCACGCCCCGCGTCGCTGGCACCGCGGAGAAGCCCTCACGACCCCCCTGCGTCCTTGAAACCCTACCTCCTGGTCTGTGTGATCCAACACCAAGCCTTGCAATGACGATGTGCTGGGAGCGGACAGGGTGTCGAGTGCAGCCTGGACAGCGGCACGTGGCGTCCTCAGCCTGGCGAACGTTTCGCCCGCCATCCCTGCTCTCCCGTGTGGTTCAAGGTCATACGACGCTGCCCGTCTTTCATGGATGCCTGGTTGTAACTTGTCCACCCTCCCGTGTTCAGCCTCTACCATTCTGCCTGATCTTATCCTTTCTGACGAGGACTTCGAATCTGCCTGGGTCCGTAGGGCTCGCAATGGGGATTAAAACATTTGTGTTTCGGGCATAACTGTTGTTTCCTGTTCCTGGTGACATCTGCTCTCGTGTCTTTTTCTTTTCTTTTCTTTTGTTTCCTGTATTTTATACATGCAAGTGCTTTCTTTCGATCTCTTGCAGTGGTTCTCACTGGCCACGTCCTATTTATCACTTCTATCTGCGGCTGCAGTAAGGTTCTAAACCCATTACCTAAACCCATGGTCCCATTCCCAAGCCCACAAGGGAAATAGTGTTTATCGTCACATCTGTATATAAGCTAAGGGATTCTGAGCATTTTACTGCCCAGACCCCCCATCCCTTTACTCTTAACTCTAACCGACTCTGATGTTTTTTACACTAAGCTTCTCTTTTATTATTTTTTTGTTTTATTTGCATCAATTTGACAAGCACGCTGACCACCACTACTTACGCACGTGTCCGTACTCTGTGTCTATGACTTCACCCGCGAGCACTGGTCCCCTGGTGCCTCAGCTGAAGCTCGGAAACCACCCCGTGCTGGAAACCACAGGGACAGGGGCGGGACTCGCCCTGGGCACGGTCACTGGAGACAGCGCTTCTCAGCAGGAGTCGTACGTGTGTGTGACTCCGTGGGTATGTGCCTCCTCGCCATGAGGTCTGGGGGACGACGCCAGCCGGGTGCCACAGGGAGCTGGTGCAGGGTCTGCCCTGGGCATCCGCCTCGTTGGGTGAGGTCTCCCCTACTGCACGGGGACCCTGCCCTGAGCTCCTGCCCCGTCATAGCTCTGCCCTCTGGGTCATCGCCTCTCTTTTGTTGTCCCTTTTCACATCCGTGTCTTTCCGGTGCTTCAGGGCCTGTGTGCACGCGTGAGTGCGTCTTACATGATGTCCAGTTTGCTTTGTCTTCCCCAAAATGGAATTCGATTCAGCCATAACTTACCACACGACGTGGCGTTTCCTCTGGGACAGACAGGGGGTTACAAATGCAACTAAATGTTCTCACGATCGTATCATGGTGAAAGCGTAGTTCCGATCCCTGGATCCCTCTGGGGAAACTGAGGCAGGTGCCTGCTAAGGAGCACGTAGCGCAGCTGGTAAGTGCAGAGGCCGGGCACTGGGCTCGGGGGCCTCATTGGTCTGGGGCGCGGCGGCGTTCACCTGGGGACGCAGGGCGGCTTCAGACGTCTTTGCACATGTCTGGCCTCTGCCCTTGGGGAAGTTTCTGACTCGTTTCCCCGTTTGGGAGGGGGTGTCTCCAAACGTCTGTTCATGGAAGACTTGCCCATCCCGCGTGATCCGAGCCCAGGGCTCACGGGCTTGACCCCCTGGGCAGGGCGTCAGTTTGCTGAAAGCTGGCGGATCTGAGCAGGGTCTCCTGGCCAGGGTCCCTGGTCCTCGCACCCTGTGCAGAGGGGGGCTGGGGTGGGGACGTGGCGGCTTCTCCCGGTTGCTGCGTCTGCACGGGACCCGGGAACGGGGAGAGCCTGGCGGGCATTGGCTTCAAACCGCAGTGTCCGTTGGACCATTGCTCTTGTGTGGTTCCCTGCGGGACCCCGGGAGGAAGCGAGAGGAAACCCCGAGGTCCAGGCAACTTTCACCGCGAGTCCCTCGGACACGAGACCCCCCCCCCGGCTCCCACTGTCCTCCGTTCCTCCTCAGATGCTCCCCCAAATCCGCTTCAATGACTACCCGGTGTCAGGACCAGGTGTCCACAATCCCGAAAGGGCAAACACCACCCTCGGCATCCTGTCGGTGGGGTTTGGACATGCGGGGTCGGGGGGAGGCTGGGGCGCCGGTGGCCACGGAGCGACACCCACATTGGAGGGTCGGGAGCAGCCGTGATGGTGGAGTGGACGGTGACGCCCGACTCTTGCCTGGGGATGTGGCAATGCTCACCCGGGAGCAGGGCCTTGTCCTGACCCCGAAGGAAGGACACACCTTCCTCGGCCTGGGGCGGGGGGCGCGGGGGCCGTGCTCAGGCTGCATCTGCCCTTGAGTCCTCCTGGTTTAACGCTCTGACTGGGTCCCTCATCAGTGAATGAGACACGTGACCTCAGCACATGAGCCTGTTTTATGCTCACGTGAGAGTCATAGACCCACCTTCTGGAACATTCCATGTTAGCCCGCCTCCACCGTTCGCCTGGCGTTTTACCCACCTTGTGATGCCTGGGTCCCTCCCAGGACGCTCACCTGAGCGCACGGCGTTTGTCCCGTGGCACCACCGTGTGGGCCACGCTCACCCTCCTTACACAGAAACCGGGCGCAGCGGTGGTTCCGCCACCTCCTTCCCTTACTGGCTGCGATGCTCTGTCTGCTCCTGGACCTGCCTGCTTTGTCTGAGCCTGACACTCACCTCCGTCCCCGCCGCGGCGCCGCCATCCGCCAGAGAGCCCAGCGCACTGACCAGCCTCCCGGCTCACCTTCCCTCCGCAGCCGCCGGTTCCGATCTCCGTCCACGGGTGGACGTGGGCCCACAGCCCCGGGGAGAAGCCCTCACAGGCTCCTGGTCACCAGAAGCGACAGACCCCCCTGCAGATCCGCCACATCCTCAGGTCCCACGGTGACCGCCCCACACCCGGCCCCCTGGGCACGCAGTGACCCGCCCCCCACACCCGGCCCCCCCGGGCACGCGGTGACCCGCCCCCACACCCGGCCCCCCCGGGCACGCGGTGACCCGCCCCCACACCCCGCCGGCTCCCAGCGCCCACCTTTCCTCCAGCCGCCGTGGGTCGGGGCCCCTCCTGAGCAGAGATGGTTTTTACACCGATTTCCTCTTTCCTTGGGCGTCTCCTCAATGCAACAGGGAGCTCCGCGTGGACAGTCACGTGGCCGCCCGGCACCCAGCACCACGCCCGCACGCGCTGTTGTCCGGTTTACATTCATTAACTGTTGTATCGGTCTGTAGCTTGTTGCGTTCTCTGCCGATTTTGCTTCCGCACAAGAAGAGTCCGCGTGTCTGCGTGTCCACGTGTCTGCGTGTCTGTGTGTCCTGTGGTTGGACTAAGATCCTCAGAAGGTCACTAAGTTCTCCTCCGGCTCATCAGGGTAACGTCTCTGGGAAGGTGGGGTGTCCGGGAGCTGCCCCAGGGGACACTGGGCCCCTCCTTGCCTTGTGCCATCTGAATCCAGGGCCCTACCCGCTCCCTGTGCCCGGCGGGGTCACCTGCTGAGGACGTGCTGGGTGAGGGGGTCTTCTCCACCCCCAGCCTCGCGGGGCCGTGACTTACGATGTGCCTGAACTGTCTTCTCTGACAGCCAGCCCCGTGACCCCCGCGTTGCGCAGCCTGAACCAGGAAGCGAGGCCCCACACCTTCCCCACCTGACACGTGTGCCAGGGGTGACGCCCCTCAGAGCAGGGGCTGCAGCCTCCCCCTGCGCCCGGAGAGGGGGATGGCGAGCACAGCAATCCATCCATCCGTCCAGGCCCCTCTGGCTCTGACCGTCCAGGCCCCTGGCTGACGTGTCTGTCACGGTGCTGGGGCTCCACCAGGAGAAGCCGGAGCCCTCACGCCCCTGGTGTCCACTTAGGGCTGGGGGTGCACAGAAGCAGAGGACGCTCTGTTGGTAAATTCAACGGAATTAATGATAAAACATGTAATCATTTTTAAAAATGGCATTTAATTCAACCTTTCTTTAATGCACAGACTGTGCATATGAAGCCACGGAATCTATTAAATTTTAAATAAAATCTAAAGTTAAATAAGATGAATCCATTTCTGCCTTTCTTTTTATTTTATTTTGCTACTCTTCAAATGTCCTTAATTAATTATTTCAGAGGGGAGAAAAAATCTTGCCAAATAAAATGTACTGAAGATTTTCTTTTTTTCTGGAGTAATTTATCCAAAACCATTAAAATCATTGAGTTCACAATCGTTACCTTCTAATGGTTATTGAGCCTGATTCTGCCCTGTAGCGATTCAATCCGGAGGGAAATCACTCCTGCTTGGCCTTCAGTCTCACTGAATCTCAAGGTCAATGCTCGTTGGCTTCATTTTAGGACAGGAGCCGTATCCAAATTGCCCCAGAGCTTAGGTTCAGAAAATTAATGGCCTAATTAATAGAAATCATTATTAAACCACACAATTAACATCTTAGAGCAAAAGTAAATCTTAAAATGAAAGTCCTTGATGGGCTACTGGATGGATTTAGCAAACCTGCACTGAGGTTGTGCACCTGCTACCTTGGCCCAGATGAGCTTTTGCTATAAACTACCCACTACCTTCGCTCCGGAAGGGACGGCGACGTGTGGCCCCGAAGAAATGAATCAGCAATTCACAAAGGAAGAAGAGAGCGCGTGAAGATAGGCAGATAGAGGATGTCCACGTGCTGAAGCGCACACCACAGGGCCCTGGTCCGGCTGCAAGATCGCCCGGGACCACAGAGCACGGCGGCTCCGCCCGCTGATGCCGGGAGGTGAGCAGGCCGCCCTCCGGAGGCTCCTGTGGCAAAGCAGGACACGGAGCGTAAGAGGGAGGACGCGCCCCAGCACCGTGCGCCCGGGGGTGGGGCCCCAGGAGACGCGAGACGCGCGAAGAGACCTGCTTCCAAGTGCGGGTTTTCTCCAGGAAGAGCAGAGACACGAAACAGCCCGCCGGGCAGCGCAGGCGCCCACGCGGCCGTGGGGACGAGCGGCGGGCAGCGGCCTCTGCAGGTGAGGCCGCTCCGTGCAGCCGCAACGTGGAGACCATCTTTGAGATCGAATATGGTCACCTTTCGCGGAGAGCTGTCCACACGCACCCCTGCAAGCCGCCGCTGGTCCCGCGAACGTGAAGAAAGCACGTTCTTGGACCCACCTGAGAGCAGGGAAGGGGGGGCCTGCGCACATGGGAGGCCTCGCCCCCGGGGACCTGACGCCTCCCGGCCGCGGGGAAAACCGTCCACGCGGACAAAGTGCGCCGTCTGGGGAGCCGCTTAGCTGTCAGCCGTCTGCCGGGACGTGAGGACGGCTGTGGCGCGTGTGGCTGCTCATCAGGACCCGTCACATGTGCTCCTGTGCTGATCTCAGAAAGGCTGTGTTGATTTGATTGTTTTTAAAATTTTTTTTCAGTGTTTATTTTGAGAGACAGAGACATAGCGTGAGCGGGGGAGGGTCAGAGAGAGAGGGAGACCCAGAATCGGAAGCAGCTCCAGGCTCCGAGCTGTCAGCACAGAGCCCGACGTGGGGCTTGAACCCACAAACGGTGAGGTCATGACCTGAGCCGAAGCCGGACGCTCAACCGACTGAGCCCCCCAGGTGCCCCTAAAGTCCTATTTTTGATATCAAGGATATAATAGCTTCATAAAAATATTTGAGAATATTTCCATTCTTTCTAATTTCCTAAAATTTGGTATAAAATGGAAATTTTCTGTTCCTTGAGAGGGAACTTTCATGGAGTCCTGGTAGGCAGATGTTGTTTGTGTAAGTTCTGTTGTTTTCTTTTTTTTTAAAGTTTATTTATTTGTTTGGAGAGAGAGAGAGCACGTGAACAGGGAAGAGTAGGGAGAAAGACTCCCAAGCAGGCTCTGAGCCATCCGCACAGAACCCAAAACGGGGCTCGAACTCATGAACTGTGAGATCATGGCCAGCAGTCTGATGCCCTGGTGGGTAGTTGGGGCTTCGACGTTGGTTCCTGATGTCAATCAAGATAGACGTGTGTCCTGGGTCTTCTCCCTGAGTAAACAGCATCTCTTGAAAACACCAGATGCCGGATCCGCACAGAAGTGTGTGGGGCCCGGTGTAGACAAGGATCAGACCTCACCCAGGGCTGCGTACGTGGAAGATCGGGCCCCAGACGCAGGAGCCGAGACCGTCGGGCACATGGCATCACCTACGGGCAGAGGCGGCCCGTCACACCCCGGGAAGGGGGGGTTCCCAGCACCCACTGCTCAGTGAACGTTCTTCGGTACCGAGAGATCCTCCCGGAAAACAGTGGGTGGCGATGCAGAAACCATGCAAAGCTCAGTGCGGCTCGACTCAGCAGGGACTTTCCTCCTGCAGCACCTGCCCGGGCGGGAGCAGAGGAAGCCGCTCCTCCCTGAAAGGCACCAGGCGGCCCCCCGCCCGGAGACCCGGGGCCCCTGGCTCCTGGACACTCTCTGGGCTGTGTGGGGACAGCACCCCGGCTCATGCCACGCTTGAGGCTTTCACAGACCTGCCCCCAGGTCCACAGCCCTGCACCCAGGAAGCCAGAGCTCACAGCCAGAAACACTTTCCATGGGCAATGGGTAGCGAGCTTCACAAGGCGAGGGGTTTCCAGCTTGGAGAAGGACACGTGGCTCCCACGCCTCTTGCTCGTGACCGTGAACCTGCCAGACCAAACTCCCCTGGTCAGCAGAACAGAGCGTGCAGCTGTGAGAGGCGGTGAGCAGTGGTCCGGGCGGCCGTCGATAAGTCTGCGCTCCAGGGAGCGAACTCCTGCACGAGGTGAAGTGTGGCTGCAGAAGGCTTCGCGGCTGCGGCCACTCCAGCATCTCGGTGGCCCTCAACCCCCAGCACGGGCTTCGAAGGGTCAGCCACGCCTCCCTGACTGATTTCTAAATCCATCAAAAGAGAAAAGGAATTTGCTGGTTGCAGATAAAATTATCGCCACTTCTACAACTAAGCAGATTTTTGGAGAACGTGATTCAGGGACCCGACACCTTAGCACATCCCCGAATCGGCCCCCGCCCGTCCTCCCAGACCCGGGCCGCGGGGGGCACCGCAGACCTGCGTGTGTGGCCCGCGCCCATCCACCCAGACCCAGACCACGGCCAAACACAAGCAATGGGTCACAAAGGTGGAAACGGACAGAAGAGGCCGGACCACACGCACCTGTTTCCTTCTTCGAAGGTGCCCTGTGAGCGCGCCCGGAGCGGACGGTCGGCAGGGTAGAGGGGGAAAGACGAGACAGAGAAGGGACGTGAAAAGTAAGAAAGAGCGAGCCGGGGAGGGGGGTAAGGGTTGGGGTGGGGACGGTTAGTACGTACACGTCACGCCTAGTGAACAACCGGGTTTTTTTTCTACACGGTGCTGCGTTCGTGGGACACTGTCTTCAGACCTTTACTTAACAGAGAGGCTCACCTTCCGCGTCGTCGACCTGTCGGGCGGTGCCAGCCCTTCGCCCATGAAATCCCATCAACAAGAATCCTGTGCCTCAACTACGTGCATACGTTGTGTTTCTTCGTAAAGAGAGAACATAACACGAGACTCCGGCCGACATGACGGAAAAGGCGCCACGGCCTGTCCCGGCGCTGGTGGCCCCGTGGGCGTGTCATCCCTCTGAAGGCCCCGCCCTCCTGTCCTGTCTGACCGGCGGGTCTGTGCGGGACGCGGAGGTTCCGGGATGCGTCTGGGATAGAGGGGAGCCGATGGCACTCTCGCACTCCCCCCTCTTCTCCATCCCTGCCCCCTGCCCCCTCCGACGCCCCCCCGCGACATCCTCACTGCGTCGTCGTTTCCCCCAACGTTTCTCTTAATTTTCTGATTTTGGAATCAGTTCAGGTCTCGCGTGGAGCAGGAGCGTATTATTTATGGGGCCTCCGTGAAATCCCAACACACAAATTCTATAAAAAGGGGAGATTCTGTCTGTTCTTTGTATTGTTTTAGAGGGAGTTACAGGCTCTCAGTAAATTCAGACTGTTGGGTGTCATAGAGATAGTTCACGATTTAGGTACAGTTGCTTAAAGAAGGGAAGTTACTTAAGACATTGGACACAGTAACAAAATACACCTAGAAAACGTGGTGAGCAGAAAATACAGAGGTTTGTGCTTTAAAGAGACCGTCATCGGAGGTGTCACAGAGAGGGGTCCCGGGCGCCAGCGGCTGCTGACGGACCAGGACGGCGCAGGGCGCTGCTCCCGCCACAGGCCTTAGGGGACGGAGGGGAGGAACGGCCAAAGCCCTTACACAGTAAATAAATCCCTCAGAGCCAATAAAATAGGGGCTTAAAAATAAGATAATGCCATGGACAACTTTAACATGGTAATTTAAACCTTAACCAGAGCGGATCCTCTAAAATACAATCTTCCCAAACCATTTTTAGACAGATATTGACTAAGTACATGAATTTAAAACCATTAAGAAATCTAAAAGAAAAATGTTTTAAAATCCACTGGCATTTCTGCCTTCCAGCCAACAACCCCCCCACACACACCCACACACACACACACAACCTCGAAAGTTCCCTCTCAAGGCACAGAAAGTTTACATTTTATACCAAATTTAAAGAAATTATAAAAAATGGAAATATTCTCAAATATTGTTATGAAGCTATTATATCCTTGATATCAAAAGTACGATTTCAGGGGGCGCCCGGGCGGCTCAGTCGGTTGAGTGTCCGACTTCGGCTCAGGTCATGATCTCGCGGTTTGTGGGTTCGAGCCCCGCGTCGGGCTCTGTGCTGACAGCTCGGAGCCTGGAGCTGCTTCGGATCCTGTGTCTCCCCCTCTCTCTGCCCCTGCCCCTCTCGCACTCTGTCTCTCTCTCAAAATAAAGAAACTTAAAAAAA
>CM053571.1:1379810-1458073 GCA_028646485.1 Cryptoprocta ferox
TGTGTGTGTGTGTGTGTGTGTGTTGTGTGTGTGCCGTGTGTGCTGGATCCGGCTCTGGGAGGGGAGAGCGCTTCCCTCCGAGCAGGCGCGTCGGGGCGGCGGGCGGCGGAGGGGGAGCGGCCCCGGCCCTGCCCGCAGCCCGAGGCGGCCAGGGGCTCCCCAGAACCACCGCTCTGGGCGCCCGCCCCGCGCTGCCCCTCGAGCTCCGGCGCCGGTGCGGCCCGTGTGCGGCCGCGAGCCGCTCCCGAGGCCGCCGGCGGGGTCCCAGCGGCGTGAGGGCGGCGGCGGTGCCGACGGGGCGTCCGCAGTCACGGCGCCGGGTCGGGGGGTGTCGCCCCGTCCCGGACACCGGACGCCGCCCCGCAGGACGGCGGGCAGCAGCGGGGCCGGGGCCGGGGCGCGGGGCCGGCGTCTGAAAGAGTAGATCGAACGTGCGCGTCTCGCTCTCGCGAGGAAAGATGGGACTCGCACGCGCGCCGCCAGCCGGGCCGGAAGTTAGGACGAGCTACGCGGGTCGCACGCCGCGCGGCGACGCTCCGAAGACGTCAGAGGAGAGGCTGAGGCTCCGTTCGCGGCGGCGTTTCCGTGCCGCGCTCCCTGCGCCCGAGCCGCGCTGTCCCTGCGCGGCCGCGCAGACCCCCCGGCGCCCCGGCCCCCAGCTCTGTGGGCAGGAGCCGCCCGCAGGCGTGGCGCCCTGCACACCCACGGCCCCGCCGCCAGCCGCGCACCCCCGTGTGAGCGCGTGGCGCACCGGTGCAGGCGGCCTTCCCGGAGGCGGCGGCACGGGCGTCCGGTGCTGAGCCCGTCCAGCGGGTTCGCTCCACCGGCAGCCTCCGGTCCCTCGGAGGCTGAGCGCGTGTGGAAATGGTGGGCCGCCCCCGGGGGACCCCCAGCCATGCGGAGGGGCCCGGCAGAGCCCCCAGGGAGGACCCTGCCCTGCCAAGTTCTTGTCTCCGTGTCACCCCCGCACACGACAGCATCTGGGAGTGTCCCCCCCGCGTCACTGCCGCGACAGGTCCTGAGGCCCCGTCGGCGTCACCCTCTGCGGGCCGAGCCTGAACTCGGGAAGGTGCAGGAGGGCGTCGGGTCTCGGCCAGTGAGGGGGAAGCCGCCTGGGGAGTGCTGCCTCCCTGCACCCCATAAAGCATGAGTGCACCCCGCGGGCGGGGACTGAAGGGTCCCCAGGGCCGGGGCCACCGGAACCCCGGGAACAGCAGCTGACGCTTCTCGGGCCCCGGGGTCCGCGCGCCCCGCATCCCCCCCCCCCCCAGCGTCTGCCCCGGGCCCAGGAGGGAGGCGTGGCCGTGGGGCGGGGACCCGGCGTCTGAGAGCCCTTGCCGCCCCCGGCCCGGCCCGTGTGCAGATGCGACACTCAGCCCTCTTGGGGCACAGGCGGGCGCTCCGGCAGCCCCTGGGGGCTCCCCCCGCTGTGCGCGGACGTGCCCCTCCTGCTCCGGGGACGCGCCCTGGGCCCAGGAGGGAGGCGTGGCCGTGGGGCGGGGCCACGAGTCCACGTGGAGCCCGGGGAGCCCTGCTTCCGAGCCCCCTGCCCGGCGCTGCCTGCCCAGGCCCTTGTCTCGCAGGGGAGCAGCGCCTGGGCCGCTTCCCGACGGCACCGCAGAGCGGCCGCCCGGGGCCACCCACCCGCCACCGCCGCCCCGCGCGGAGCCCGGGACCCGGGGACTGAGGAGCCGGGAGGAAGGCGGGGCCTGCCTGGTTCTGGAAAGTCCCGTTCATGAAGTGATGGCAGTCCCGGCGGCGGGACTCGACCACGGTTTTCCGCAGGAAAACAGGCCGCCTTTCAGAAAGCCCCAGACCGGCGCATCGAGTCTTCACTCCAACGCTTGCTGGTGTTGCTGGTGTTGCTGGTGTTGCTGGTGTTGCTGGTGTTGCTGGTGTTGCTGGTGTTGCTGGTGTTGCTGGTGTTGCTGGTGTGGGGCGGACGTGGCCGCCCGCATTCACGTCCGCGCACACGCACGCGCACACGCACCCCCTTCCAGGCCGTCCCCGCCCCGAGCACCTGGGCGGGAAGGCCACTGCCACGGCCAGGGCGTCCGGGAAGCTGGCTCTAATCCGTCCCCGACGGGCCCTCTAACTCAGCACGTCATGCGACACGAGTAAGAACGCCGACCCCCCTGCCCCCCGCACCCCTGTGAGCTCGCCCGCCCGCGGGGGCGGCCCCGGTGCGCTGCGCACAGCCGTCCCGTCTCTCCGGCCCTGACGCCCAGCGGCCACCTGCTCTGCGCCGGACCCGCCCCCCTCCCAGGCCTGTGCTCACCGTGGCTTCTCTCAGGCTTCCACCAGACGACCTGCTCACCTGCACGGCAGCCCCGAGCCAGTTCCCGGAGGCTGCGTGCCGTCCCCCCCGTGGCCGCCACGGCCCCCTGCCGTCAGCGCAGCCCAGCCCAGGGCTGTGGCTGGTCCTTCCGAGGCCTCGAGAGTGCCGGGCACCGCAGGGAGCGTGGCAGTCACACGCGGAGGCGGGGCTGGGGACAGCGGGGACCCGGGTCCCTAAGCAGCAGAGACCAGGCCAGAGGGGGGCAGGTGGGCACACGGCCTCTCCTTCTGCACCCGGCACCCCGTGCCCCTGCCTGTCTGTGCACCCGCCTGGCTCAGGGGAGGGGTGGGGACAGGCGCTCGGGGAGGCCAGTGCCCACACCGCCAGCCCAAACCCGTCAGCCCCGCTCGTTCTTGGCACCAGAGGTGCGTTTTCCTGAGGCGCCTGGATGCGGAGAACAGCGGTGGTGAGGCCGCCCCGGGGGGCCTGCGGTCCCCCTCTCGCGCCCATCATGGGCCAGCCGCTCTGCCACGGACCGGGGACCCGGGGCAAGGACCCCCGCGAGGAGGTGCCGGCCGCCCGGAGCCCCTTCCCTCTCCGACCCCGAGGCTGGCCTGGGGCCCGGCCCTTTCCGTCCTGGCAGCCCAGCGCAGCGGGAATTCTCTGGGGCTCTAGCCCCCTCCCAGGGGCCCCTCCCGCCGGACACCTGGGCTCCCCCTTGGCCTGGACCTGCTCGGAGGCGGGGGGAGCCCGGGCCACCAACGGAGGTGCCGCCTGGCATCTGTGTCCTGAGCTGACTCCGCAGATCGGCCTTCCGCTGGTGCGCACGGAGACGGAGCTCCGGCTTCCCACGGGGCGGGCCCCTCACGCACAGACCACAGAACGTACCTGGTGAGCGTATACATTCCGCATGGTGTGGCCCTGTCCCTCCTCCTGGAAGGCAGGGACCCCTTTCCTCACAGGGACTTGGGGGGAACTGACCTCCTGCTGGGTGAGTGACAGGTTGCCCCAGGCCCCAGCCACCTACACAGATACCACGTCCCGGGAGGGGGCCCAGCCTGTCCCACTGGCCCGGGCCTGAGCCGGGGGGGGGGGGGGTCTGCAGCCCCACCTCTGCCTGGGACCCCTCCTGGGGGTCCCGTGACATGGTGACACCTGCCCATTGGCTCCGAAAAGTCTTCACGGGACGCTCCGTGCTCCTGTCACCCTTTCTCCTCTGCAGTCCTGTGGTCGGTCCGCGGGGCGGAGGGGCTGCCCTGCCTGCTGCACGGTGGGTCAGCGGTGAGCAGGGAGCCCAGGGCTGCAGGCGGAATTCTCCAGATGCCTCGGGAGATGAGCCCCCCTCTGGGGACACGTTTGCCCTGCTGCTGGCAGTGTGTGGTTTGACATTTGTCACTTCTCTGGGTCACGAAGAGGCCTAAGCTTCCTGTGTGTAAAGACATCCATCTGCCTCCGTTCTGTTCTTTGGGGAACGGAGCTGTGGACCCCAGAGAACAAGACGATCCGGCTGGAGGCCCCGGGGCGTCTGCACTGCCCTCTGATCCCAGCAGAGCACCTTCCGGACAAGGGCAGACGTGCGTGTGCACACGTATGCACGTGTGTGTGCTGTGTGGTGGGGAGACGTGGGTGCACATGTGTGTGCACATGGAGAGTGCATGTGTGAGCATGTGCATACGTGCCGGTGTCTGTGTGCATGCACGTGTGCACATGTGTGTCCACGTGTGTGACCCCATGTGCATGCACGTGTGCGTGGGCCCCGGAATTTTGACCTCGGGCCTCCCTCCCCTCACCCAGTGTGGTGGGTCGAGTGTGTTAGGTCCGTCCAGGGGCGGCAGGGGCATCAGGCCGCCTGGCTGGGTCCCCTTGCTGCCTCCACCTACTTACCTGACCTTGAAAAGGTCATGGCCTCTCTGTGCCTTGGTTCCCTTCAGACAACACAGGGGCAGGGACAGCGCCCCCCTCTCCGAGGCTCCGGCGAGTCTCCTGGGGACGGCCCTGGGCTCCGTGTCCTCTGTTTAGCGTTGGCCACGACTGCTGGCAAGGGAAACACAGGCTTGGTGTGGCCCCGGCGTGGCTGTTTCTCAGGCGCCACTGCACGGGGCTGGGGGTGGAGCCTGGGGCTGGGGTCCCCCCAGGGACAGTGCTGGCGGCTGGCAGTGCCCTGCCCCACACATGCGGGCTGGGCCAGCGGGCATCTGAGCCCCGTCCTCGGAAAGCGGTCACCTCTCTGCACACACGGGGATGTGCCAGGACCTGTCCCTGGACGCGCAGGAAGGCCCCAGGGGCCTTCCCAAGACCCTGCCCGTGCCCGTGGATAGCGGCGTCCACCCCTGTGTTCTCCAGCTCCCTGCTCCCGTGGGGACGCCAGGCTGGGTGTCAGCTGCCAACGGGACCGTGAGAGACGGTGTCCTGATGTGAGCAGGTCTGCACCGGCTCCTCACCCCGCTCCTGCCCCGTCCAGCCCTCCCCCTGGAGCGCAGCCTGGGAGCCCCGCACGTGCTCCCTGTGCCCGCACGCCCTTGAGAGGCAGCGGGGGAGGCGGCCGGGACAGCGCTCCTGCCGCCCTCGTCATCGGGCTGAGTTAACGGCCTGGGAGCCGCCCGGTGAGCGCTACTCCCCCACGGCCCGCGAGGCGTGGGCTCTGTCCAGTGGTCCGCGAGGCCCCTGAGGGCGCGGGGGGAGCAGAGCGGGCGTCCTGGCAAAGGCAAAGGCAGGCTGGCGGGGGAAGACAGGAGTGTCTGCCCAGGGTCCGCTCCATGTTCACGCGGCCTCTCCGTGTCTGTGTCTTCTCCGAGGTCACCAGTCACTGCTCTAGAGCCCACGTTAGTCTGCTATGACCTCGTGTCGGCCTGAGAGCATCTGCAAAGCTTTTTTGTACCAATAAGGCCAAGTCACGGTCCCGGGGCAGGACGTGAACACACGTGTTTGGAGGACGCATGTCCGCGCGCTGCCCACGCCGGCAAAGGGCCAGGCCTCCGAGAGCGGCTGCCTCCCCACGGCCCCTCGGCCTGGTGTGCCCTGGGGTGGCCGCTCACCCCTGCGCGTGTCTCCTCCCCGGAAGAGGACCTCCGTGGACCACGGTGCTTGCTGGGGGCACAGCCGGCTGCTCCGAATCCTCAATGGAGACTGAGGTTCGGAGTTTCAGGACCAGAGGCCGACGCGCACCGCCAGGCGGTGAAAACAGTCTTCACGATGGGAAGAGTGTCCCAGGAAGGTGGTTTTCTCGGGTGCAATTGGGTCACCGTTCCCGTCTCTCGGACCAAAGCGCAGAGTCTTAGAGTCAGAAGTGTGACTGCCTGCGTGCGTCTCCACACCGGACAGATGTCCAAGGAGCCCACGCGCACGGAGATGCGTGAGGACCACATGCTCACGGCAGAGTAAGAGGGAGGAGGCAGGCAAGCGGCGAAGCCACGGAGGCACAGTCACCAAGGCCCTGGGGCTCACGCGTGTTGTGTGCGGGCTCGGCCGCGCGTGGACAGAACGGCGCTCAGCGGTCCTCGCGCGGGTGTCCGGGGCAGGGAGCTCGCCCTGCGGCTGAAGGACACGTGACGGAAATGAACCACAATGTGCACAACGTGGCCGCTTAACTTCATACAGAGAGACCATTTTAAATGAATTTAAAACAGTAATTTGTACATCATTAGCGGCTAAATCCTCGGATTGAAAATAACATTAACCCACGTCTGTAAACAGATGGTCGGTAATCTCGATATTATTGTTCATTCGGTGATCCGTTAGCTGTTTCTTAACGAATGCCGTGTGTGCGTGCCGCTCGGGGGGCGTGTCGGTGAGGGGGGTCCTCACTCGGGGGTCTGCGAGTGGGCGCGGGCGGCAGGGAGGAGCGCTGACCCCAGGCCCTGTTCGCCCCGAGGAAGGGGAGCACCTTCCTCCGTCCACCCCCTCGGGGAGCCCCTGCTGGTTGTGTCCCGAGAACAAGGTGTCCGAGGGCGTGGACCTGCCGCCGCCTCCCCTGCACAGAGGGAAGGGGTGTTTTTCCGACTAGAAGAGGGGCCAGGGCTCTGCTTTCACGACTTCCGCCGCCGCCGTGGTCGCGGGACAGCCGTCAGTGTCAGGAGATCAGGCAGCATCGCTTCAGGTTTGCGGAGCTAACGTACGTAAGCGTGTTACTACTCCTGTGGTTGCCTGTGCTGTGCGTGCATGTGCGATGCCCATCACACGTGCGTGCACACACCGTTCATGTACTTACACGCACGCGGTACCCAGAGGAAGGCCTGACCCGGGCGCCAGGCTCCCCCCCCCCATCCAGGCCCTTGGGCTTCTGGGCCACCGCCGGCCACGACTCCCTTACTGCGGCCGGCAGGACCCGCATCCCATCCCGCCACCGTCTGCGGCCCCGGCCCTGCTGCTGGAAGGGGGGCCCCTCCGCTGCGGCCGTCTCGCTCCGCGCTCTGTGCGCGAGGGCGGGGCAAACGCTGGGCCTGCGGCCCGTGCACCCGCCTTCTGAAGGACTCACTGCTTCTCCAGGTGCCCTGGAGCTGAGCAGGGCTCAGGTGGCGTCCGGCCTCCCGACGGGGTCCCCACGCGGTCCCCGCACGCTCTGCCTGTCCAGCCTGAGGCTCACACTCGCACACCCGCCCGGCGGTGTGTCCGGGCCGCGGTGCAGCCACACTGGTGAACGGCGTGCTCGCAGAAACAGGCGTAAATTGCCCCAGTGCCCGATCACCCAGGCGTGCCATCCGTGGACGTCTCACGTGGCTGCGTGGCTCCTTCACCTGCTTACAGGTCTCACTTCCAGATGTGGGCTCTTCTGTTTCATTTCCCTTCACTTTCTAGATGCTCGAGACTGCGGTTCATCGTCATCTCGTTTTGTGTTACGATCACGTGAAACGTTCTGATAAGCAGATGCTCGCGGCCCGTCCTGCAAGAGGAGAGGCACGGTCATTCCCCTCGATCGCAGACGGGGACCCAGAGGCACAGAGAGGCCAAGCATCCTGCCCAGGGTCACACAGGAGGCAGGGGGGGAGGCCCTGCTGCTGGCCGCAAAGCTCGGGGGCAGGGACAAGGACGGGGCAGGGACACAGCTGTGCCCTCTGACACCACCAGGGACCCTGGGCCTGGCAGCGAGTGTCCTCCGGGCTCCCCCTGGGAAGTCTGCGTCCCCAGCGGTTCAGGCGACTCTCGCGCTCTTTCAGCTCTGCAGGAATGGAGGGGACACACGCCCTGAGCTCACGCAGCTGCGTCCCTCTGCTGGCGGCCCTCACGAGCGTGCGCCCTGCCCAGGGGACGGCAGGCCCTGAGGGCTGAGTCCGCCTGGATCTCCCCACTGCTCCCCCTTCTCCATACGGAGCAGAGACAGTAGGGGCGCCTGGAGGCTCAGCTGTGGTCTCACTGCCCTGCGCCCAGAACCTGGTACCTAGTGTCCAGTACCTGGTGCCCAGCACCCAGAGCCGGGTACCTAGTACCTAGTACCCAGTGCTAGTGCCCAGTACCTTATACTCGGTACCCAGTATCATGGCCCAATGCTTGGTGCTTAGTACTAAGTACCCAATACCCAGTGCCCATTGCCCCGTACCCACTACCTAGTACCAATGGCAGAGTCCAGTGCCCAATACCTGTTACCTGCTACCCAGTAACCCAATACCCAGTGCCAAGTAGCTGGTGCTCAGCACTCAGTGCCCAGGGCTTGGTACCCAGTACCTGATGGCTCGTGCCCAATGCCACTGCCCATGCCTGGTGCTCAATACCTAGTACCCAGTGCCTAGTACCTGGTACTCAGTACCTGGTGCCTGGCACCTAACACCTGACACACAATGCCAGTGCACAGTGCCTGATGCTCTGTGCCCAGTACTCAGTGCTCGGGACCCAGTGCCAGCACCCAGTGCCCAGGACCCAGTGCTGGTGCCCAGGCCCAGCATCAGGCTTCCTGCCTCCGCGCCAGGGCTGCGCCGAGCTCCTGGACGGCCTCCTCCACACACTCACCTCAGGTTCTGTCCACTTTTTCTACCAGGTGCTCAGACATCTGCTCTCTGGTCAGCTGCCTCTCTAAGGGCCTGGACCTTGCTCCGGGCCTCCAGCTCCAGCCCGCCCCCCGCCCCCTTGTGCCAGGAGCCCCCAGTGTCACCCTTAGCACAGTGTCACCCCCGTTGCCCCAGCAGGGGTCTCCAGGGGCCCTGCTCCCTTGAGCCCTGGGGGGCGGACCCCTGACTCACCCCAGGGTGGAACGACTCTGCGGATCTGTCCCCGGACTCCTCCCACGACGGCACGCAGCCCGGTGTCCCCCTGGGGAGCATCAGACATGCACACACGCTCTCACCCAGCACGGGGAGCCCGAGGTTCCCAGCCTGATGGGCTCAGAGGAGTGATCCGGCCGCAGGGAAAGGGAGGCGAGGAGCAGCCCCACGCTCTGGATGACGTCTGGGCTGGAAACCGTAGTAAGAGTGCCTCACGCACAATCAGGAGGGGAAAATGCACCAACCGTTTACGTCACCCTTAGAAGGGAGAGAGGCAGGTGTGCACTCCTGTGCTTTTAGCCCAGACCCACCTGTACCGAGGGCCCCGACCCCCGGGAAGGGAAGCAGAGTCAGGCTGCACAAGGGGGTGGCTGGCTCCCCCCTCACATCCTCCAGGGCCACCAAGGCACATGGCACCAGCCTCTCCGGGTCCAAAAAAATCGGCCACCATGCATCTGTGCCCAGCAGCGTCCGTCAGAGAGGGTGGGGCTCAGATGTGAGTCTTTCAAGGTCCCCTGTGAACATCCGGGCCGTGTGCCCCGCCCCCCGGAGGCTGGCTGGTGCCTCCACCCCACCCCAGCGCTCCACACCTGCGCTGCCCCTTTAAAGGCCACCATCTGGAAATCCTTGATAATTCTTTTCTTCAAAAAGACCTCACCTCTAGATTGATTTTTGAGGAGCTCCAGCTTTTTTCCCCCCAAATTGAAAAGGGTTTTACACAATTGACAGATTACAAAAATAGGTCTATCAAAGTGATTTTTCTTCTCAGGGGAAGAGCCGCCCCCACCCCGATGTGCACGCCGCTGTGGCGCCACGTGGGGGGTCAGAAGGGATGCTCCTTATGCAGGGTGGAGGGGAGCAAGGCAGGAACTCGACAGGCACTTGGGGGAAGGCTCTGGGGGGGGGTGCGGGGGCCTCGCTGACAAACCCACTCCAGCCCTTGAGGGACCGCTCCTCCTGGGCCGGACCCCAGCATGAGCTTCCAGAACGGGAGCAGGAGGGCCCATCTCCTGCGGAGACAGGGGCGTCCCCCTGTGGCCAGGCTCCCCACGCCCGCCCCGGGGCAGACGGGATGCAAACAGGGTGTCCAGAGGCCGGGTCACTTGCCCCCAGTCACACCCCGGGTTGCAACGGAACCGGGACCGGTCCCCTCCGAGGTCTGGTTGATGCAACCACCACACCCGCCTCCAGGCCGCAGACAGGAACTTTCTGGAGCGCCCCGCCCGTCCGGGGAAGCGAGCCTACAGCAGCTTCCTTTCCCGGATCATCAGAGCACATCCCAGATAGAAATCGCTCCCTGTGCGCGCCGCGCGCCCGGGGCAAAGTTGACTTCATGATTAGATAAATTATAAAGCATCTGATTTATCTGCCCATCTCTCTAATTAGCCTTCCCGGGCCGGTATCTGCTGCAGACACGCGCATCCCGCACCTTTAATAAATGGAGGGGCCGCTGCCTCCCTAATCTCAGCAGCGGGGAGATAACAGCTTCACCCTGTTTACTCGGGATTACCGGCGAGCTTTGCCCTTGAGCTGGGAGTTATTGTCTCTGAGCCGACTTTGAATCGGAAACCTTGTTGTCTTTGCCGCCTGAAGATGTAGCCAGGACAACGCGCGGCCCACACGGAGGGCCCGGATACATCAGAGGCTGCCTCCTAATTTCCAAACGTTGTTGCATCCAGAGAGCGAGCCAGAGGCAGCGATGTTTGCTAATCTCCCGGAGCCGCGCTGATCTCGATAATGCATGTCTTAGCAATAATTAGATGCTTAGTAGGCTAATTATTTTGTGAATAAAATCAAACATGATCAAGCAATTAAATAGCAGAGAATGTCTAAAGTCCCGTCCTGAACCCTGGTCAGAGTCCCGTCCGACAGGGGAGTGTATGAACGCAGGCGGGTCTCCCGCCACGGTGGGGCCTCGAGCTTTCGGGGACTGCAGTGTCCTTGGGGAAGTGGTGGGTGCCCAGCCCAGAGGCTTGGGGAGGGCAGCCTGGCAGGGAGAGTCAGTCAGGGCCCCGGTGGCACTGAAAGGGGACAGCCCGGGGCCTGCGCTGCCGCTCCCAGGCCATTCATTCTCGGGGAAGCCTCACCTCTGCCCTGCAGAGGCGCACCCGCCTGTGTGCTCCGGGCACGGAGAGCTGCCCCACGCCCGGCCTCGACCACCGTCACAGAGCCTGGGGCCAGACTTCGGGGCCAGGCCTTTATCTCATAAATGAAGAAGTTGGTGCCCATGGGCGGGAAGCTGGTGGGCACTCACGACGGTGGAGCGGCTGCGGCCCCGACACCACCAGACGCCGAGGCCAGTTCTGCTCAAGGAGGCGCAGAGCCGCGGCCCCGGGCCGACTCTGTCTCTGCTCAGAGTCCCGGGGAGGACGGAGGAGGAGTCGGGATGTGTGAGAGACACGGGCCCTGCCTGGCGGGCTTGGAAACCGGGCTCCGCAATGGGTCTGGCCCGTCGGCGGAGGAGAGCGCGTCTCGCCACCTTCCCAGGCCTGGCAGAACCTTCCAGATGGCGTGCTCGACTTCCCGTACGGGGAAGCGAGTCCTTTCCCACCTGGGGGTCCGTGTGGGTCCTTCCGGCTGCTCCCCTAGGCTTGCCTCCCACCCGACGGTCATGTGCCAGTGGGTCTGGTGACCAGACAGGCTCACGTGGAACTTTCTCTGCAAGATTCCAAGCACGCAGTGGAAATCGGGGCTTGGCAAAGGCGTTTTCTACAGGGGTGCAGAGAAAAGGGCAGTAACGGTTAGTTGGACAAGGGTTAGGCCGTTTTATCAAGGGGCATATTGCAGGGATTTTAAGCTTTAAGGGATCACGTGGTCTTTATCAGACCAGCTCAACCCTGCTGCTCTGGTGCACGAGACACCAGACACAGTCATTTAACACAAGGATGTGGTTGGTTTCCAAAGAAACTTCATTCACAACAGGCGGTGGGCTGGATTTGGCCTTTGGGCCATGGCTTGGGCCCCCCGATGGCGACAGTGACTCTTTAGAGCCAACCGTTCACATCCACCTTCCGTTTGGGCAGAGGTGGCTTTGAGCCACGGCGTCCCTGGCTCCTGCCAGCAGCCGGTCTTCAGAACACGAGCACTTTGCCCGGAGTCAACAGCTGTCAGCCTCCCGTGGCCCGGCTCCTCTCACGGCGGAACCTGTACGAGGAAGACAGCACGTCACGTGCCTGACGCCAGCTCCTCTGTCAGATTCAGAAATAAGAAAACAAGCACCTTCAAACCAAAACACCCAGGACAGAGCTGCCACCTGCTTCTGGTGGGACTGTGTGCGGTCCGTCCTGCCCAGTGGCTAGCTCTGTGCACCGGGCCGTTCACCTAACTTCTCTTAAATCTCAGGGTTTTTTTAAAATTTTTTTTTGATGTTTATTTATTTTTGAGAGAGAGAGACAGAGCACAAGCTGGGGAGGGGCAGAGAGAGACACAGAATCCGAAGCAGCTCCAGGCTCCGAGCTGTCAGCACAGAGCCCGACGCGGGGCTCGAACCCACAAACCGTGAGATCATGACCTGAGCTGAAGTCGGACGGTCAACCGACTGAGCCCCCCAGGTGCCCCTTAAATCTCAGTTTTTACATCTACTTAAAAAAAACATTAATCCTGAAGATTCACGCAAGCATTCCATGAGATACTGTGTATGAAATGCACGCTCCGGATCTCCCTAAAAGGAAAGCCCTTATTTGTGGGGTCACAGACCCCAGCCACCAGGCCCCCCTGGAAAATATCCAACATAACGGTAGACACACGGGGCCGACCCTCCCCCAGGAAGGCAGCATTTCCGAGAATCTTTCTAGCCGGAGAAGTCGTGCTTTCAATAATAGCAAAACAGGAGAGAGGCAACCGCTAACTACAGAATTAGCTGCTTGCAGAAGGATTTGGCACTCGGGATTTGGGGACAGGAGGGAAGTCTGGCCAGGAACCCTAAAATAGTATATTTGTGTTCGATCCTCACCCAAAATACAGACGCCACATTGGCTCAGGTGCAGCTGTCTGTTTGCATGCAGTCTAGCAAGTCTGGAAAATAAACACACCACCCCTGAGCTGCCTGGCTGGGAGGAGCAGACCGATCTGATTAAGGCATTTCCACGGAGCAGAGCTGTTCGAGCCGGAGCAAAATGGATTTGGAAGGTTCTGCGCCGTGGACGTTAAAATGCGTGGGGAGGGGGGTGAGCATCCACCGACTTCAAATTGGTTTTCAGCCTTGTCTGCTTCTTAACAAGATTCAGCTTTACGAAGTTATCCTTCGAGCCTGGGGACGCGCCCTCCCCTCCCGCTGCGGACGCGGGCCTGGGCGCTCGGCCTTGGGCCACGAAAGCCAAGGTCGGCCGCGTCGGACTCCAAGATCGCTGTGGACCCGCAGCCCGCCTGCGGGGCCCTGCGGTCTGAGTTTCCTCCCCACCTCCCCCCCCTCCTTCAGCCCTGCTCTGGAACATGGGGACCCAGCAGTGAACAGGAAGACGCACCCACCACCCCCAGAGGAGCTTGTCCTCAAGTGCAGGGCGACCCCAGACCACGGACAAAGTGACCCAGGAGGCGTCAGCCCTTCGACAGCGGCCACGTCAGAGCAGGAGAGAGGAAGGGGGCAGGCAGGGGTGAGCCCTGGACAGCGTGTCGGAGGACTGAACTTTACACAAGCAAAGGAAGAGATGGAAGGGAGGCCAGTAGTGCAAAGGCCCTGAGGCACATTCCTGGAAGCGGAGAAGGAGGGAGGGGAGACTGCTGCAGCCCAGGGATGGGCCCAAAGGCCTAAGGACTTTGGCTTTTCCCAGGCCTGACATCCCCAGGCCCTGAGGAACGGGCAGATGTGCCCTGGGTCACACTTCCTGGGCTCCCCTTGGCTGCTGGGGGCCCAGGGCAGGCATGGAAGCCAGTTCTTTCAGAAACCCATGTGAGCAAGTCCGGGCGCGGCCTGCATGAAGGTTCGCCCCCGTCCTCACTCCTCCTGACCCTCGGCCCCGTCCTCAGCCCCCTGTCCCATGGGCTGCAGGCCCCCTGGCAGAGCAGGACCCCGGCCTCACGGCTCCTCGGTCACAGCTAGCGTGTGCCTCCTGTGCCGTATTCGGTGAGCGCCCGCCTGCCCCTGCCCAGCCCACTCCTGTGGCTTCCTTCCCAACACGCCGACTCTCCAGCACCTGCGCGTGCACCTGTGCGCTTGGGTGTCTATTGTGCTGTTTGGTGTGTGCACATGCACACACGTGTATGCCTGTATGTGTGCATGTGTGTGCATGCGCACATGCGTGCATCTGTCTGTGCACACGTGTACGCCCCTATGTGTGAGCACATGCATACATGTACGCCCACATGTCTGTGCACATGCACACCTGTATAAGTGTGTATGTGTGCTCACATGCACGTGTACGCCCCTATGTGTGTACATGCATATGCACGAGCACACATCACACAAGCCCATGTGTGCAGCGCTATGGCTAAAGGGCTGGCTTCTAAATGACAAAGAACTTTTCCGTGACCGTCTGCGCAGGTCACGAGCGAGAGCAGCCTGTGAGGCGTCTGCTGACAGGCTCTGGGGACACAGTAAACCCGCGGAAGAGTGGAGAGCGTCCTGGGAACCGACCCCCAGGTCGTGGCTGGCTTCCCCCCACCCCCCGTGGGCTCCCCCAGAGCCTGGGAGGCCTGGCAAGGGGCAGAGGGTGACGCACCAGCCTACGGTGTGAGGAGAGGACTAGACCAGCCACCACGTGGTGGCCCCTGACGCAGGAACTAGAGGGAAGACATCGTGGCCTCCCACACTTGGACCTCCAGCCCGGGTCCCCCTCTGGGGCAGAGGACAGTCCTGCACATGGATCCTGGGGTGTTGTCTGTGGGCTCCGGAAGTCAGGACCCTCCTCTGCCCTGTCTGCATCCCGACCTCGGCCCAGACCCGATGGGTTGGTGTCTGCAAGCCGATGGGGACGGACACACTGTGTCCTCCCTGGGACCAGCCCTTAGGGAGCAGCTTGTCTTCATCTGGAAAACCCCGTTTCCGTGGTGGCAGAGGCGACAAACGCAGCCTGCCCATGCTCGAGACTGACGGGTGCAGCCCCTGCCCCCCACCCCCCTGCAACAGGGGCTTCGCAGCAAGATTCCGGCAACGGCCCTGACTGCGTCTAACCTCAGTCACCACGCGGCCCGACAACGGGCTTTCACAAAGCATCTGACCCCCGGAAGCCTGCTGTCAGGGACAAATCATTCCAAAGTCTGGGATGAGACGCCCAGATTCAGGGCCCCGGGGTCTGCAATCCGCAGATCACCCCAACTCTGTCATCCGCCCCGGCAAATCCCCCAGCCTGCCGGTCCCCTGGAGGCAGCAGCAAGGCCCCACCCCTGCCAGTTCCAGGGAGACGGGAAACGGCCTGCGCTGCGAGCTCGCCCAGGTCGGAGGCGCTGCCTGCGCCCGGGGCCGCCTAGCGGGCTTCCCGGCCGCCCCACGCGCGGCGCCGGCGCACTGACCCCGGGCCCTCGTGCCCCCGCAGCCCCTCCTCGGCCGGAGCGCTCACGCCCGCAGACCGCACCGCGCAGAGAACAGCGGCGAGGTGGCCAGCGCGGGAACGGCGCTCGGCGCGTGACGCACCTGCAGGAACCGCAGCGCGGCGGCGCGGAGCCGCAGCAACGAACCCGCGCCGCCGCCAGGGCCTCGGGGCAGGCGCTCAGGCGGCTCCCGGACGGGGAATCGGAGCCTCTCGACACAGTTCCCGGAGAACGAGACTGTGAAACCTGCAACGCGTCAGAGGCCAGCGTTAGACTCCGAGCGAGCGTGCTTGGTCTCTCACCTCGCCCCTACCTGAGCTCCGGCTTGGACACGCGGGTGACATCCAGCCCAGGTGACCGCTCCCCGCGATGCCCTGAATGGGCCTCTTCCCAGCCCTGGAGCGAGTCCCCGGGAGCCCCTGCTCAGGCGTGTCAGGGACCCGGTGACGCACCCGTTCAGGCCCCGCCCCCGGGCAGCAGGCCACGCCCCTCCCCGCGCGGCGGCGCCCCCCTCCGGGCCTCCCAAGGACCAGGAGCCCCGCCCACCGCACCCCGGAACGTGGCTCCTAACAAAGGCGATCCCAAGCGGGACACACTGCAACCCCCGGGACGGGACTGAGCCCGTTAAAGACGCCCCGCGGTGTCGGGGCGGCCGCGCCCCTGCCAGCCCGCGGCCCGAGACTCCAGACGCTGGGCCCTGGGCTCGCCTCCGGTGCGGGCGCGGCCGCGGGCCCCGCAAACTGCCAAGGTGGCCTCCTTGGAAACCGGGTCTGGAGACGCGGTCTTCCTGAATCAGGAGGAGGCCTGCGTCCGCCGACCGGCATCCCCGAGAGACGAGAGTGAGGCGGGACAGGAGGGAAGAGGCCGTGACCCAGGAGCCGGGGGCCGCCGGGAGCAGCAGGGAGAGGAAGGAGGACCTTCCCCTGCACGGTGAGGAGGAGCGGTCCTGTCCTGCGGAAATTTCCTCTGTGGGAGGAGCCCTTCTGTTCCTCCGCGGAGCCCCCTGCAGCCGCGCCCCGAGGCTGACCCACTGAGTCCCCAGCAGGCGCGGGCGGGGCGGGGCTTTCTGTGCGGGGCGGAGCCTCGACTTTCCGCGGGGGAGGGGCCTGGGCTCTCCGTGGGGGCGGACCTTTGGGGGGCCTCCGTGGGAGGGGGGCCTCCGTGGGAGTGGGGCCTGGGCTCTCTGGTGGGGGGGGGGACTTGGACTCTGGGGGGGAGGGGCCTGGGCTCTACAGTGGGCGGGCTCTGGCCGCCCCTCCTGCCTCAGGTCGCAGGTCATGTGCAGGGGCTGCAGGAAGAGGCAGCTCGTGATTGCATGGAGCCGCCCCCACCTCCACCTGTAAACCCCGTGGAGGGGACCAGGACCTCAGAAGTTTCTGGATCATAGGCAGCATTCATGTAAACATACCATCACTGCCAGCTGGGTCTGTCTCACTGCCTGCTGACTCCTTACTTCCAGAAATGTTGAAACTGTCCATAACCCAGACCCCAGCACAGTCACCTGGGCGGTGGAAGGGCCCCAGAGGGGACACTGTCCTTCAGACGGATGCTGACCGCCGGTCTCCAGGGTCTTTGCAAGGCCATTTCTAGGAGGAGCGGGCGTCCTTCCACCCCGTCTGCTCTTTCCAGGACTCTAGGACCTGGGGTCACTCCTGTCCATGCTCACAACAGCCTTAGAAATTAACATGCGGGGGGCATGCCCCTGTCCCTCATGCTCCCCACCTCACACGCAACAGAAGCCCAGTGTCAGGGCTGGGCTTGGCCCGACGCCAGCCTGCGGGGTCCGTGCGCTCTCCAGCCCCACTGGCCCCGACCTCGCCTGTCCACTGAGGGGCGGACCCCGATGGGGTCCCTCCAGGTGAGCGGGACGCTCTGTCCCTCAGCGCGAGACTGCTGGTGCGCGGGGCCCCAGGGACACCGCAAAAGCGCAGGCAACTTGTACAGAAACGCGGCTCCCTCTGCGGTACAGCCCGGAATGGAACGGGGGCCACCAAGCCTTCTGGAGGCGGAGCTCTGCTGGGCGTGGCCTTGCTTCCTTTCAGCCCTGTCACTTCCTTCCCGGGAGGGGCCGTGAGGGTCCAGGCATCCAGCGCTGCCAGCTGGCTCCTCTGTCCAGCCTGGGCTGGGTGTGCACGGCCACGGGGCCACCGGGCGGGTCTGCACCGTGGCTCGTGGGCCTGCCCCTGCCAGGGGGGACTTCAAATCCAGCGGGCCAGTCAGCAGCCCGGATTTATATGCCAGGATCTGAGCCTCCTTAAGACAAAAGGAAAACACAGCAGGCCCCCTCCCACCTCTCTCACTGGCTCGCGCGCACACACAGACACGCACACTCGCCCCCGCTGTGGTTTCTAGGGTGGAAACAGTGATCTGATTTGCTGGAACTGCTCCAGCAGGGACTATTCTCACACCTGTGCTCTTCCGTCTGGTACTTCGAGGAGCAGATCTGTGCTGTCATCCGCCGCTGCTAGGATATCCTGGGGCTAGAGAATTAGCCGCACTCAGCAAGCGACCCTCATTTCTTCCCATTTTTTCCCAGAGAGTTCCAGCTTCCATTATGCCCATTAAGGAGGCGGTAGCTCATTGCCCCCCAGAGCATTCCACAGGCCGGAGAGTTCCTTCCGACCTGCTTTCCATGTTCTAACAAAGAGAAGTGGCATTTCTGAGCTTTGCCCGCAGGTAGAGTGCCCGGCAAGGCCGTGCCGGTCAGATCCTAGGCAGCGCCACCCGAGCGCCGGGCCTCAAGTTCCCGCACCTCGTCGGCCCAAGTGCATGCAGAAGGAGGCCCTCCCTGCCATCCACACACGTGCTGCCATGCCAGCGCACAGATGACACACGTGCACACTCAGGTGCACAGATGCACACACGTGCACACGCACACACAGGTGCACACACACACAGGCATAAAGGTGCACACACGGGCACACAGACACACGTGCACACACACACAGGCGCACACAGGTGCACAGGTGCATACACATGCACACACACGCACAGGCACACACATGTGCACACACAGACACACAAACGTGCACACGCACGCACAGGCACACACATGTGCACACACAGACACACAGACACACAAACGTGCACACGCACACACAGGTACACAGATGCACACATATGCATGCACAGGTGCACACATGTGTGCACACAGACGCACAGATGCACACACACATACATAGACACAGACACACACGTGCACACGCACACACAGGCGCACACATGTGCACACACAGACGCACAGATGCACACACACATACACAGGCACAGACACACACGTGCATACGCACACACAGACGCATACATGTGCACACATAGGTGCACGGGTGCATACACATGCACACGCACGGACAGGCACACACATGTGTACACACAGGTGCATAGGTGCACACAAGGCACACAGACGCACACACGTGCACACACACAGGTACACAGACGCACACATATGCATGCACAGGTGCACACATGTGCACACACAGACACACAGATGCACACACACATACACAGGCACACAGACACACACATGCACACACAGGCGCGCACATGTGCACACACAGGTGCACAGGTGCATACACATGCACACGCATCCACAGGCACACACGTGCACACACACATACACAGGCACACAGACACACACGTGCACACGCACACACAGGTGCACACATGTGCACACACAGATGCACAGATGCACACACACACAGGCACAGACACACACGTGCACACGCACACACAGGCACACACATGTGCACATAAAGGTGCATAAGTGCACACAAAGCACACAGATGCACACACGTGCACACACACAGGTACACAGATGCACACATATTCACGCATAGGTGCACACATGTGCACACACAGGCACACAGACACACACACGTGCACACGCACACACAGGTACACAGACGCACACATATGCATGCACAGGCGCACACATGTGCGCACACAGATGCACAGATGCACATACACAGGCACACAGACACACGTGCACACGCACACACAGGTGCACACATGTGCACACACACATACACAGGCAAACAGACACACACGTGCACACGCACACACAGGCGCACACAGACGCACAGATGCACACACACATACACAGGCACACAGACACACACCTGCACACACACACACAGGCGCACACATGTGCACACATAGGTGCACGGGTGCATACACATGCACACGCATGGACAGGCACACATGGGCACACACTGGTGCATAGGTGCACACAAGGTACACAGATGCACACACGTGCACACACACAGGTACACAGTTGCACACATATTCACGCATAGGTGCACACATGTGCACACACAGGCACACAGACACACACGTGCACACGCACACACAGGTACACAGATGCACACATGTGCACACACAGACGCACAGATGCACACACACATACACAGGCACAGACACACACGTGCACACGCACACACAGGCGCATACATGTGCACACATAGGTGCACGGGTGCATACACATGCACACGCACGGACAGGCACACACATGTGCACACACAGGTGCATAGGTGCACACAAGACACACAGACGCACACACGTGCACACACACAGGTACACAGATGCACACATATTCACGCATAGGTTCACACATGTGCACACACAGGCACACAGACACACAAACGTGCACACGCACACACAGGTACACAGACACACACATATGCATGCACAGGTGCACACATGTCCGCACACAGACGCACAGATGCACACACACATACATAGACACAGACACACACGTGCACACACACACACAGGCGCACTCATGTGCACACACAGACGCACAGATGCACACACACATACACAGACACACACATGCACACACACACAGGCGCACACATGTGCACACACAGGTGCACAGGTGCATACACATGCACACGCACGCACAGGCACACACATGTGCACACACACATACACAGGCACCCAGACACACACGTGCACACGCACACACAGGCGCACACATGTGCACACACAGACGCACAGATGCACACACATACACAGGCACACAGGCACACACGTGCACACAGACACACACCGGCGCACACATGTGCACACATAGGTGCACGGGTGCATACACATGCACACGCATGGACAGGCACACATGGGCACACACTGGTGCATAGGTGCACACAAGGGTCACAGATGCACACACGTGCACACACACAGGTACACAGATGCACACATATTCACGCATAGGTGCACACATGTGCACACACAGGCACACAGACACACAGACACACACACGTGCACACGCACACACAGGTACACAGACGCACACATATGCATGCACAGGCGCACACATGTGCACACACAGGCGCATAGGCACACATATGTGCACACACAAGTGCACAGATGCACACACAGGCACACAGATGCACACACGTGCAAACACACAGGTACACACATGCACACATATTCACACAGAGGTGCACACAGGTGCACGCATAGGTGTACAGATGCACACGTGTGCACATGCACACACAGGTGCACAGACGCACACATGTGCAAACACACACGCAGGCACCTCATGGCCTTCTCGAATCTCAGTCAGCAGGATTCTTAACGGTATAGAACACAGCCGACTTTCAGACAGCTTTCAACGGTCGAGCAGACGGTTTTCATGTTTCAGGACCCTCAGTGTGCAGGCACCGTGCTTTCTGACCGCGACCCAAGGAGCCGGGCCTGTCCCTGGCCATCCCCACAGCTAGACCGTCGGGGCTGTGGTCCGGTAATGCCCTGCTCCCCGCCCCACCCAGGCCTCTGGACTGCGGAGCCCCCCTCCGTCCACCACAGCACGCTGCCCTGGGCACCGGACAGAGCGCGCGGAGAACGGGGCTGAATGTGCTCGGATGCCAAGACGCAGGTCTGTGCGTGCCCAAACGTACCTGTCCATGTTCGGTGAGACTTTAAGGAAGCATTCCGGCTTAGAGGCAGTAGTAATACATCCCTACTGCTTGTGCACACATGGAAATATTTGCACAACGGTGCAAAAAGCTTTCATGCAGAGGAGCTGGGAGTATATCTTGGCCAGGTGCTCTGCCAGACAAGGGGGGCCTGGGGAGTACCTTGGTGACCAAGGTCCCCCACCTGCCACCTCGCCCACCCGCCAGCAGCCTGGACATCTGATGGATGCCCTTGCCCCTCTGTGATCTGTTGCACGTGGGACTGGAGCCCTGCTCTTCCCAGCATCCCCAGTTAGAACCACTGTCTGTGGGGGATGAGTTCATGCCCGGGAAGGAAGACACAGGGGCATCCCCCGAGTGGGCGGGCCAGCAGCCACGCGGGTCTGAACGATGACGCCCACCATCTGCATGACAAACTGGCTGTTGAATGTGACTTTCTCACACACACAGATCCAGCCTGCGCCGGGGCCCCACACCCCCACTACCAGTGGGCGCACAAGGTGGTCCGCTCGCTCTCTGTGCATGGGAACCGCCCCACCCTGCCCGTCTGACACAGCTTCCCCGCCTCACGAGTCTCCCGCTTCCAAGCGAGGTCTTCCCCGTCCACGCCCCACCGGACCCTCAGCAAGATTCTTCATTTCTTGCCTATGGGTTTGCTGTGCGCGCCAAGCAGAGGGGTGACCAGTCTACCCGAGGCTGATCCTGAACGTCAGCCACAGGCACACGCGCTGTGCTATAGCACGTGACCCAGTGAGAATCAGGACATGGCTGGATGCAGACGATGGACAGACCGGCCGCCGAGCCTCGCCGCTGTGACACGGCCCGGCTTCACGCACTGGGAGGCGCGCCTCGAGGCCAGAGAGAGCGTTTCACCTCATCTGGGGACAACTCCCCTGCCCCAGCTCTCAGGGAGGGAACATGTGTGCAGTTGGCTCTGGATAGATTTTTGTTGAAAGAAAACGTGAAAGGTTTTCCATGAAGCGATAGTTAATGAAAGTATTTTAATAGTCTTCTAAATAAAAGCTAGGATGAGGTTTTCAGCCCTGCTCCGTGTAAAACTCCCACCCGGGAACGACCGGAGGAGAATGGACACGTCGGAGGACTGTGTTGTAATATCTTTCCTGGCCATATTTTGGCGAAGCCATCGCTTGAAATGCTGGAATAAGGGCAGTGTTTATTAATGGCGAGTAAGCCGCAACAGTTTTAGCGGGTTCCGTTTCCTTCAGATAAGAATTCAATTATGTAAATGCATGTACTTTCTCCTTCAGAAATAAGGTTCAAAATAAGAGAACATCAAATTCCAACATAAAATTTTGTCTATTATTTTTAACTTTCAGAGTGGAGGCCGAATACATTGTATGCTGTGAAGGAAAAGAATATCAGACTCCTGACTCTATGCTTCCCAAGGAGCATCTATGTTGAATGTATGACTGGGAAAGGCTTAGGACGGGGGCGTAAAAATGGCAAATTCTACAGAACAAATTAGGTCCTGTTCCTCAGTAAAAGAGAACAACGGGCGAAAACAGTGAGGAGTTGTTACTCCCACTCTGGAGATGCGGGTCTGGAGGCACAGAGAGGTTAAGTAACTCACCCAAAGCTGTGCAGCCAGTGGGTAGCAACCCAGGGATTCAGAGGAAAGGCTGCATGATGCCAGAGTCAGTGCTTTAAGTCGCTTCTCTTCTAAGACCCAGAAATGTCTCCCCAGAGCCCGGGCCGGCCTGTTGCCCCCGTTGCTGCGGCGATGACCTGTTATAAGCTGGACCCAGTGGATCGCCTGAACAGGGCTTTCGTGAGGAGGGCATAAAACAATCCCACAAAAGGAAACTTAAAAAGAAAAAAGAAAAAAATGCAAAATTTAGGGTAGGAAATCTTCATGGTAGATTAATGTCAGTTTTTTTCCTTAAGTCCCTATGAAATTCTGTCTTGTTTTGGATTTGGTTTTGGTTTCTAGAGAGGAGGGCAAGTTGGTTATCAATTTTATCGGAAAAACAAAGGAGTCAAGAAAACTCTTAAATGAAAGGTGCAGGGTGGAGGGCTACCTTGTCAAAATATCAAAGCATACCACGCATCCTCTGTAATTACAAAGAGAAAGGTGTCGGTGCGTGAACAGACAGGCTAATGGGAGAGAATGGAAAATCCAGGAATAGACACAATTACATATGAAAATTTGGTCTGAAGTAAAGGCGACGTCTCAGGGAGTAGAAGAAATACGCACATTCATGAGTAGAACCGAGTGACCAAACAGACCCCGTTGGGTACATTTCTCACCTGAATACAAGGATCAAGTCCACACTTTTGAGAAATAAAAGCAAAGAAGCCAACAAGTCCGAGAAGAAATGTGATGGGTTCGTGTGTAACCCGGGGGACCACCTTGACTTCGGAGAACACAGAAAGCGTCTGCCAACAGCTGGGAAGACACGCATGGCTCGCCACAGATAGACAGTCATCGCGTGTAACGTGACGGCTTTGTTTCAAGAATGGGGGGAAAAAGACCACATCCAGTGAGAAAAGTGAACTGGAGCCGCAAACACAGGAAAACAAATGCAAAACGTCAACAGTCGTGGGGAAAGATGTTCAGTCTTTGTCATAAGAACATAACGGAAACTAAAACTGCACCTGTCCAGGCAGGGCGCCAGGCAAGACGGGGTCAGCACCCTGGCCCTTGCTTGTCGCATGGGAGGCAGCTGAGTCCTGGACCGGAGGCCTGCAGTAGCAGCTGGGCATGCTGGGAAGTAGACGTAGCTGATGGTTTGGTGAAGACGACCAGGCCTCACCGAGTCCCCTGTGCTCGCCCTGCAGGGGCGCCTGGCCTGGATACACAGCGGGTGCAAAATCTGGACATGCACGCTGAGCTCCAGGAGAGGGAACCCCAAAAGAAGCTATTGCTTTCTAGTCCGAGGAGTGGGAAGGGTGTGGGAGGAGCAGACAGCATGGGGGAGCCCCTATTTTTTCTTTTCCTGTTCTTACCTCTCAGCCAGAGGTAAATGATAGAGCAACACGGGGGTGGGGGGGTGCCTACTTGAGTCGCCAGGGGTGTGTGTGTCCTCTTGGCACCTGGGCCCGGATGAAGATGCTGGAACCCCAGGCTTGACTTTAATCTGGATGTCCTATTAAGGGGACACAAAAAGAAAGCAACATTCAGCTCAGGTCTTAGAAGACCCAGAGTCTCATGGAATAATGTTGGGAATGTCTAGAATACAATCCAGAATTGTTCAGCATATGAAGTAGCAGGAAAATAAAAGAGAGAGAGAGAGAGAGAGAGAGAGAGAGAGAGACCATTCAGCTACACAGGGACAACAGTGAGCAGGAGCAGGAACAGAGGTACCGCTGCGGACTCCCTAACCAGCCGCCCCCATCGTGTTCCAGGAAGCAGAGGTGAGCTCTTGACACACAAGGAAGGAGCCTCAGCCAAGGAACAGAAGGTGTAAGAACAAGTCAGATACACGCGTTAGACCTAGAATCTTCAATTAACCAAAGTGGAACATTCACCACGTGGACTCCATACCCAAATGGAAAACAGGAGAACATAGAGACAGGAGAGTGATGGAAATTATTTTGAACAACAGGAAAGGGGAAAAAGTATTGAAAAAAAATACAAGCAGAGCTCAGAGACTTGTGGGATAATATGCAAAGACCCTTCCCAAAATAGTCTCAGGTAAGGGTTCCCGTGGAGAGAGCGGGGTGGACGCCGGGATGAGCCAGGCGTCCTCACTACAGAGCTGACCGATGGGCTCACGCACACGCCAGAACTCCCCGAAATGCATAATTTATACATGGCTCTTAGCTGAAAATAAACATAACTTAAGAGGTGGTCTTGATCAGTGAAACCAAGAGATGCTTCTTTGAAATGCTAATAAATAATAATAAGCATGTGTTATGTCTAGAAGAGATACAATAATCATAATAAAATAAAATAAATATGAAATGAAAAATTCATGTACTTAGAAAAATGTAAAGAGACATTGTCTGACGGAGAGTAAAAGTCACTATAAGGAAATTGTGTCTAAAAGAAATTCCGAAGCGTCAGCGGTCAGCCTTTGATGGGCATCCGCCCACGTGATGCCTGGGAGGGCTCTGCTTGACCCCACGTCAAACAGACAGAGCCTCTAGAACTTCCGAAAAAAAGTGGAGAGCTGTTTCAACAAGATACTAACAAAAAAATTATACGTCACGACCAAAAAGGCTCTGTATCAGAAACACAAGGCTGTCCTAACTTTGGGACATTTATTCGCCTGCATTAACGGGTTATAGAGAAGATAAAACCTGTTAGTACCTTGACCAACATAAACCAAATTTTATCGATTAAATACTCATCTAGTTTTTAAAAGTTTTAGCAGATTAATAATACAAAGAGTTTTCTTTAACTTATTTATATGAATCTATGACAAACCTGCAGCCAATTCTGTAGTGAATATTAAAACTCAGTAGTATTTCCACAATATAAAATAAAGCACATTCTATCACTGTTTCCTTGTGCGACTGTTTGCTTTTAATTCAAAAGATTTATTACCACAAAGTGCATCGTTGTTCATCTGTTTATGATCTGTTACCCCCAGAATCTAAGTTCCCAGGGACGTCTTTACATTTTTCTAAGTACAGGGACGTCACTCCACTCTGTGTCTCCAGGACGGAGAAGATGGGCAGGAATGACAGATGTGCTCCTTAGGAAAATGTGGAAAGAGTGAGCAAAGCAAGACTCAGGCAATCAGAGCTAGCTGCACACATAGGAGAGGCAGTCTTGGATGCAATAGTGTAGGACAAAAGGGCTACAGGTATTTTTTAAAAAAGCTTTTTAAAATATATGATGACCTGCAGATGGAATGAGAGTGTCCAGAAAATCCAATAGAATAAAATGCAAACTGGTGGAATTATTTCAAAGATACAGAAGGTGGCCAGGTACCAGACCAAAATACCCCAACACCTACAATAACCAAGTAGAAAATATATCTACCCTATTCATGTTAGCAACAGAAAGCTCAGACTACCCAGAAAAACACATGTATATAAATGGGTGTGTGTATATATGTGTGTTTGTGTGTGTGTGTGTGTGTGTGTGTGTGTATATATATATATATATGAAACGCACCGTACGTATTTAAGAAAGTTGTAAACATTACTGAAAAGACATAAAAGAAGGTCTATCTAGATGGAGAGAAAGTCAGTGTCTCCGTGGGGAAGACTATACTGAGAATACAAATTCTTCCCAAATTATTATATAAACTTTATGCAATTTCAATGAAAATCCCAGTTTTACATCTTGTGAAACCTTATCATAAAATATATGTGAGGTAGAAAACTAGCAAGGCAAACCATGAAAACAGAGGAGAGAAAAGCACAAAGGCACTTCTAAGCAGAGAGCAGGGAAAGTCAGTGTATTGGCATGGGGTGAACATAGAAAGATCCGTAGATAAAAGAATAATAAAATCCAGAGAAAGCCCCATGCACACATGAGAATGCAGCACATGAGGAAGATTACATTGAAATCACGGTTTTCATAAATTGTTTTGACCATGACAGTCCATCAGGGGAAAATAAAGACAGATAACTACCACAGACAATAAATAACAACGAAGACAACAAAAAACTTCACTTCTGAAAGACACAGAAAAGAGCTCAGATTTATGATAAAAGACATATTTGTCAACGTGAAAACGAAAATATCTGATAGTGGTGGCATCCTAAGCAATGTGAATAGAAATAATAGGAAGGGTATTTGAAATACATGTGAAAGTGGAGATCAGTGTTAACGATGTATCAAGAGATACCCAGAACCATAAAGAAAAAGGCGACAGCTGGGAAATGGGCAAGAACGTGAACAAGCAACTCGCAGGAGAAAAGCAGGACAGCCAGTGAGCAGAACGACAAGCCTCTGAGCGTGAGGAAATGGGGCCATTGGACTGGGGGCGGGCAGTGGGGAAACTGTTCGTCACTGATGGCGCACCTACACTGCAGAATCGTGCACAGCACATGAGCGTATGGGAAGATTCTAAAATGCAACCCTAAAACAGTAGAACCCCAAAAGCAGGTTGATGTCACTTATTTCCAAAAGATTAGCCCATCTGTGCACACGTGCTCCTGTGTTTCACCTACTAGCGTGTGGGGCTGGAAGGGCACACGTCAGCATCCCCAGGCCTGTTGAGCCCAGGAGGGGGTTTCAAGGGAGGAGGCTTCACCTTTTACTCTGCAGGTGGTGCTGAGGCTACAGTCAGTTTCAAGGGCACAGAGTGGGTGGAGGTGAGGAGTTAGGAGAGCGGCCCCCTGCTGGGGAGGTGCAAGTATGTTGAAGTGGAGGCGGAGGTGAAGCGGACACAGGGAGGGGAGGAGGAGATGGGAGACTGAGACTGGACCCAACCTCCTGTGGGCAAAACAGCGGGCAGGACTGACTTCCCCCCATCTGCACCTGTTCCATCTGGTCTGCTCCGAGGTCACCTGTCAGCACCGCCACCGAAGGGCAGCCTCCTGGTCAGCGCAGAGCTTTGTTGACATTCCTGGAGGCCCCCGCCCCCACCTGCAGAGTCGGCCTCCCAGATGCACCATGAACACCTGCAGAGGACAGCTGTGCTCGCCTGTAACCATCCATCCCTGAAAGAGCCCACCGAACGGTGCCGTTTGCTGCATGTGTGTGCGCGTGGATGTGCACGCCTGCGTGTGCACATCTGTGTGCGTTTAACAAGCATTCATGGTGAGTGTGAGAGAACTAACGTCCTGGGTCAGCGCCCTCCCTCGGAGGTCACTAGGAACAGGCACGCTGGGAGCAGGGGCTCAGACACAACCTGACAGTCACCTCCCAAGCTGGCTGCTGAGGCCCCGCAGCCCAAGGCAGCCGCACCCCTCCCGGCTCCCTCACCCCCGCCCGCAGACCACGCCAGAGCCGTCGTGGCCAAGGAGTGATTGGTTCTGGTATTGGCGATGGGTATTGACAAAGGCCTTCAAAGTCACAGGTTGACTTGCCTGATCAATAATGGTGCAGGGAAATAATTAAAACTGTCAGATTTAGAAAGTATTAGAGGTACTTAGAGCTTTCTGCCAACTATGGAAAACAGGGATTAATGGTGTTATCGCGAACACTTCTAAGTTACAGAGCAAGTTATTAAAGTCTTTCTTTGACACTCATTTGCAGCTAAGGGTCAACATCAAAGGTTTCCGAGCAAACTATTGGAGTCCATTAACCCGGAGCCCAGCCGCTTCCCCACAGAAGTCAGACGAGGGCCAGGAGATCAGAGGCGCCTTCCAGCAAGAGGCTGTAAAATTAAAAGGCACTTAGAGCGCTCACACCTCCACGTCCCCGGGGCACGGCTGGGGGTCTGATAAGGACCGTCTGGGCTGCAAAGGGGGAGCCCCATTTGGGGACAGCAGAGGACAGTCAGGTGGGGAGGGGCAGGGCTCCCGAGGCCCCAGCTGGTTGTCTGCACAGAGTGCCGGGGGGCCCCAGCCCTGCCCCCACCTGCTCCTTTTCTGGGGCCCTCGTGTACGTCCCTCCCGTGGATTCCCTCTCCCGTCACCCTGCCTCAACCTTCCTCTTCTGGCTTTTCTGGTGGAAGGAGGCCCCTGAGACCCAGAGGCTGGGGGTCCCTGGGCTAGAGGGCAGAGGGGACACAACAGACAGACGCCCCGCTATTGGGGTGCGCTGCCCAGGGAGACGTGCGCGCTGAAGTTCACAGTCCCAGTAGACTGCGCCCTATTGCCCAGGGACAGAGAGCATCCCCTAGTGACACAGGACGTGGCCCATGTGGTCCGTCTGGGAGACTGAAAGTCTCCTGCTGAGCGCGTGGCATGGGGTGGGTTTGGGGCCACAGAAGCACCTTGGTGACGTCCTGACATCAAGGAGCTGCAGTGTGTGGGCCCCGGTGAAGAGCAGGTGACAGGAGTACTGGTGTCGTTGGGAGGGGAGGGGCCACCAGGAGCCCAGCTCCAGGGATTTATGACCGCCCCACTCAGAGAGGGAGGCGGGAGAGAGCAAGTCCAGGGACTCGAGGGACGTCGGCGAGCAGGAGCACACGAGGAGCCAAGAGCGGGGCTGCCCAGCCGGGACGCGGGGGCTCCTCATGCCCAGGCACCACAGCCCTCCGCACGGTGCATTCAGTAGGTGCTCCAGAAGAGCGACCAAGCCAGGCCTGGCTGATTCAGGGGCCCCGGGGACTGTGCCCCGGGGGGAGGGGGGCTGGCTGTCGTGACCAGCGGCTGCTGGCCGGGCACCGCCCACAAGAGGCGCCCGGAGTTGGAAGCAGAGCTCCCTCGGCTGCCCCAGGCATCTCCACGGGGCGAGCGCCACCCCGCAGCTGACGCGGGCCACGGCGTGGCCTCCCCGCCTCCCCGCTGGGCTGTGCGCCCTCGTCCTGGGGTTTGTGCAAGCCCGTTAATGTCCACCAGGAGGCTGACCGACCGGGACGGCCACCCCACGTGGGACACGGCGCTCCCCCCCGGAGCAAACGGACAGAAGTTCACGGCGGAGGCTGGAATAAGCCTGCTGGCGAGTCAGTGGCCGTGGGCCTGTGGTCTGCTGGTCCGCTCTCCGCCCCCGCGTGGGGTCAGCTCAGCATCCCTTCTCCCAAGAGCCAATGTCATGGGAAGGGCATCCGCGTCTCACGGAGCCTTGACCTCGAAGGCCCATCACGTTATACTGTCACTGTCTCTTCTTCCGTTCACTGCTGGAACCTCCTAGGTAGACCTTCAAACACTACAGCGGATCTGACTGACACAGGGGCTCACACACACGTATGTGTCGGATCAAAACGGGTAGTCAGGTGCACGGAGTAAGTCACGGGGGAAACAGCGTAGGGAACACGGTCAGCGACACCGTAATAGCGCCGTGTGGTGACAGGTGGCAGCCACCTGTGTGCTGAGCAGAGCCTAACGCGCAGCGATGTCGGACGGCCGTGTGGACCCCAGAAGCTAACGCACCGCCGTGTGACAGCTGCATTGCCGTTTAAAAATTCAAAAATAGGGGCGCCTGCGTGGCTCAGTCGTTAAGCGTCCGACTTCAGCTCAGGTCACGATCTTGTGGTTCACAAGTTTAAGCCCCGCGTCGGGCTCTGTGCTGACAGCTTGAAGCCTGGAGCTGCTTCGGATTCTGTGTCTCCCTCTCTCTGCCCCTCCCCTGCTCACGTTCTGTCTTTCTCTGTCTCAAAAATAAATAAACATTAAAAATTTTTTTAATTCAAAAATAGAAATAGCACTGGTACAACACCCACACATATTTAGATTGCATTGTGTTTTAAATTTTATTTTATTTCTCCTACCCCACCCCCACCTCTGCAACCAGTCATCTGTTCTATGCTTCTGTGGGCTGGTTGTGTGTTTGTGTGTGTGTTTGTGTGCATGTGTGTATGTTCCTAGAGCCCACAAATATGAGAGATCACGTGGTACTTGTCTTTCTCAGATCTGTTTCTCTTGAACAGAATGTTCTGGAGGTGCGTCCGTGTTGTGACGAACGGCAGGGTCTCATTCCTTCCCGTGGCCGAGTAACATTCTGCCGTGCGTACGCCATCTCCTTCATCCGCCGTCCCCAGGGGACACGGGGCCGTTCCATGTCTTGGCTCCCGTCACTGCTGCGGTGACCACGGGTGCTCGTGTCTTCTTGGGTCAGGGTTTTCCTCTCCTTCGGAGAAATGTCCAGAAGAGGGGTGCCTGAGTGCACGGGGGTTTGTCTGATTCTTTGAGGGACCTCACACTGCTCTCCGGACTGGCTGCCCCGGGGCTGGGCCCCCGCACGCACACTGGCACCCTGCCCAGCCCAGGCGATGCCGAGGACCCCCCAACCCAGCCATCCCGGGCACATTTTGTGATGGAGATTCTGGAAGGCGGGAGGAGGGCCCAGGCTGTGCACGACCCGCGCCCCGTGGCCTCCCTCCCGTGGAGCAGATGCGGCCGGGCTCGGGCCAGGGCCGCGGCCTTCCAGGGCTCCTACCCAGCAGTTAATCAGGGACAAATGGTCAAGAGGACCAGCCAAGTCGTGTGGCGCCTGCTCTCCGTCCCCTGATACTGCCCTCTGGCTGCCACCCCGTGATCTCCGTGTGGCCCTGGCCCTCTCCCCCAGCGCGCAGCGACCTCTGCCCGGCCGCGTCCCACCTGCCCGCTGCCCCGCCCCGGGCCTGATGGAGTCCCAGCTGCGGCGTCAGCTCCGCAGACTCACCAGAGAGCAGGTGCTGGGACACGTCCTGCGGCTCCTCGGGGAGGGTGGGAACGGTCAACATGGGCGGCACACAGGGGCCATCCGTGGGACCCCTGCCTGCTCCGCGGGCCTCCTGTTCTCACTGGGAAATGGGGGTGATGACAAAACACCCCAGATACCGGCAAGAACAGCGCTGTTTGGAAGGTAAGGAGCAGCTCGTCACGGGGCCTCCTCCCCACCCCTCAGCGGCCCGGTGGGCCCCCAACCTGCCATGTCTGCGTCTGCCGGGGGCCGGGGGGGTCAGGTGTGACCCAGGGCTTCCCCGTGGGGGACGACCTTGGACCTTGGATGACCTGGGCCCGGGACATCTGAACTCTCTCCTGCCCCAGGAGCCTGGCCCGACTTGTGAGGACCTCGGATCTGTCACCTGCACGGTGGGTGTGAAGCCCAAAGCGGACGCCGGGGAAGGTGTGGGGGTGGGCAGGGACTGAGGGGGGCAGAGAAAGTTCCAGCTCCCTGGGCCCTGAGGCCCTGGGCACAGAGCAGGCAGACGCGGGACCACAGACCCGCTGCCTCTCCGCACCGCGGTGCCTGTTTCACCCCAGTCCTGGGCACCTGCTCCTGCACGGCCCTGGGTCCACTCGGGGATGGCGCCCGCACCCTCAGGCCCCTGGTCTCTGACCCCCACCCCTCTGTGCTCTTCGTCCCGCGGCCGCCAGAGCGGCATGGGCGTAAAGCCAGCGAGACAGAGCCAGTGAGGGGGGCTCAGCCTGGGGGACGCCCGGGTCCCCGGGAATAACGCAGCCTTGAGACAGTGTCCCCACTGGGTCGTATGGCACCTTCCAGCCTCTCCTGGGAGCATCTTGCAGGTTTTGCGCCGTGGTCATGTGCCTGCGACGGGTCGTTTGCAGCGGATCCAGACCCTCCCCCCGCCCGGAGCCCCAGGTCCCTTGCTCGCGCTCATGACTGTGCTTACCACTCAGGGACGGGCGTTCAGGGTGGGAAGTTCCGTGTCGTTTTGATTTAAGCGTATGTGTTTCCGCGTGGCTTTCCGAAGGCTTGGTTCTGACCCCCTCACCGTCGCCCGCGGGTGACAGCAAGAGCTTTCTCCTTCAGCTCTCCGCCAAAATGCGTCATCTCTGCGATGCTGCCTGAGACGTGAAAGCTGCTATTTCCTTATTAAAATAAATTGCATTTTCTTCGGGGCGCCCGGGGGGCTCAGTCGGTTAAGCACTGACTTCGGCTCAGGTCATGATCTCATGGTTCGTGGGTTCGACCCCGCGTCGGGCTCTGTGCTGACAGCTCGGAGCCTGGAGCTGCTTCGGATTCTGTGTCTCCCTCTCTCCCTGCCCCTCCCCTGCTCACACTCTGTCTCTCGAAAATAAGTAAAATGTAAAAAAAAATTTTTTTAAATAATTTGCATTTTCTGGCTTATGACATGGTGTGACTTTCCCTACAGCGTCTGGCCGTCTGGGGATTCTGTCGTAAGTGCCCATCCGTATATGTCGCCTAGTTTTCTCTTATTGTCTTTTTAAAAATCCATCAGAGAAGCTCTCGCACATCACAGCTGTGAGCCCTCTAACTGCTCTGTGCTCTGCAGAATGTTTCCCCATTATTTTTCTTTTGGGCTACGGTCTCTTACGTGGCACATTTGTTTAAACATAGCGACATATGTTTCTCATAATTTTTTTCTTTAATAGCATCTTCGTTGCCAATGTACATTAAAAATATTTGCCTAAACCATAGGTTATACAGATACTCACTTTCTTCTAAGATTTTATTGTTTTATATTTTAAAATGTTATTAGCTGACGCATCTGCTCTTGGCTCTGGCGGGAGCTGAGCTGGAAGCCAGCGTCATTCGCCTCCATGCGGATGGCCGTGGGGTCTTCGTCCCGTCCCAGACGCCAGGGCCCGGTCGATGCAGTGGAGGGCAGCCTGGAAGCCAGCGGGCCGGCGGGCAGTGGGGGCGGGGTCGCCCCTGGGGTCAGAGGAAGCCAGCCTGAGATGTCCCAAGGGCGGCTCAGGCCATCAGCTTGTCTGGAAGAGACGAGGGGCAGGGGTGCTGCTCTTGACACGCGGGTCCCTTTGTGGGTCGCTGACCTAATGCTCCAAACGCCGTGACTGGGGGTCGAGCAGAGGGCACCCCATCCTCGTGAGCAGCTGCGTCGTATGTGGTGCCTCTGGGCACCGCCAGGCAGGAAGAGGGACACTGAGGCGAGGTGGGCCTGCAGGCGGCTGGTGGCCCGGCCGAGGGGACGCGAGTCCGGGCTCCTGGCTGCGCCTGGGTTAGTCGCGGAGCCCTGCCTCCGCCTCCCCGAAGATGAATGCCGGCGTCACTGGCACCTTCTTTTTCACTTCTCGGGAGTTGAGAACCGGGAAGGAACAATTAAGCGCAACCTGAGGCAACCCAAAATATTATCCATCAAAGGACTCACATCCAATCCTCCCAGCACATCCATCAAAATGTCAGGTCTTCCAAATACGGTTTTATCTTATTAATGCTAATTTCTTCCATGGAAAGACTGGCGACTTGGCCATCCGGTGCTTATCAGGGAACCGGAAGAAATGCTTTGCATTTTAATTCAGCAGGTGCCCGTCGCCAACTTGTTTGTAGCCAGCTGACAGCCTCCTCACTTCTTGGCCTCGGGCTGGCTCGCCCGGGGCTGGGGCTGGGCTGACAGTCCCCAGACAGAGGTGGCCACAGCCTCTCAGCGCAGGACCTCTCTGCCCCATCCGTCCCCTGTACTGACGTAGAAACCCCGAGAACGACTCATTTCTGCGAGTGGCTCCAAGCCGCCGCTCCACCAGCCTCCAACCTGACCCGCACGCTAGGCTGGAGTCAGTCCATGCCCCATGGAACATCTGGGTGTGTCATACTGTGCGTGGGGACAAAAATGACTTCACACTGACCCCCACTCCCTCCGGATTCTTGGGACCCTCAGCTGCCACCTCCCGCCTCACTCTGCCGCTCGGGCATCGAGCCTCCCCCACCCCGAGTTTGGGGCAGGTGCGGCGGGCGGGCACACTTGAGGCTGGGGTGGCGCCTGTGGGTGCAGGTGTGGGTCTGAGCACTCAGCCCCCCGGATCCCCGACTCTCCCCTAGATATGGTTCTCCCTGTGGCTGCTCAGGACACCAGCAGCGCATTTTAAGCAACGCGTTTGGAAGTGATTCGAAGGGTCAGAAATCAAGATCGCGTTTGGCAGAAATGCATAATGAACGGCCAGTCAGCAGATCTGCAGAAAACGCGGTCGATAAAGAGACAAGTAACGGAAGGACAGGAAGAGATGAGGTAGACGCCCGGATCCGAGGACGCCGCAGGGGGAGGTACTTTCTAAGCGCTCCTTCCCAGGGGACGCTCACGGCAGGACACCGAGGGACGTCTGTCCCCCTCCCCCGACAGTCTCCAGGCACCTGTGGCTCACGGCCCTGGCGGTGACTCCACACCCGCGTCGGCCCTGTCGGGGGCAGGTGCGGGCGGGCGTCCGCTCGGCCGGGAGTAGGACAGTCTCTGGGGGGGGGACAGCGGGCAGAGCCTCCGCCCAGAGCTCCCGGGGACACCGGGGCCGAGACCGCCCGGGCCGCGTGCTGGGGAGGGCCTCCTGCGGGCGGGTGCCCGGGGCCGGGTCGCTTGTGCCCCCGCTCAGCGGGCCCCACCGCTGTCAGACGAGGGCCGGCGGGGCTGTGACTGAGGCCGCGTGCGCTCGGTGGACGGAAGGCTCCGGTCCGCACTGGGAAAAGCACAGGGAAGGGCAGGGACACGTGAGGAAGACGGCACACGCACGGCTGAGGCAGCTAACAAGTCAGCAGACAAGTTACAGAGCGAGGATCCCGCGAAGCACACCCGCCTGTTGCCTTGACGACTCTGCCCTCCTTCCAGGGGGAGGGAATTTCGATGGATTAGTTGCTATTTGTCATGGTTATGAGTCAATGAATCATTTCTTATCATTAATAGACATCAATGTATTAAACGCATTTCCTCCTTTACTCGTGTTTCCTCCTGAGACCTATTCCAGATATAAATGAAACCACAGCAGACAAACAGCTCATCATTGTCCTTAAGAGAATTTAAAAGTTGTCTGTATTTGTGTCTCATTATTATTTTTGAAAAAAAAAAAAAAAAGATTACGGCTATAAGTGAAGCTTCTTCTCCGCCTCTATCATTCCAGCCCGTCCCTGCCCAGGAGACCCCAAGGAGGCAGGGACAGCGTCCTTTTATCTTTCTCCACTTCCTCCGGTTACTAGCGAAGTAGAGGTGGGACTGCTGGAGCCCTGGCAGCCCTCTGGGAGCGTGAGGTAACCTTGGGAACAGCAGCTCTTCACAAAGGATGGTGGAGCAGAAAAATAATGGGAGCCCATCACCTTTGCTTCACCAGGGAGCCACACACGAGCCTGAGTTTACGCCTTTAGACACAATTTTATGAGAGAAAAGCAACTTTCCATGTGTTCAATCTGCTTGTGTATTAAGAGGTTTCTGCCTGGTGCGGCCGAGCTGTTTCTAGCGGGAGTAAACCACTGTCCTCAATCAGGTGGTCCCCAACCCTTCCGTCTTTCGACAGGGTGTGCGTGTTACCCGACCCAACGCATAATACCATCCCGATGGATGCCACGCGGGGTTTTGTAGTATGAACACACCCTGCACTTGCCACGCAACACGGCTCTTGAAAGGTACCTGTCTTGACAGATATGAGTCTTCTTTGTTTGTGTTCGTCTCACAGTTGTGTCCCCACCCCGGGGAGCGTTCGGGTGACTTGAGACACGTTCGTGTCATTAAAAACAGTGCAGGCTTCATGCTCTTGCAGCCTCTTTCCTTTCGTGCTGCTCGAAGCTCGGCGGGTGGGAGTCAGGGGAGAGGGTTTCGGGGCCACGGGATTGCGCGTGCCAGCCCCACTCACCTGTCCCCCGCGTGACGGGTCTCCCCGCCGCCCTCGGCCCTGGCTGTTTACAGCTCTGATAATCCAAAGGCTGTGGTTTTTATGTTGTGTCACCCGAACTCTTCTTATTAGTAAGTTCAGGCATTTAAAATGTTTCGGGTCTTTATTTTTTTCCCTTTTCTATGAGATGTCGGCTCAGATCCTCCCCCAGACTTTTATTCAGACGTTCATGTTCATCATGCTGCTCCGTCCCGTCTTCCTGCACTCTGACGATCGGCCCCGTCGGTGGCACGCGCCCCAGCGTCTCCCGCGGACCTCAGGCTTGCCGCCAGCGTCTGCGGCCTCTCACCTTGCGGAAATTTCAAGTTTAATGCAGTCGAATCAACCAGTCATCTCCCTTATGGCTCAGGCTGCTCTGGTCTTGAGTAACGTACCTGTTCCTACCTCAGGGTCACAGGCATAATCCCCTATTTCCTTCTGAAATGTGTTCATATTTTAGTTTTAAAAATTAGGTCATTCACCCACTTGGAATTCAGTGTTATTTTTGACACAAGTTCAAGATGCATTTTATTTTTCTTCCATTTGAAAAACCAATAGTCCCAACACCACTTCTTGGCCCCCGTGCCATCCCTGTGCTCTGAGATGTCCCTTCTGCCCCTCGATAGCGTTTAGCTGGCCTAGATCTGATCCGCATGCTCTTGCCTCTGCAGCAGGGCTCCGTTCTGTCACTCAGTGATGTTTGCACACTTTCCCCCCCAAAAGCTTCTTACACATCTTCTTTCGCATCCTCACAGAGGAGTGAACAGATGGGGTTCCCGGCTGTCCTTCCCGGCGGGGTTTTGGGAGCGTACGGGACAGAGGCGGAGCCATCAGCATGGAGGATCACCTCCGACAGTCCCCACACTCCCTGGGGTTTTCTAGTCACGTCATCATAGCTTTGAATCCTTCAGAGGCAAAATAAAGGGAGCTTTTGCCTTTCCTTCCAGTTCTTACCCCGTTATTTCTTTCCCTGTTACTGCTCTTCTGGCTGAGACTCACCTGACACCAGGGCAGGGGGCATCCCGCGGGCCGGGCGCCAGGTTTGCTGTCTTGTGAGATTATTCCTCCCAGAACAAGCCTGTGGTTTTCTTGATTCTCTCTGGTGTTCTTTCATTTCCGTGTTGTGAGTCGATGGCCCTTCCTGGTTTCTCCCCTTCTCTGGTGCCCGTGGCCATCAGTCCTCGCCAGGCAGCTGAGTCCTGGCCGTCAGCGGGCAGGGGCGCCGGGCCCTGTCCCTCCCTGGAGGAGGCTACCGAACCTGCGCTGGACCCTCATGATCCCCAAATCAACCTGTTTGGGGTTAACCCGACAAGACATGTCCCCGTGTCCATGGTGACAGCTGAGTTCCTCGGGGAGAAATGATGCCTGAAGGCAGGGACGGCTGTGTCACCTGCAACATGGGGACTCGGCAGGTTTACTGAGGTGAGAGCTTCCTGGCATCTGCGGGTGGAAAGACGGAGCCTCACTGTCCTGGAGCCGCTGCCTGCGATGCATCGGGGAGAGAGGGGGCGGTGGGCGGGGGCGGGGGGGCACGGGGGTGGGGGGCGGGGGCGCGTGCGCAGTGGGCAGGGGCGGCGGGGGCCGCACGGGGGATCCCGAGACAGGGGAGTTCAGGAAAGAAGCGTCTGCTCCGCAAGATGCCAGAAATTGAGACTCATGGGATTGAAAAAGCCAGTTGCGTCTAGACTGTTAACATTAAGAAATGAGATTAAAAATCTAATAAAGAAAATACCCAGTAAATCCCTTGGTTGGATAAAGTCACTGAGACAAAGGGTGTGACCTTTGTTTTCAAGCCTGAAACTCCCCCCCGGAAGCAAACAAGAGGGAGAGGGACGAAGGTGGACACAGGTGGAGGAGGCAGGGGACGGGGACGCAGAGCGGGCTGGACGTCCAGGGGAGCGACGCCGTGGAGGACCGCTGCCGGGACACCCTCACTCGCAGGGCGTCTGATGGACTGATGTGGACGGAGTCCCAAAAACGCACAGGCAGACGCGCTTGCTTCTGTCCCTTGGGCTTGTGCTGTGAGGAAGCCCCAGAAAGGGGCCCATGAGGGGCAGTGACTGTCCGCACCTCACAGAGCACTGTGGACGCCTCTGCGAGGAGGCGGGCGGTCCTGCCCTTGGACAGGGGCGAGTCCCTGCGTCCCCGGGGTCACGTGCCGTGAGCTGGTCCCGCAGGTCTCGGGCCTCCCTCCTCACCTGGACAGTGGCCGGTGGGACTTCCGGGCCCTTCGGGAACTGATGGTCAGAGATGATCTCCCTGCTCTCGGCGCGTAGGTAGGTCGTGGGGACCGTCCGGAGCAGGGGGACAACCATCAACGACAGTGAGTGCTGCCGGCCAGCATCTGGACAGACTGGGCGGCCCCTCGGAGATGCGCGTGGAGCCCGGCGAGCGCCCGCCACTCGGAGGGGGGTGATGTCTCTGTGACCCAGCAGGGCCCCCGGGTGGAGGCTGTGCATCGCCCGCCCCCCAATGGGGCCTGCAGCCTGACCCCACTGCCCGAGGGCTGTCTGTGCCCTGAGGCCGCGTACACACGCCCGGGAAGACCTTCTCATCACTGCTCCAGGTGCAGGTGGATGTGACCCGCCTGCCTTCACGGGTCCCCGGGGCTGCCCCGTGCTCCCGGGTGCTCCCTGCCCCACTCACCCCCATGACTGGGCAGGAGACGGGCAGTGCCGTGTAAAGGACATGGATGGCGTGGAGCCGGGACACGCAGACGCCATCCCAGATGCAAGGGAGGGACCCATGAAACCCCCGGGTTGCGGCTCCCCCCTTAGAAACCCGTGGGCGAGCACTTCTGTAGCAGGAAAGTCGGCCGAACGGAGGTCCTCGCACCGGGCCCTGTCCCGCACTGGCCGCGCGCTCCTGACCAAGGCCACCCAGGCCTGGAGGCCGCCTGGCTGTGCCCACAGAGCAGGGGGCGGGGCCTGGGCTCAGCTGCGGCAAACGGAGGTCAGCAATGCCCAGCCGCCTGTCTGTCTCTGGCAGCCGGGTCCTTTGGGCTCACGTCAGGGCCACCACCTCCACCCAGACTCCGAGGTTGCACGTTAAGGTCTAGGGTTGCAGTCGGCTTAGAACTGTGTCCCCGGCCCCGCTGTCCCCCCCCCGTCCCCTCTGTCCCCCTGGCCCCGCACAAGAGAGGCTCCAGGACAGGGTCTGTGCTGCTGGGTCTCCCAGGCGTCTGCTCAGGACTTCTACTGAACTGCCAGCTCTGCTTCTGGTTTGGAATTTTCTGGAAAAGCAGGGGAGGAAGAGCTGAAGGGGGAAACAACTTCATCTTTCCAGTGGCTTCTGCATCTTCCTCAAGGAAGTGCTGTGGCCCCCATGACCTGCGCCCACCCCACAACTGCCTCTGTTATTTTGCTAATTAGGAAAGTCTTCCTCCGTTGAATCAGCTTTGGGGAGACTCCCTAGAGACTTTGCAAATGCGGGGGGTCTGCCTGGGCGGGGGTGGCTGTGCAACGTCCCCACTGTTCCCCCACCATCACCTCTGTCCCCACCATCCCCACTGACCCGGGCTGTCACCTCCATCCCACTGTCCCTGCTGTCCCCGCCGCCGGCCCCGCCAACCCCCCACCTTCACTTCTGTCCCCACCGTCCCCGCGGTCCCCGTCACTCTGCACACCAGTTCTCAGCGCAGTTAGCCAGAAACTGCAAACCTTGCCAAAGTGGCAGCACACGTGGTCCTTCCCTATTTCCCTGTATCTCTCACCCTCTTTTAAATGTTTAAGGGGAAAAAATGCTCGTGTGCCTTGAGCACATGTTCTTCCTACGACCCCGTGGAAAGACAGGGACAGAACTTACAATGATTGGCCTCACTCTTTTCTAATCATGGAAAATTGACCTATTGAGGAAAATGAAATTTAAATTTCCTCAAGAAGGCTGCTGACAGCCTGCCAGTTCCGTGCGCGGGCCCCTCCGGGGACGACGGGAGGCCTGACAGAGCCGCTCAGCACCGCATCTTCACAGGAGGGCCCGATGTGTCCTCATTGTCAGCTCAATAAAATGAGCAATTTTACACTTTCTCCCAAAAGCTGCTTCAGATCCTGAGTCTGAACTGGGAGGTGACCAGGTGCAGCTGTCTGCGTGCGGACATTGGTGAGGGTCAGCTTCTAGAACGTTGGGGTGAATCACGAGTAGTTCAGCTGAGCAGCCAGAGAGAAAACCGGCCGCGGCCTGGGTGCGGCGTGGGAGGCCACGGCGGGCAGAGCGTGGTGCAGGACGCAGAGGGTCCACTGAGGACTGATGTCCCGCCGGGCGCTGCTGACCCTGTTCGTGCCCCACGGTTGCACCGTCCACCCTCCTCGCGGCCACCCGGGCCCCTGGGACATGGTTTGGGTCACAGCAGCCCCGCGGTGGCCCCATGCTGCTCCCTCTCACTCGGGGTCAGGCCCCGTCTCGCTCTGACCTGCCGGGTCCTCTGTCCTCACGCCCTGAGCACCCTGCCCATCCCTGGGGGCTGCATGGCCATCCTGTCTGAGGATGATGATGCCCGATGGCAGGGGTGCCAGGGAGCGAAAACACCATCCTGTGCCTTGTGCACATGAAGCCGCTCACACCCGCCGTCACCCGGTGCACAGAGGTGTTGCACCCCTGTGCGGCTGTCCATCCAGCATTGCCACCTTCCAGGCTGCAGGCCCGCCCAGCGGCCTCATCCCATTCTGGGGGCTTCGATCGTGAACTCCGTGTCTCCACCCACGGGTGGGCTCTCCGGCGTCCACCCTGAACTCCGTGCGTCTCCTCCTCCCGGCCCAGCCCGGCCCGGCGCAGGCTCCGAGAAGGTTCTGTTGGTTTGGGGGGTCCTCCCTGAGAGCTGAAGGCAGGTCGGAAGGCCTGCCCGGGGCACCAGGAGCGCTCAGATGCGGCCTTGGGACCCAGAGCAGCAGCGCAACTCCATCCGGGTGCGGAGACGGTCCAGAGTCTCCCCAGGGACTCCGCTGGCCCCAGACACCCCAAGGCAGAGACACTTCGCTGTGAGGGCTTTTTTCCTTCAGAGAGGAAGTACTTAATTTACATATTTGTGGACAGGTCCCCGACGGTCACCTTGTCTGCAATGAGACAAGATGTTCTCTGCCACACAGTGACATTTGCAAAAGTCTTCTACATGTTCCAGGCCGACACAGAGCACCCCAGGGTGGGGTGGAGGCCCCCGGGAAGACGGGGCCGTCGGGGGGGGCTCTCCAGATTCAGGGACATGGGACACTCGGGCTGTTCCCAGGCCCAAGTGCAGCCGACTGGATGACCGGGGCACAGAGCAGACAGGACGGGACGGCCGGTGCAGACGGTCACTGACTCCTGCTCACAGAGCAGTCCCCAAGCCCCAAGCAGGACACGGCTGCTGGGGACCCAGGCTGAGACCCCGCCCCGGCCCTCCTGACCTTGGGCTGTGGGCACGGGTGTGAGGACCAGCTGGAAGGGATCTGGGACACAGACTCAGCTGCCGTTCCATGTGCACCAGAATGGAGGTCCTTGCATGAACCACTGGTGCATTTTTAATTCAGAACAAGAGGGAGAAAGCTGTCCCTGAAGGGACCCCCCCCCCCAGTGATGACAGCCTCCCCAGAGACCCCTGTCAGGGGGCCGCCCAGACCCCAGCGGTGCTTGGCAGTGGAAGCTGGCAGGTGAGGCTGAGACCGACCCTTGCGGCCCCAAGGGGCAGCCCTGGGCTCTAGCGGGCAATGCCAAGGCCGAGGACCTAAGGGATGCTTCGTGCTCTGCAGCCCACTCCACACCCCTGCCCAGGCATCTACTCCCTTCGCCAGCCAGGTGTGCGCAGGGGCTGGGCAAGTAGGGCTCGGGGCCATTGCCCTGCATCTGTCTTGGTTCACACAGGCTGTGGCCTGGACTTGACCCCGTGTCTGGCAGGGTGTGAGGCCCTCGGCAGGGCATGATGGAGAGAATAGAAAGGACCAAAATGCAAAGGGGTGAGGCACAGACAGGGACCCTCCTGCCCTGCCCTGCCCTGCCCGGGCCGGCCACCCCCAGGCCTCTGCTCGGCAGTCAAGGTGACAGCTGTCTCCACGCTTCTGCTCAGCTGCCTGTGAACACGGACGTGGGCATTGAGTACTGTTCCTCAGGACCATCAAGACGGCGGAGGGCGAGCATCCGCAGACCGCAGGGGCTTGGGGTGGGAAACCTTGCTGGAGGGACACGTGTGTCCACATGCACACACGCGCACACATGCACATGCGGATATGCACAGGTGCCCACATGCCACAGGTGCACACATGTGCCCACACACACAGACGCACAGGTTTGCACAGGTGCCCACATGCACACAGGTGCACACACACCCAAGATGCACAGATGCACACACCCACATGCACAAACACGTGCCCACACACATATGAATGCAGAGCACACCTGTACACCCTGCACACACCTGCATACAAATACACATGCACACACATGTGAATGTGCACATATATGCCTACATGAACACAGGTGTACACACACTCAAACACACACTGAGGCACACACATGTACACACATGCACACACATGACCACATGCATGCACACATGCCCCTGTACACGTGTGCACACACATGCCCACATGAACACACATACTCAGAATTGCACACATGCACATATGTGACCTTTCTCAAGGAACTGCAAACCCACCCCAGGAACCAGGTGGGCAAGTGACAGAGTGACATCAAGGTGTGACAGGCCGTCCAAAACATCCTCTCCAGATCGGGGGCTCACGAGCAGTTCTGATTGGAAATATGGAGACTTCCTTTTCCTTGCCCTCACCCTGCAGAACCCCAAAACAGGGACCCAAGACACAGTGAACCCCTGGGGCGTGCCCTGGTTGAGGTGCTCCCGTGCCCAGGCCTGCGTATGGTGTCGGCCCCAAGCACCAGGACCCCAGGGCCGCCTGCTCAGTGCCCAACGGCCCAGAGAGGCTTCTGCAGGTGGTTCGGGCCTGGTTTCACCACAGACACTGGTTTGGGGAGGAGGCTGCCGCCCGCTCGGGCTCCTGACAGCGGCCACAGCCACGCGGTCGAGACGTAAATCCCTTTTTGAAAGCGGTATTTTTTTTTTAATTCCTTTTCATGGTCACCAATTACCCCATTTTCATGCCAGTTTCCTGTCTTGCTTCAAATGCAAACCACTGCAGCCAGATCCGTGGAAAATTCCCAAACCAGAGCCTGGCTTCTCAGAGGAAATGACTCAGGAATATTTCCGCGTGCGCATCTGGAGCCCGATCAGTGAGACGGACCAGTATCCAGGAATGTGAGTCCCTTTCGTATAACTGTCCAAAATAATTCCCCCCAAATAGGTCTCCTGTAAATGCCCTCAGGTCACTGGGGGCAAGGGTGCATCTCAAAGGACCCCAATTTCATCATGCTCCTCAGCAGGCCCTTCCTGGGCGCCCATGGGGCTTGGCCTGCCCTCAGAGGACAGAGGACACAGGTCACCAGCAGCGTTCTTCAACACATGAGTCCTTTGCACCCTGTCTCCCCCCACGCCCACCCCCGGGCACTGGTGCAGCAGAACCCCCCGCTGCCACTGTCCCGGGGGTCTGATTCGAGATGCCAAGTCTGGAGTCTTCCCAACACGGGATCTGGTTCTGGAGCTAATTATAGACATGTACCCATTGAATTTTACTGAGATTTGCACTCGGTGCTAAGAAACCGTAGAGAGATGCCTTGTGCGTTTTGCTCAATCTCCCCCAACGGTAATATTTCACAAACTCCCGGTAGAATATGTTGATCCCAGTGTAACCCACAATCTTACTCAGATTTCTCCCGGGGTTTTGGTGCCTGCAGGTGTGTGCGTTGTTCCACACAAGCGTAGCACCCGGACAGGCTCGTGCACCCACAGCACCGGTAGAGACATTGACCGTCTCCGTCCCAAGCATCCTTTGTGACCACTCCCCACCCCGGCAGCCACAGGTCTGTCCTCCATTTCCAGAATCTTTCCATGTAACACTCATTTAGGACTGGATGTTAATTCCCTGGAGATCGTCTAAGTTGTACGGAGCATCGGATTTCCTCTGTTTCTCCGGGCGGTGTCCCGTGATGTGGGGGGAGGCAGCTGGGCTAACCACTAACCGGCCGAAGGACAAACGTCCACGTTGTTTTCACTCGCTGGGTGCTCCCAATAAAGCTGCTGGAAATGTCGGTGTCCATGCTGCGAGACTGCAAGTTCTCATTTCTCCAGGAGAGAGCGGCTCGCGGGTGTGAGTGCCGGGTTGTTTGGTGATTGCATGCTGAGTTTTCGGGGATGCTGCCCAATGGAGGTGTGTGAGTGACCCTACTGTGTGCATCCACAGAGGCGTTCGCTACCAGCACGATTTCACTGAGGCCACGGCAGCGAGACTTCAGGCTGCATATCCGTGTTGGCTAACGACAGCGTTCCACGTGGTCGTTAGCCATCTGAGACGCTTTCAGTGGGATCCCTGTCCACGTCTGTACCCATTTTCCAGTTGGGTTGCTTGTTTCCTATGTTAAATTCTTAGAGTTTTTATACATTCTCGATGTGTGGGTTTACACGTGTTTTTTCCAAGCAGCTTGCACCTTGTCTTCTCGTCCCCTTCCCCTGGATTTTTACAGGGGAAATAATTTAATTTTGGTGAGGTTCAATTTGTTGGTTGTTTCCTTTGGGATAATGAGTGTCAGGTCTAAGAGATGTTCACACACCAGAGACAGATTGTGTGTGTGTGTGTGGGGGGTCTAGTTGTATTTCATGTTTAATTCTATGATCTATTTTGTGCTAGTTTTGTATAAGTCTGAGTGGAGGTGGAAGATCAGTATCTTTGCCTGAGGAAGTCACCTGCCCCAGGACCATTTGTTGAGAAGGTTATCCCGTCTTTTACTGAACTGGTTTTGTATTTTTGTTAAAAATCAGCTGGACCTACTTGTGTGGGTCTGTCTCTGCCCTCTGTCCTGCTGTGCTGATCCGTGCGTCCAGCCCATGGGCTAGAGCCCCCTGACGCTGTTGACTCCAGCCAGGCCGCAAGCCATGCCATCGACCGAGCGATTCCGGCCACTGTCTTGTTCTATCTCAGGAGTATTTTAGCCATTTTAAGACCTGTGCCTTTCTGTGTAAATTTAAGAGTAATTATGTCTATGTGGACAACACACATTACTGCGATTTTGATAGGAATTGTGCTGGACACAAAGCTCAGTGAGAGAAAGAGGAAATGGTGCCCTCGTTGTGCGACGTTTCCGGTCCTTGAACATGGGTTTCTCTCCATTCGGTTGGGTCTTCTCAGAATACTTTCATCCGCGGTTTTAAAATGTTCAGCATAAAGACCCTGTCAGGTTTTGCTCAGTGCCCACCCAAGTGAAGTCCCTAATTTTCTTTGAATCGATTGTGAACAAGGTGGTGCTCCCAACGTAACTTCCTTATGCTCTGTTTTATCTCCTGCCAACCATAGGTTTGCCAGTGACTTTTGTGTGTTGATCTTGCGCCCTGTAGTGTTGCTGAACTCATTCGTTGTGGGGATTTATTTATACATTTCTGGAATTTGCTATTTAAAGATAATTGTGTCATCTGCAAAGAGAAATACTTTTATTTCTTTCCTTTCAACCTGTAGGCCTTTCGTCCCTTGCCTTGTGCCAGTGGCTAGAACTTCCAGAACTGTGTTTATACTGATCAAAAGTAACGAAAGTGGAAATTTTTGCCTTGCTCTCAATTTTAAGGGAAACACAGTCAGTATTTGACCCTTAAACGTAACTGCAGCTACGAGCTTTCAGTGAGGGCTCTTGATCGAGGATAGCCATCCCTAAGCGGCTGGGAGTTTCCTCACAAACAAGTGTTGCATTTCACCAAATCCATGCTGGGCCTCATTTGATATAATCATATGATTTTCTTCATTCAGTTGTTGATATGATGGATTACTCGGATTGATTTTCAGATGTTGCACACCTGGAATAGGTCCCACTTGGTTATGATATATAATTATTTTAAACAGTACGGGATTCAGTTTGCTAATATTTTTTAAAATTATTTTTACATTTAACTTGTGAGAAATATTCATCTGCAGTTTTCTCTTTCGTTGTACTGCCCTTGTATGGTTTCGGTACTAAGGGAATCCTGGCATCATATGTTGTGTTGGGACTTGTTTCCTTCTCTATTTCCTGGAAGATATTACACAAAATTGGTATTAATTCTTCCTTAAGCGTGTGGCGGAATTCTCCAGTGGCACTCTCCGAGCCTGGAGATATCTTTTTCAGGAGCTTTTCAATTACAGATTAAATTTTTAAGTGGTTACAGGACTCTTTATATACTCTATTTCCTCTTGGTTGAGTTTTGATAGTTTGAAGCATCACGGAATTGATCTCTGAAGCTATAGAACGTGAGAATCAAGTTGCTTGCAGTTCTCCTGTATTGTATCTTTGAAGGCCGTTGGGTCTGTAGTGATGCCTTCTAGAGTGCTCATAATATTGGTGAATTGTCCTTTACTCTGCTTAGTTCTGCAATCTTCATAGAGGTTTATAGATTTCATTCATTTTGTAAAGAACCAGATTTTTGTTTAATTGATTTTCTCTATTGTTTTTCCTATTTTCAGTTTCATTTTTTTCTACTCTTATCCTTATTATGTCCTTCTTTCTGCTTGTCTGGGGTTAATTTTGCCTTTCTTTTTCTGGATCCTTGCAATAACTTAGATTATTGATTTGAGCAATTTGTCATTTCTTTTTTTATTTAAAAACATTTTTTAAATGTTTATTTATTTTTGAGAGAGAGAAACAGAGTGTGAGCAGGGGAGGGGCAGGGAGAGAGAGGGAGACACAGAAACTGAAGCAGGCTCCAGGCTCTGAGCTGTCAGCACAGAGCCTGACGTGGGGCTTGAACCTGCAAACTGTGAGATCATGACCTGAACCGAAGTCAGACGCTTAACTAGATGTCCCAACAATTTGTCATTTCTTACGTAAGCATTTAGTGTTATCAGTTTCATTCTCTGCACTGACTTAACTGCATTCCACAGATTTTCATATGTTGTGTTTTTTATTCAAAACTATGTAGTTCAGTTTTTAATATACAATTTATTGTCAAGTTAGCTCACATAGAGTATACAGTGTGCTTTTGGCTTCAGGAGTAGATTCCCATGATTCATCACTTACACACAACATCCACTGCTCATCCCAACAGGTGCCCTCCTCAATGCCCATCACTCATTTCCCCCTGCCCCCCCCCACCCTCAGTTTGCTCTCTGTATTTAAGAGTCCCTTATGGTTTGACTGCCTCTCAGTTTGTAACTATTTTTCTGCCTTCCCTTCCCCCATGGTCGTCTGTGAAGTTTCTCAAATTCCACATCAGGTCCTTAGAGCCTTCTTCTTTAGTCTGTGGACTATGTAGAAGTGTGGTGTTGAATTTCCATGCATTTAAAGATGCTTTTGTTATGGATTTCTGGTTTGATTCCTCGATGGTCAGATGGCACACTCCACATGAGTTCAAGGCTTATTTTATGGCCCAGGGTATGATCCCTGAGCACTTAAACAGTGATGTGCATTGTGCAGTTATGCAGTGTGTTGACTGTGTGTCTCAGATCTTCTCTCCCCTGCTGACTTTCTGTCTGAGCGTCTTACCAGCTGCTAAGAGGCCAGTGGCAAAGTCCCCAACCACACTTATGACTCACCTTTTCTCCTTTCAACCTCATCAGTTCTGTTTCCCCTCCTCCCCCCCCATGTTTTTATTGTGGTAAAACACATATGTTTTACCATCTTAGTCCTGTGTAAGAACACAGTTCAGTGGCACTAGATACATTCATAGTGTTCCGGGCCATTACCACCATCCGTCCCCATAGCTCTCTTCATCCTGTAAGATGGAAACTCTGTCCCCACTTAACAACCACCTCCCCCGCCTCCCCCAACCCCTGGCTCCCACACCCCCATCAATTTTGTCTCATGTACTCTGAGGTTTATTCTTTGTGAGGCTTATTCTTTGGTGAGCACACATTTTGGATTGTCATATCCTCCCGGTAGAGGAATTCTTTTAGCATTATAAGATGTCCTGAATTATTTTCTTTGTTTTGAAATCATTTTATTAGGTATTAACAGAGCCACTTCTTTTTTAAAAATCCATGTCTGTGTGGGGCATGCCATATAGTCTTCGTCTTTTTACTTCCAATTTACCTATGCTGTTGGATCTGGAATGAGTTTCTTAGAAGTAGTATATTCTTGGATTGTGTGTTTTGCTTTGTTCTCTTGTTATTCACTCTGCAAATCTCCATATTTGAACCATTTATATCTTTGGTAATTACTGGTAGGTTGGCACTTACATCTGCCATTTTGTTATTTTCTATTTGTGTCTTTTCATCTCATGCCACTGCTTCTCTTTCCTTGACTTCCTCTGAGTTATCTGGACTCATTTTAAGACTTTGTCTTTTTTTTATTTATAGTGGATTTAGTGTATCTTTAGTGGTTTTTAGTGAACCTTTTAATAGTTCTGTAATAGTTTCTCTGGATATATATATATATATATATATATATATATATACTTTTAACAGTTTACTGTGCCTGCATTTTACCACTTTGACTCAAGTGTGGAGTCCTCACTGCTACTAAGGTCCTTTATCTTCCTCACTTTTAAAATTGTCTTGGCCATTAAATGGTGTCATCATTTTTATTTTAATCATTAACTATGATTTATAAAACTCCACTGTGTATGCCCATGTTTCTTCTTTTTCCTTTCCTCTTTATTTCTTTCCGATGCTCCCAGATTTCTTCATTTATCATTTCCTTCCTGTTTGAAGGACTCACTTGGCCAGTCTTCAAGGGTAGAGCTGGTAGCAAAAAAATTTTCTTAGTTTTTCTTCCTTGGAGAATGTTTTCATTTCGCCTTCATTCCTTAAGTACGTTTTGCCAGATACAGAATTCACAGCCAACAGTTCTTTGAGCAATTGAAAAATGATGTGGCGCGTACATCTGGTTTCAGAGGAGAAATTCTGTGTCACTCAGCCTGATTCTCCTGCAGGTGATCATATCACCATCTCTGGCTGATTTCAAAATTTTTTTTTAAGTTTTCGGTAGTTTCCAGAAGTTTAATTGTGATGTCTTGGTAAGAACTTCTTTGGGCGTAATCTGCGTGCGTTGCATTGCTCTATTGGATCTGCACGTTTGTGTCTTTTACCCAACTTGGGAAGCTTTCAACCGTTATTTCTTCAAGCCCCTTCTGTCCGTTCCTCCTTTACTCTGGGACTACACTGATAAAGATGTTAGACCTTTTGTTATTTTCCCGTGGGTCCCAGAAGCACCGCTCATTTCTGTTTTCTGTTGATTTCCGTGTCTCGTCCAAATTGGGGGACTTACTGTTCCGTCCTCATGCTCAGGGATCCTTTTCTCCATCTTCGCTGCTCTACTGCTGCGCCCGGCCAGCAAGGGCTTGTGTTCTGTGCTGTATTTTCATTTCTACAATTTCCCTTTAGTTCTGTTTGTTTGTTTATTATTTATTTATTTAATATAGTTTATTTTCAAGTTGGTTTCCATATAACACCCAGTGCTCATCCCAACAAGTGCCCTCCGCCATGCCCATCACCCACTTTCCCCTCTCCCCCACCCCATCAACCCTCCGTTTGTTCTCTGTATTTAAGAGTCTCTTATGGTTTGCCTCCCTCCCTCTCCTTAACTATTTGGTTCTATTTTTTTTAAATGTGTATTTTATTATTGATATTTCCTATTCTTTCATTTGTTTCAAGAGCATTTTCATTGATTGTTGGAGTATTATTTTTTATATAATGGCTGCTTGAAAGTCCTCGTCAGAAAATCCCAATGTCCGATTCCTCTCAGTGTCGGGTCAATTGATTGTTTTGTCCCCTTCAAAGTTGCGCTTTTCTTGTCCTCAGTATGACAGGTGATTTCAATCCTTTCCTGGACATTTTGTCTATGAGGCCAGGAGACTCGGGTCCCCTTTACACCTGTTACCCCAGTGGCCAGTCACCCTGGTATCGCAGGATGGGGGTCCTGGCCAGCCTCTGCGTGCCGCCGGTCCGAAGGCCGTCTGGTCTCAGCCTCTGCTATTTCTGTTCTTCTGGGGCTTCTGCTGGCTTGTGCCTGTGCTGCCCGAGAGGGAAGAAGCGGGCTCCCCAGGTCTATCCGGGTATCTCAGCAGGACGGGGTGCAGTGCAACGCCCACCAGCACCACTGCTGCCCGCTCCCAGGCAGGGCAGGGGGCGCTCGGGCAGGGGGCAGCTCAGGGTCTTCCCGGACTGGCTGGGCCTTTCGCTGCAGCGGAGTCTCCTACTGGCGTTGCTGACTGGTGTCTGCTTCGTTTAGCAGGAGAGGGAGTCAGGCCTGGCAAAGAAAGACAGCGCCCCGGCCGCGGGGCTGGTGGGGACCCCATCGGATCTCCTCATGGGTGCTGTGGGGCTGCTGATGCAGTCAGAGAAGGCTGACACAGGATCTGGGGGGACTGAGCCTGGCTGGGCCATCTCCTGCTGTGCACGAGGAGTCGGCAGTCTCTGGTCTTGCTTCCTCATTCTCTTGGGTGGGGGCATGAGACACCCCAGTGCTGTGCTGGTCCTCCATCCCCTGGGGTCCCACTTGTCTCTTGACATGTCCGAGAGGCCCTGCTCCCACCCCTTCCAGAGCTCACAGCCATGCTCCGCAGGACAGAGCCCGGAGAAGTGAGGCTGTACCATCTTGTCTGGACCGGAGTCCACACAATTTTAAAATGGAGATATTACACATTTCATTTTATATCTTAAAATCCACTATCTGAAATACACAATTCAGTGGCTTTAGCATGTAGACAAAGTTGTGCTGTCTTTACCGCTGACGCCAGAGCACCTTCACGGTCCAGAAGAAGAAACCCCACCCCATCCCCGTGGGCGGTCATCCCCAATCTGTCGTCGGCTGAGCTGGGCTGGGGCTCCAGCTCCAGAAAGGACCGTGTGTCCACACCGAGGAGTTCACGGTCAAGCCCGGTGCAGGGTGGGGGCGGGGAACACATTATCACCAAACGCTCCTCATTGTAATTGTCGTAAAGCAGGTAAAAGACAAGGGAAAGACTGCAGGCTGGGAAGGACGATGACGCAGACCAGGGGCAGGAACAGGCAGTCCTGGGGGCCGAGACTTGAGGGCCACGTCCGCCGTGGCGGCCGGAGCTGTGGGTTTCATCGACTCTGGTGAATGGACCCAGAGTGGAGGCTGTGACACGTGTTTGTTTTCCTTGGTTTGGTTGGGTTCTGACGAGCACAGCAGGACTTATGTGTGTGCAGACACAGGCTGGGGGAGCGCTCTGTACCCCACCGGAGCTCCTTCTTGGCGACAGGTGGCGGCCAGCAGTGTCTCGGGGGTGTGGCCACTGCACCTGTGCTCCGGCAGCCCCAGGGGGTGTGGGCAGTGGCCGCCAGCGCCGCCACATGTGCCTCTCGCGCAGCAGACATGAAGGACAGGTGTCTGCCGCAGCCCCTCGCCGGCAGGCACTAGGCCGGCGCTGAGAGCAGGTGCCCAGGCCCCGCCCAGCTCCCATCCGGGCCCACCTGGATCTGAAGGCAGTGGGACTCCCTCCTCGGCCTCATCGGGCACTTGACCTGCATTTTCCAGGAGCCTCTGTCACTCAGAATGTCACTCACAAACATGGCCTGACTCCAGTGACCGGGGAAAAGTCGTCTATTCAAGGGGAGGAAGTCAGATCACCTAAGGAAGTCGGGAAGTGGGGACTCCAGAGTTTTCCTCCCAGGGAAAGGGATGCACATTGTGGGAGCAGGACACCGTGTCAGGCACCAAGCAGGCCCGGTGAAGGGGTGCGGGGGGCTGGGCTCCACCACGAGCTCACAAAGGGGCTGGAGTGGCCTCGGGGATGCAGCCGTCCGGCCTCTGCACCCTGTGTGGCTCCCGGGGCTGAGAAGGGTGAGGACCCGCGTCCGTGGCTCCCTTCCTCGGCCCCTCCCGCAGGTACAGTAGACTCCGAACAGTAAACGGTACTAAATGATTAGAAGTAAATGCTCGTGATCGGGACAAGAAAGCCATTTATCATTTCAAACACTTCCCCTGAGGTACCTGGCATCGAGCGGCATTTATCTTTATTCTTGCACACTGTAGCAGCCAATCAAAGAGTCAGCTCATCTTCCTGACTACAAAACCATCTACTAAAACATTTTTATACAATGCAAATGTTCAAGATTTATCATCTCCTGTGCCTATAACTTAGAATGCATTAGGCTAGTGTTATCAATTTTAATAATAGGCTTCCCAGCTAAAATTTGGATCAACATCACTGGGTTTTTCAAAATTTCATTACGAGACTCACTGAAAACACAATATCCCATGAAGAACGCATATTTCTCTTGTCAGAGTCGGGGACGGCCGCGCCGATGGCTGCCTGAGGCCTCTCTCCTCCCTCTCGGGGTTTCAGCCCGTCTCAGCCCACTCGATTCTGCCGTCCTGCGTTTCCTTGTATCTGCGTCTGCTGCTTTTGGAGTCTTTTCCGCGCGCGCCTACACGTTAAATTAATCTACTCACATCCTTGATTTGTTTTCTTAGGATTCCCAGGAAAACAAGTGTTGCTTTTCAAAGAGACGTATAGCGTCTGCTTCCCCCGGGAGTGTTTGCGGTGCTTCTACGATACGGCCCCCCCCCCTTCTCCCCGGGGACAGTTTGGGTCTGTCTCTGGAAGCTTCCCTCCTGGAAAGCCGTGTGGTGGGTTTTTATGGTAAAGCTGAGACACCAGCTGAGAACCCTAATCCTTTCCCAAACTTGAGGGGAAGGCCCGGGTCAGCCAGCCGCCCGGCAGCGACAGTGGAGCCGCGGCTGGGCTCCTGCTTCTCCCCCTGCGGCAAATGTCCGAACCCGGATCACATGTCCCGTCAGCAGGAGGGGCCACGTTCTCTCTGGAAGCTGAACGTCGCAGACACCGTCACAGGGCAAAAACGGTCCCACGAGGCTGATGCGTGTGGCTGGTGGCGTAAATCAGCGAGGACCCCTTGACGCTCGCAAGGCCGAATGGTGGGAACCCATGGCCCCTCGTTATGTGACGAGGACCCCGCGATGCGTGTGGGCCCGGCTGCACGTACTCTGGACCCACGGGCCCTGGGTGGCACCCCTGCGATGGCCAAGCCACGGAAAGGCACAGAATGAAGAGAATCAGTCTCTCACCTTAAATGAAGTGTCGTAAGAAAACACAACGGGGCCGTGCGGGCTGACACAGAGGTGACACCGGGAGCGGTGGAAACGGCAGGGATTGCTGAGCTGCTGAGGTTTCCGAGGAGCAGAGAGGCTGCGGCCCGGACCCCTCCCGCTGTCCCCCAGCACTGGTGGGGGGCCCGCGTCTTCTTGCCCTTGTCTTTCCCTGCATGAGGCGGACTCAGACGCCGTCCCAGGAGACGGAATGTGCACCTGCACAACCAGCCGCAGCAGCTTCAGGCCCCTGAGCTGCCAGGCTCCGTGGACACGACAGAGTCTCAGAGCCCCTGCCAGGGACTCCCACAGTCAGGGCTCAGCTGTAAGGGGCAGAGACGTGTCCGTGCACAGAACGTGGGGAGCACGTACGGCCGTATGTCTGTGGCCTGAGAAGCCAGTGGGCACATCGACCGTGGTGAGAGGCGACCCCACCACAGACAGCGTGACAGCTGAGCCCGGGCCTGAAGGATCCGGGCCCCGGGGAGGGGGCGCTGGTCGGCCACAGGCCAGGCACACGAGGGACGACCGCACGAGGCACTGCTCCCGGGCCTCCACGAAGAAACACTCTCGGGCCCCGAGCGTGGGGATGCCTGGGGCTCGAGTCTGGGGGACAAACTCCCGTGGATGGGCCGGGCCAGCGGTGGGCATGGGTCCCCGGTTCATACAGGACACTCTCAGAACCTCGTGGTAAAGTCAGAACGAGAACTTCCCAGGTGGACACAGCACAAATTGGTAAGGACACAATAAAAACAAAATGACACAAACAAAATAAAAACTACCCCCGGTCTCCAGCAAGAGGGCTTTCATCACAACCCTCCGTGGATGGGATCCACGCCGGCCAGGCCACGGTCTCTGCCTGCTCACCCCTCTCCGGGGCCTGAGCCTCGCAGAAATCTGGACCCACGTGCACAGGTACCCGGAGGTGTGGGGGGGAGAGAGGGGTCCTTCCGGGTCTGGACTCATGGCACTGATACAGCACGTCATTAACCCCGCCCATCGGGAGAGCATCTTACGGTCAGACCCCTAACGGAGTCCACAGGGAGGCTCGTGTGCCCCTCACGTCCTGCAGTCAGGGCCCAGAGAGGGGGCTGCGCTGCCCGAGTACAGGCGGCAGGAGGAATCACGACACGTGAGCCACACTCGGGTCAAGGAGCCATTGTGGGACACCAGGTAGGAGCCGGCTTTGACGAACCTGCAGCTCCATCGGGGCCTTGTGGGAGGGGGAGGGCACCCACGTGGTCGAGACCCCAAAGACGTCTGCAGGGAGCAGGAGCCCCCTTTGGGGCTTTTCTCTGCAGAGCCCACAGGGGGTTGCTCGCTGCAGTGCTGCCCAGCCTGAGAAGTTTCTAGAAGCCATCCAGCACAGATCGTGGGCCCACCGGCCCTGTCCCACCTGTGCCCATTGCTGATGACCCTACACGTGCTACCAAAAGGTGATGCCACTGATCCAGGGGGTGCAGAGTGACAGTCCCTGGGCTGGTGACAGAGCTCTGCCTGGAAATTTCCAGCGACGTGTTCTCAAGAGATTCTAACTCCCCGCTAAGGACAGAAGACAAGGCTACTCGGCTTGGTTCATCCTTGTATTTTTAAAAAAATTTTTAATATTTATATTTGAGAGAGAGAGAGAGCATGAGCATGAGTGGGGGAGGGGCAGAGAGAGAGAGAGGGAGACACAGAATCCGAAGCAGCTCCAGGCTCCGAGCTGTCAGCACAGAGCCCGATGCCGGGCTCGAACCCACAATCGGTGAGATCATGACCCGAGCCACCCAGGCACCCCTCATTCTTACAATTCGTAGCATCAGACGTTCCATGCACTTTGTTCACAACCTGGGGCGTCGGGGTGGAAGACGCAGGTGGGGTGGGTGGGAGCGCCTGGCGTCCTTCACGAAGCTGGTCGCTCCGACAGCAGCCGCGTGTCTTCCCTGGGGAGGGCTCATTCTTCCCTCTCTTGCACTGTCCTGGTAAGTGGTGCCGGGAGGCCCACCTGAGGCCCTCCTGACCCTGCAAGGTGTCATCGGGACGACGGTCACACTCATCCCAGAGCCTCGCCAGTCAGAAACCTCAGCCTGACAACATACACACATTTGGCCGTAGCGGCAGGGACTTAGCACCGAATTCTGGGGTTGTGACCTGAGAAAGGCCAGATCCTGCGCGGTCAGCTGCACGTCAGCCAGAGGAGCCCCCCGCGTCACCGCTCCGCATGCAGCTGGTGTGGCCGGGCCTCGCGGTCACTGACGTCATTCGGGAAATCGGGAGCCACGGCTTCCCCTGGGCCACGGTGCAGATTCTCGTGCAGGTTTTATTTCTCCGTTTTTCCAAGAAGCAAAGAACAGACCTCAGGAGTCAAAATATCATCTTCCCTGCTGTCCCGGCCAGGCCAGCCTGGGCCCCAGGACCGGGGGTCAGCTGGCTCTGAGCCACAGTGGGGAGCACAGCAGCCCTGGCTTCAGGCGGGTTAGGGCAGGCTGGGCCTTGCAGGGGCGGATGGAGGGAAGGACGAGGCTGTCGGTGTTCTGGAGGCCAGCCCTTCTGAGCCACATCTTCGTAGCTGGAGAGGCACGTGCCCAGCTTGGCCCTGGAATGGCTCCCGGCTAAGACGTCACACCCCCACAACATCTCCGTGGACATGCTAGAAATTACCTGTTTTGGGGAGCAACGGTCTTACCCGAGTGCCCTTGGGAAACGAGTGGCAGAGAGGTTTTGAACCATCTTTTCTCAGCACAGATTCCGAGCCCCTGCTCTGGCCTCCACGTGTCAATTTTACCTGAGGGCAGTTAGGGTCCCCGGAGACGCCGTGGGCATCGGGGCAGTGGCTCGGTGCCCTGGTGTGTCCGTTGGACTTCACTCCCCACCTGCCTGTGAGCTGCGGGTGGGGAGCACGTTGTGCTGGGCACTGCTGCTGCCCATCTGCTCGGAAGCCACGCCCACCCGCCCCCATCTGCTCGGAAGCCACGCCCACCCGTCCCCATCTGCTCGGGAGCCCCGCCCACGCGCTCCCCATCTGCTCGGAAGCCACGCCCACGTGCTCCCATCTGCTCGGAAGCCACGCCCACCCGCTCCCATCTGCTCGGAAGCCACGCCCACGCGCTCCCCATCTGCTCGGAAGCCACGCCCACCGACTCCCCATCTGCTCAGAAGCCACGCCCACCCGCCCCCATCTGCTCGGAAGCCACGCCCACCCGCTCCCATCTGCTCGGAAGCCACGCCCACGCGCTCCCCATCTGCTCGGAAGCCACGCCCACCGACTCCCATCTGCTCGGAAGCCACGCCCACCGACTCCCCATCTGCTCGGAAGCCACGCCCACCCGCCCCCATCTGCTCGGAAGCCGCACCCACCCCGTGAGCACCCAGTGATCCCCACCCCACGGTCTACACCACGAGGCATTCCATAACACAGGCGCGCCGATGCGCCTATTCCTTCTCAAGTCCTCACCCTGTGACATTCCTGACAAGTGTGGCAAGAACCGAGGCGGCCAGGTGGCTCATGGAAGACGGTGGCCGGGTCAGCATCGCAGAGCCTGCGCCCGGCACAGCCTTCCGGTTGCCTCCGGACCTGCCCTCTGCCAGTCCAGCGTCTCTAGTGCCCGGAACGTACGTAGGACGACTCAGGACTGTGGAGCCATCTGTCATCGGCCGACTGGAGCTGCTCTCCTCTCTGGGCAGGGGTGCGGCCTCCTCTCTCCCAGCCTGGGGGGAGGGGTCCAGGCGCTCCCGGGCTCCGGGCTGCAGCGCCCGAGCGTCACCTCCGTCAGCACGTGGCGTCTATCCTGTGTGTATGTGTCTCTCTTCGGTCTCTTATCCGGACACTTGTCATTGGATGGGGCCCACCTGCGTCGTCTGAGGTGACCCCTCCTGGGGACCCTTGGCTACTTACACCTGCAAAGACTATTTCCAAACTGGGTCACACCCACAGGCTCCAAGGGGACGTGCATTTGGGGGACTCAGCGGACCCACGACAGCGCGGGCTCCCACTTTCCAGCAAATGTCTGGGCCACAGGCGCTGAAGTGGGGACCCGGCCTGGAGCAGCGACGCCCAAGTCAGCAATTCCGCCCGGAGAGTGCGCCCCCGAAGCTGCTCGGGAAGAGAGGCGACGCGATGGCCCCGTGAGATGCGCTTCGGAGAAAGGTCAGACTTCACCCTCCAGTGCCCTGAATCCGTATTTCACATTCACGCCCCGCGTTCCCTGCAGCACACTCGCAGCTGAGCAGAAAATATTTTCCCAACGAGCCATCGCCTGAAACAATGCCCGAACGCCCTGGCCGTGACCGCCGGGACAATTGGCTGTGATTTAACGTTCAGATTTGGATCGCAGACTGATGGCCACAGTGACAAACGGCCAGAGACGCACTCTTCAGGGAGGACAGGCCGCTCTGTGATTGTCCCAGAGCTGAGGCGGGCGCGTGCTATGTCCCACGTGCGAGGGGTGACTCGAGTCCTCTCCTCACAGGGCTGGGCTCAGGAGAGGGGTGGGGGGGCAGGGCTGGGCTCAGGAGAGGGGTGGGGGGGCAGGACTGGGCTCAGGAGAGGGGTGGGGGGGCAGCAGCCATGGCGCCTCCTCACAGGGACCCGCAGCCCGGAATCTGCCGGGGGTCCTGGCAGAGACTCTGCAGACTCTTCTCCCCCCACTACCCTCAGGCTCTGCCTCAGTGCTCCGGGCGCACGACATCTGCCAGGGCCCCACAGCCCGCGGCGCATCTGCCGTCTGGAGAGAGTGCTCCCCGCAGCTGCTCTGCACTGAGGCCAGGACGCTGTGAAGTCAGGGGTGGTGACCAAGGCGCGTCTGGAGTAACCGGCCGGCCGGGTGCCTGGGTCCTCTCAGTAGCAAAGGGAGCCGCGTCCCTGGAACTTCCCGAGGCCCCAGAGCCCCGCACGCACACGAGTCCTCCGTCTCTCCCCGTCGGCCCCACGCGGGACTTCCACGTTTCTCACTTTGGCCTCGTGCGCACTTTGTAAATGCTGCGCCCCGAGACTAAAACATGCGACCTACAAGATGGGCTTGGTCCCCAGACATTAGGGCCTTGAAACCCGGACGCTTCTTTTTCCCTCCAGGGGAAGAGGCCATAGAGAAACATCGACGCTTCCTCTTGTCTGGTTTAACGCTGTCCCTCGAACAGATGACGAAGTCCTGAGCCCACCCGTACCACCATAGGACCTGTGACTGTGACCTTGTTTGGAAGTAGGGTCTTTGCAGCTGTCAAGGTGAGGTGAAGTCGTGGGGGGTCCTGACCCAAAGTCACGGGTGTCTTCACGAGGACAGGAGATCGGACGCAGGCAGGTGGGGTCACAGACAGGGACAGGAGAGAGGCCTCGGAGGCCCCAGCCCTGCCCACGCCTGGTGTTGGGCTCCAGCCTCCGGAACCGGGAGGGAGTGAGTGTCTGTGGTCGAAGGGTCTTTGCTCCGGCAGCCCCTGGACACGGACGCGGCCTGCACTCCCCCACTCGGGATGTAGTGGCGAGTGGGGACGGGGGACAGGGGTGGCCCGTGGGCATTTTAAAGCCTCCTGGCTATGCTCCCCTATGTCTCTCCTAGGCCTCGTGAGTCAGACAAGTTTCCCACGGAAACTATGTCTTTCCCTTCCCCTCGAGATCCTTGAGGCCCCAGCGAGGCCCCCGTGCCACTAGCAAGAAAGCTCTGGAGACGAAAAAATGGGCTAAAAGTAGACCAGTCATCGTGGCCCGGGGCCCGTGGCCCGTGACCGGCAGACCCGCGGAGTCCGCTCAGCGCTTCTGACCCTGGGGCCTGGTCCTCCTGGTGACATGAGTCTTGGGCGTGCTCTGACCTCATCCCCCCTCACCCGCTCACCCCTGCATCCGGCAAACACCCACACGGGCCAGGACGGTGCCCGGCAGGGCGGGTCCACCACGCCGACCACGCACGGCTTTCCCTGAGGAAGCAAGCGCTCGGCGCAGTGTGCCGGCCTCCTCGCCACGGTGGAGGCGAGCTGACAGCTGGGCTGGGACGCTGCTTCCCTGCCATCCAGGGCCCCCTGCCCCCGGCGCTCGAGCTCCTGGGCGTCTCATCCACAGGCACGAGGCCCTTGGCCGGGGACCCGCCCCGATCTCCAGGCGTCACTACGAGCTGCGTATCCTCAGCTAACCGCTGGCTCTTGTCTGCCGGCCACCGTTCTGCAGGTTATGACGACTGGGCGGTGAATCGCCTCCGGGCAGCCCCCCCTCAAAGGACACAGGGTTAAAAGTCGATTAAGCATTCGCTGTGTGTCCCTTTCAAAACCATCTTAATTTTAGCGAGACGTGAGGAGGTTTCTCTTTAGGGAAACACCCTCGCGGGGTCCGAGAGCGGGTCCCGCATTGGCAAAACGGCAGGCACCAAGTTCTGTGTCAAAACCCTGCCTGACGGGCTCTCAGCTGGCGCTTCCGCCCCAGCCGGAGACTCGAAGGTCCTGCGCTTGGAGGGTGGGCTCCCTCCGAGGCGATGAAGTTGTCAGCTGTCACTCAGCAATATTCAGTTTCCCGGCGCGGGGACGTCCGCGAGCCCCTGGGTCGATGCGCGGGGACATCCGCGAGCCCCTGGGTCGATGCCCTCCGCGCCAGAGCGCCGGCTGCGTCTCGTTCCCGAGCATTTTCTCGTCCACAACTGGAGGGACAGGAGCTCAACGTTGCGGGGATATTGACGTTTTCCAGCCTCGGCTGACCGAGCCCTCCTTTGCCGCTGGAGACCTTGCACTTGTCTCTCTCTTTTGACACAGTGAGGAAGGCGAGGTCGTCAGCGGGAAGGCGCTAGCCACCCAGTGACCCGACTCTGGGGGATGGGGCGGTGCGCAGCGAAGATTCTAGAAGTCTCTCAGAGCAGTTGTGGACCAGCTCGCCGCCAGGGCACCCGCGGGCATCTCCAGCCGACCCCCTGGGAGGAGCCCAGGGACAGGAACCCACTAGGAACAAGGTGACTGACCTCGGGCCCTTGAGTGGAACAGAACCGGAGCACAGGGAAGGATCGGAGCCGAACGTCCCCACCCACGTCATCTATGACCCAGGGCTGCCCCTGCGCAAGTCCTGTGTCCCTCTTGTCTCTTCTGCTGGACGTCCCCTCTGAGAGGCGGGGGGGCCGGTTGCGTCTCAGACATGAGCTCCTCCGCGTCCCGCCCCAGCCCCAGGCCGCTCGCCGGGGCCCCAGCTTGGCTGGGGAGCGAAACTTCGCAGGGCCCCGTGCGCCGTGACAGTGCAGGACACTTGTCCTCACGCTCTCCGCTGGCCCGCGGCTGTCACGTGCTGGCGAAGCCATTCCAGAAAGCCGCGGAGACCTGACAACAGCAGCAGGGACAGGACAGCTCATCTGCACCTGGCGCACACGGTTCCACGCAGACGTAAGGGCGCCTGCAGAGTCGCCGCGGTCGCCCCGGTCCACGCTCGCTCACGCACCTGGACCTGTTCCGACGGGAGCGGTGGAAACACCGCACCAGACAGACTCCGCCGCTGTCAGCTCACTTCCGGTGCGAGCGCGACACAGGGAGGAGGCAGGGGTACGGCAGGGCCCTCGGCCACCGTATTCACGGAGCGCTGCCCTCGCGTGGTCTGAACAGAAAGTGTGGCTCTGGGATCCGTGCATCCCTCGCCTGCTGGGCTGTGGTCCCGCTGAGCCCCCACGCGTGTGGCCCCCCCCAGGGCATCACGGACGCTCCCCGCCAGCGAACCCTAAGGGGCAGGGGCACGGACACCCCACGTATCGCTTGGCTTACGCACAGGCTCCACTGTCCCGTGGACCTCATGCACGAGGCACGGGTTCAAAGGTAAAGCTCCCAAGAATCTCAGGATGACAGCGGAGTTCAAGCCCGTCTACACCTCCTGACACTGCCCAGGCCCCGTGTCCCAGGCCAGCCCTGCACAGGGAAGGGGCGGGTTTGCAGGACAGGAGGGAGGATGCCGCTCCCCGCGCGGCCCTGTGCTCACGCAGCCACACCTGGAGTGTGTGGTGGGGCGTGGAGAGCAGAGCCCTGCTTATTCGTGGAGGAGCCCCCCCCTCCCTGCCCCAGGAGCCCGAGGATGCCCACTCTCGTCCCTCTGGTCCTCCTGTCCTTACCCCAGGGCTCCATCCCCCCACCCTCCCCTCCCACACGGCAGCCACGGCCGGTCTGGGGGTGGCTCTCCAGTGCACAGAGGGGCTGAGGATTCCTTCTGGAGCAAACCCGGGGACCCAGAGCTGTGACACGAGGGGCCCCTGGAACGTTCCTGCTGGGGACACCGCCAGACCAAGTCTCCTCCAGGTGGGGAGGGGCGGCCAGAAACAGGCAGGATTGGAGGAGGTCAGGGCGTGTGGGCTTAGGGCCCTGGACACCTCCGTGCTCCCCCCTGCACCAGCCTCTCAGGGCATGTGGGGCAAGTGCACGTCGTGTGTGCGGCCACCACCCAGGTGAGCCGTCCCACCTGAAGAGCCGGCACGCCTGCCAGACACAAGCTTGGATCCACCGGCCACAGGCTGGTTGTGGTTAAAACCACGCAGATCCACCGGGATCCACGGAAGAGACTGAATCAGTGCACGGTCCCACCCATCGGCTGGGGGACTCCGTCTTTCCCAGCTCACACCCTGACGCCCCCTGCGCTTCCGCAACCTCCCCGTAGGGCCCTGGGCCTCTGCTCCCCGCCTGGGGACCCGGCCCCTCGACAGCTCCAGCCCCTGCCCAAGAAGCGGGAGGCGGCTCTGTCCCCTCCATTAGCCAGCTGCTGTTTCCTGCCCCAGTTTCTCAGCTCTGGGGACACTGTGGCCGCGGAGAAGGGGCCCGAATGGGGAGCAGTGCCGGGGAAGCAGCAGGCGGAGGCTCTGGGGGGGCAGCCTCCGCGCATCCCCGGCCCCCCCAGCGGTTTGCTTCCAAGTTGGGCTGATGGCCTCACGCTCTGTTTGCTCGTGGATTCTATTTAAAAATGGGGCCGGAGGAGGGAGGCGGGAAGCGGCGTGAACAGATGCCCAGGAGGGACCCCGGTCTGCACGCAGACAATGAAGTTTCCATCTGAACAGAATTCCTCGGTGGCCTCTGGTGACGCCGGCCATGTCCCCAGACTGAGGGCACGGGGGCTGTGAGGAGCCTGGGGGAGCCTGGCCACGGGGGGGGGGGGGGTGAGGGGACCCGTGACGGGGGCCTGGGAGGTTTGGGGAGGGGGCCGGTCCTGCACCAGCCCCGGGGGGATGCCCGCACCGCCCCCGCCCGTCCTTGCTGTGTCCGCAGGCCAGAGCTCCCAGGGCAGGCCCGTTCCTCCTGGGGCCGGACGGGAGGGTCCCCTCCAGGCCAACCTCCTGCTTCTGGTGTTGCCGGCCCCCCGGGAGGCGCTGGACCTGCGGGGGCGGCGCTCGGAAAGTCTTCCCTCTGAGTGACTCCGTGTTCCTGGAAGAAAAGGCCCCAGTCAGAGGGCGGCAGGGCCACCCTGCTCCAGGGGACACGTCCCTCCTGCTCCAGGGGACACGTCCTGTCCTGCTTCAGGGGACATGTCCTGACTACATCAGCAATAGCCGTGGCTCCGCAGCCATGGCGGCCTGCGGTTCTGGGGGTGGGGGCTCAGCAGAGCTCCCCAGGGACGCCCTCTGGGCTGCAGGCCTGTGGGGATGGGTCGCTGTGCTGGGTGGAGCAGAGACCCGGGGCCGAGGGAGGGGCGCTGGGGACGCCTCTCTCCTCCCAGAGAAACCGGATCTGAGGACCGGGACGCCGGGGCCCTGGCCTGGGAGCAGCGGGGTCCCGTGTCCGGCACCTTCTCCCCTGGTGGACGCAGGCAGGGGCCTGGCCGGCCGGATCCTGCCTCTCTACTCACTGGTCTTCTCACCAGAAAGTTCTCTTCTGCTCCCGCTGCTCAGATCTCCGTAACTCCGGTCCCAGAAACAGCTGTTTTTTTAGGGCAAATTGTCTCCGTATGGTGATTTCAGACACAAGTGACCACAAACAAGGACACATCCTGGAGACGGTGGCCTTACCGGAAGCTTCCAAGTCATGTCTCATTCAGCTCACAAGAAAAACCAGAGTGGGGTGGGGGTGGGGGTTCAATGCCCAGCTCCAAGTCTGGCAAGACTAGAACCTTCTCATCTCTAAACACGGGTGTCCGAGCATCAGCTCACCAGCCCCCCCGTTGTGACTCATGTGCTCCTCTGTCCAGTCACATGTACTGACCAGGGCTGACCCCAGGCTGCTCCTGGGCCGGGCAGGGCCTGTCCTCAGGTGCCCACAGCCCCGGGCAGACCTGCCGTCCAGGTCTGAGGAGAGGGGGCAGGAGGGGGCAGGAGAGGGCAGGAGGGGGACCCTGCACCATGCAGGGACAGGCCGGCTCCTCAGAGACGGGGGCACAGGGATGGCGGAGGGGGCTCAGGGCTTCCCGGCCGCCCCCTCCCCCCGCAGCCAGCCGAGCACAGTCCTGTGGCACCGTCTCGTCTCGTTCTTCCCAGACCTGATCAAAGCTCCTGCCCACGTCGGCCGTGCTGGGACCCCGGGTCATCAGGCGGGGCTGTGCCTGCCCCTGATGTGGGCCCAGAGCTCCTCTGAAAGCCCCGCAGGGGGGTCTCTGCGAGCATAAAGGGGAAGGGGTGTCCATGGCGCGGGGCACCTCGTCAGCCCTGCTTCGGGGTCGGGGGCGTCCTGTCCAAGCCAGGCCCGGCTCGGTGTCTGAACTCAGACAGCAGGGAGGTGAGCAGGAGGCCGACTTTCAAACCACCCCAGTCTTGCCAGGCCTGGAGGCGGGGCTGGGGTCACTGAGGGCACCGAGGGGACAGGACGGGCCCGTCCAAGCTCGGTCCATGGTTCCCGCTCTCTGTCCGCCAGCCCCAGCCTCCACCTGCCGCCCGACCTCCCATCCCTGAACTTGCCTCCAGTCCCTCCTCCCTCCCGCAGGGACTCCTTTCTGTCTCCAGGACCCCCCGTCCCACCCACGGGGGCTCCAACACAGTCCAGCCCAGCCCGGAGTGCTCGGGACGAGGGGCAGGTGACCCGGGCAGGGAGAATCCATCCGGAAGAATCCCAACTCAGTTTCCGCAGGCCTCATTTAGAGCTTCCTCTCTTCCCAAAGTGGAGCACAACACGACAGATGGAAATTAGGCGGCAGCCTCGGTAAACAAGTCACCCTCCTGGGGACACTTCAGAGACACAGAGAGATCCACGGCCTGAGGGCGCTGTCCCGCCCACTACACCCGTGAGTGCCCAGCCCCCAGCAGGTGGTGTCGGCCTCGGAGAAGCCCCGGCCACGTCTCCACCCGCCACGTCTCCACCAGCCACCTGTCCGCTGGCCACGTCCACCCACCACGTCCCCTCGGCGGAGCTCAGCAGGCCGGCCTGACCTCAGCCATGGCTCCTTTCTCGCCTCCAGTGCCCAGACCCCTGGGGAGTGGTCGCCACCCAAAGTCTGTATCACTCAGCCTGTGCGCTCGTGGGGCAGGGACGGAGGGTCGGCTGCAGCCCCAGTCTGTGTGTGAGGAGAGTGTAGACAGCAGGCTGGAGGGCGGGACTCCCCGGGCCTGAGGTGGACACCCGGGCGAGGCCCTGCCTCGTGGAGCCTAGAGGTGAGGTGCGCTGGGACCCCAGGCGCGGTGAGCATCTGGTATGTGGCCCCTGCCTCTGGGGACGTGCAAGCAGACACCTGCCCCTGGACCTCCCAGGGTACCTGTGGGGGGGGGGTGCCCAGGTCGCAGCTGGTCGGGCTGGGAGCCCGGGGCCCCCCTGCACCCAGGCTGTTCTGGATGAAGGAGATGGGGGGGCGCTGGTCCCTCCACCCCAGGCAGTTGTGCGTAGACCTCTACACCACACCCCTGCTGCGGGACGACACACCAGGCCCCTCACTGCTGCAGGACGACACACCCGGCCCCTCACCCCTGCCGTAGGAGGACACTCCAGGCCTCTCACCCTTGCTGCGGGACGACACTCCAGGCCCCTCACCCCTGCCGCAGGAGGACACACCAGGCCCCTCACCCCTGCCCCCAAGCCCTAACCTCAGGGACCCCCGCTGCTCAAAGCCCCGGGGCTCAAGGCACCCTCGGCCAAGCCCAGGGAGGCAGCCTCATCCCTGACGCCTCCTCCTTGCTCAGTGCTCTGTGCCGGCTTCCTGCCAGATTTGTTGGACGAACAGATTCTCCTTCTCCAAGCAAGTGTGGGAGCTCACCAGCCCAGTCCTCCTCGGCCCAGGCCCAGGCTCTGCCCCACACACGCCCCTCGCTAGTCTCCACCAGCCTGGCTGCCTCGGTGCTTTCCTCAACTCCTAGCTGGAGCAACTCATCCCCAGCTTAAGCTGCCACCTCCTCCAGGCAGGCTACCCTGACCTCACTCCCACAGGCCATGCTCCAAGCCTGACACAAGGCTGGCCGTGGCTCTCTGCTTTCTGCTGGCCTCCCCGGTGGTCAGTGAGGTCCTAGAGAGCGGAGAGGCTGTCTGCCGCTGCCTACAGTTAACGCTCGGCCTCAGCCAGGCCGGTGACAAGCTCTTGTCCCCTGGTGCCGTACTTCCCAGTGGACACGGGCCGTCTCTGTGTTTCTCTCAGTAGCGTCCAGGCCCCACGGGTGGGATCTCGCCCAATCTGCAGCAACAGCACCTGAGAGCCTGGGGTGAATGAATGAATGAGTGAATGAGTGAATGGCCCCAGGGAGATGGCCCGGGGGACTCGAGAGAGCTCTGGAGTCCCAGGGTGTCCAGCGAGGCTGTGGCCCCAGGGGGCCCGGAGCTGGGGTGGGGCCGCCGCTCCTGAGGCCGGGCACAGCCTTCCTCCTTCTCCAATAAATAAGACATTTGTCCCAGCAAGTGTCAGAGTGCCGCTTCCCGGAGTGATTTATGGCCTTATTATGAAGCCCTCCTAGGGGTATGGATTTCTTTAAATACAATTTACATTTTGGGGAAAACTGATCACGCTTCTGCCTTCTCCCCAGAATCTGAATCAGAGCCGCAGGCTGGTTGCTAAGGCCCCTCCGGCCCCAGCCTCAGGGTCACTCAGCCCGGCCGGGCCCCGGAGTCCCACAGGGCCAGGTGGCCCTTGGCTGGGGCTCTGGGGTCCGGGGCTGAGGAGCCCTGCCCGCCTCTCCCCTGCCCTCGTCCCCTGGTGTGTCCATCCTCACGCAGGGGCTGCAGTCTTAGTCCCCAGTAGGCGTCCTGTCCTGGCGGCCGGAAGCCGTCACCACCCTGGGACAGGCTGCACAGGTATCAATCCCTGTCGCTAATAGAAAACGCTGCTCAGAGATGTGATGTGACTGGACCCAGCCCCCACTCCCGAGAGCCGGCGTGGACCAGGCCACAGGAAGCATGTGTGAGGCGTCCTGCGTGCAAACCTGCACTGTAACCTGCAAATTGCCAATTAATTTTTATTGTCCACACGTATGAGGTTCTGAAGTAAGAGCTTGTCAGTGAAGCCCTTAACTTAAGGGTTAGCTGCAAATATCCGTGCTCACAGGGGAGGGGCGGCGCCGTGGACGTGCGGGCCCCTGACGCTCCGGCCTGCAGCCGCTCCAGGTGCGCGGTCAGCGTCCCTCCTTTGTCCCCTCCTTTCCCCGGGAGGGTGCGCCTGGCAGGGAGCAGTGTGCACAGAGGCGTCCCCGTCTGTGGCCCTGAGCCCCTCCCCCAAGTGTGTCCAACACCCTCCCCTCCTGCTGGTCTCGGAGACCTGCCGGGGGTGGGCCTCGCCGTGGAAGGTGCCTGCTCTCTGAATGACCACATAGACAGTGGGCAGCTCCGGCCCCAGCGAGCCTGCAGGAGCCGGAAACTCCTTGTGTGAGTCCTGAAAATGTGGGGTGTTGGATGGAACTGTCGGCGCGCGCTGCTGATGGAGATGATCGCCCGGACGCCTGGGCCGTGCACAGAGAAACGACAAAGCAAATACTGTGACTCCGATGAGGTGGTTGGTGGCAGATAAAGAGTAAAGGATGAAAACAGTGGAGAAGGCAGGGAGGAGGAGGGAGGAGGGAGGAGGGAGAGAGAAGGGAGGAGGGAGGGAGGGAGGAGGGAGAGAGGGAGGAAGGTGGAAGGGGGGAGGAGGGAGCAGCAAATGCAGATGAGATAAATTCCCTTCTGAAAAGAAGATTCTCACAGTACAGTCGGTGCTGAGCGCACCTAGACACACGGACGTAAGGACCGTGCTAGTGACAACGCCAGGAGCCGTGGAGAGGACAAGCAAAGCCACGTGACGACGGTACGGAATACAGCCCCAGTAACACTCCGTCACTTGTGCGCCATGAACGTTGGCGTTTGTAACCAACATAAAGCAAAACCCACAGGAAATCAACAGCCTGACGTGCACAGATTGAAGTGTCCTAATTTGGGTCCCTGGACACAGGGCCAGAACAGTGTTTTGAGTGAGGCGAGTTTGGGAGGTGAGCCCAGGAAGTGGGGGTGGGGGGACGCAGGCGTTACCAGTGAGCCCCCGTGTGGCCCCCTGTTCGGGCAGCTGCACCCCACCGGCTTCCTGCCCTTCCCGGCACAGAGGCCTCACGGCCCGGCCGCAGGTGGCTCCGGAGCGCATGGAGGGAGGGCGTCCCCCCCACAGAGGATCTTTGTCGTCCCAGGAGGTCAGATGGACCGAGTGTGGGACTTCGGGGAGTGTGGTACCCAACGAGGAAGACGCACAACTCTGCTCTGGGAACGGAAGGCAGAGCCTCTTACCAGACCCCGTGACTTATGTACAAAACATGACCGTGTACTTGGGTGCGAGCTGAAGCTCCAGGTGTTCTCAGGAAGGCCCCCAAACCTGCAGAAAACCTGGAGGAAAACAAAAATGAAATATATGCAACTCACACCATGTGGTCAGGAGTAACACCACACCCAGGACAAAATCATCCATCGTGAATGTTTCCAATTCTGACTGTAAAAAAGTGATTCAATAAATTAACCACTGGACTAAAAATAGAAACATAAATGTATGCAAAACAGAAAGACTTTATAAAGGGAATGCAGAAAATAATGATGCATTAAAGAGAAAAAAATACAAATAGTAAATAATTACCATAGATGCTTCTTTTCCAAAACCCTATAAAACATAAAATATCAAACTTAATTATAAAAAGGAAACACAAGACACAAAATGAGAAATTCGATTGGGAGATAACCAAAAATGGAGGCAGATTATATGCCTATTTTTCCTTATACAAATAATTCGAAAAGCTAGAAAAATTACATGGTTACTCAAGAATCTATCTATGGATCTATATCTGTCTATGGTTCTGTCTATTTATCTATCATCTATTTTCTATCTATCATCTATCATCTAACATCTATCCACCCATCTAGCATCTGTCTAGCTTTCAAGAGTCCACAAATCTCCTTCAAAGGAGACGACAAATCTAAACCGACCGGTTGCCGTATACAAAGTCGAGAAAGTTGCCCAGTAGTTATTTCCCTTTAAATCACTCTTTCCATGAAAAGTCTTTATTGAATTCTATCACAGCTTCAGAGAATAAATACTGTGGAAGTTATTTAAAATTTCAGAAACCTTTCTCTTTCAGGTTTGTAACCAACTACAACCAAACCCTTACGTGTACACACAGACCTAGAAATATATCTAGTTTGTGAATAAAGATGCAAAAACGCGAAAATGTCACATCGTATATTAACAAGTGCAACCAAACTGTTCATAGAAAGACAAATACTTTGTGATTCTTTCCAGGAACCAGAAATGATTCAATATTGGAAAATTAGTTGCAGATTAAGTCCGGGAATGGTAAAATAGAGATTGTTAATGATTCCAAATATTTAGCTGATAAAACTGTATACAATATTTTTGGGGCGCCTGGGGGCTCAGTCAGCTAAGCGTCTGACTCTTGGTTTAGGCTCAGGTCATGATCTCATGGATGCCTGAGTTCAAGCCCAGAATTGGGCCCTGTGCCGACAGCACGGAGTCTGCTTGTGATTCTCTCTCTCCCTCTCTCCTTGCCCCTCCCCCGGCTGGCGCTCTCTCTTGCTCTCTTTCTCTCTGTCTCAAAACATAAATAAATAAATGTAATTTAAAAATTAAAATTTTTTTAAATTAACTCCTCCCTGCAAATGAGTGACAGACATGAGAAGGTCATTTGCACAAAAGATACACAAGTAGCCAATTGACAAACGACAAAGCGTTCACGGCGCTGGAAGTTAAGAAACGTGCCGTTCCAGGCCGCCGACACGGCATTCTCCCGAGAGGGTGGCCGGGCGAGCCTCAGACTCGCCGGGGGCTGACTGGGTGACGGGGGCGCGCAGGACCAGCCTTCCCAGAGCCCTCCTGGTGGTGCGGCCGCGTGACTTTTGCAATCTCTCATCTCCCAGGAGCGTGGTGTAGAGGGACTCTCAGATCTGAGAACGCGCTATTTGTCACGGCATTTAAAACGCCACCCTGCGCAAATAATTACACATGAGGGCAAAGACATATTATAACATTTCCATTTGTTTCTGATAATTACAAGTGCTTGGAACCAATCTGAGCACCTCGCATTATGGGAATGAGTAAATAATTTATGGAATACCGCGGAGCTATTTAAAAAAGAATGTATTAGAATAACTCCAAAATCTATAGCTAAATGAGAAAAGCAAAACGCAAAACAGGGTGTACGCAAGGCTCTTATTAGTGTTTTTACAAACGGTGCTGTGTGTGCGAGCGTACTCGCAGAAACAGACCCCACACGGCCCAGAGCCGCACCCGCCGGGGAAGGGCAAGGGCGTGTCAGGGGGAAGCCAGTGGGCTTTACCCGCATAGCCTTTTGAATTATTCGATGTATCAAAGATGCTAAAGTCTCATTTTCCCAATAAATATGTGTGTACAAACACATAGGCACAAGGTCAATATATACGTTCATATTTACAGATATTTACGTATACACACGCGTGTGCACATACTCCTTCACGCACAAGTGTTTTGACGAGGGAGCCGGCTCAGTGGCTGAGCCCCTGCTCTGGCCCAGGTGCCACCTGATGAGATGCTCACTGGCTCTTCCCCTGTTTCCGCCTCTCAGCAGTGAGGGGACACATAGCCCCTCCTCCAAGGGTCGTGGTGAGGACTGAGTGCACACAGCTCAAGCACCCGCCTCCGAGGGTCGCAGTGAGGACTGAGTTCACACAGCTCGAGCACCCGCCTCCGAGGGTCGTGGTGAGGACTGAGTGCACACAGCTCGAGCACCCGCCTCCGAGGGTCACCGCAAGGACTCAGCTCACACAGCTCGAGCACCCGCCTCCGAGGGTCACTGCGAGGACTCAGCTCACACAGCTCAAGCGTTTGGACGACGTCAGGCTTGAAGGCGCATATTTCAGGGGTGTTGTTCTGTTGTTGTCATTAGCATTGTTGTGCGTGCCCTCCACCCCAAGCCGAGGCCACGTGAGGGCCCATCTCTTAGCTCCACGTGGCAGCGCAGTCGATGGCACTCGGCGGGAGTGGATGTGCCAGCACGTCAGTCCCTCTGCTCTGTTGTTACTTCACATGTCACACGCGCTGAGCCTCTTGCCGGGCTCTCGAAACACAAGGGGCAGCAACTCAAGGGCTCGGCCCCCCCAGAACGCGCACCCCCCCCCCCACTGGGACGCAGACAGGAGAGCGTTTATTGAAGTGTTTTGCGGACAGACTGGCAGGTGTTACGGGAGCACAAGGCCTCAAGGGGTAACGAGAGCTTTCGTTTACAGAAGGAGAAAAGGGAAAGAGAAAATCAAACAAAGAAACAAAACAGAGACACTTGCAGCCAGATTATACCTGCGCGTTTCAATGATATAAATATTCCACACGATGGTAAACGACCTTCAAGCCCGGGGTGCAGGTGTGAGTAAATACGACCGTGGGATAGGAGAGGGGGTCCCTGAAAATCTGCAAACTTGTGTGCGTGCTGGGCTTATGACAAAGACGTCATTGCAGGGAGAGATGGGGGGGGCTATCCAATAAATGACACAGGACAACTGGCTAGCCATATGGGGAGATAAAATTTTATCTCCTTGCAAGCCACACACAAAAATGAATTCCAGATGGCATACAGAGCTAAATGTTAAAACCAAAACTTTAAAATCTTAGAAGAAAATGTGTTTTCTTATTCTTATTCATATTCCTATTTCTTAAATGAGACACAAAAGCACAAAACCTAAAGGAAATAAATAATGCATTTCATTGCATCAAAATTTAAAACTTTATTCAGCAAAACCACATAAATAATAAAGTAGGAGAAGATTTTCTATCCAATAAAATCAACAAAGATTTTTATCAAGAGTATGCAAACAACGCCCACAAATCAACATGAAAAAGGAAAAAAAAGTAGTAAAAAGGTGCAAAAGATATAAATATGCAAGTTCAAAAAGAGGAAACTCAAGGCCCCCAAAAACACATGAGATCCGTTGAGTGTCGTTCGTACGAAAATAATGAGACAACCCCAGACGCATCAGACGTAACACGATTGAACAGCAGAAACGGGAGAGGTGCGCGGGGAGGGTCTGGTGGTGCAGCCTCGGGGCTGCATGAGGGGCAGGGGTGAGGCGGGGCGGCTGTGTCATCTGGCTCCACCTGGAATGCCCGCGCTCTGTGGCGGGTCTCGCCGGGGCACCTGTGCAGATGTGCGGGGACGCACGCTCGCACGGCCGGTGACGGCAAATACGCGGACTTTGCCCCGCAAATCCCCTGCGCCCCCCGTGTTCATCCCTCTCTACCCCCTCACCCCCAGCCTCCCCCGTCTCACTGTCTCTCCGGTTGTGCATTTCCAAAGTGTCGTGTGGTGGGATTCATCCTGGGAGAGGCCCAGGCAGCCTGACTTCGTTTGCTTGATGGTGTCCACTTACGTTTGCTCCTGTATCCTCCCAACTTGGGAGCTCACTTCTTTTTACCAGTGACTGACACTCCGTTGCCCGGACGGGCCTCCATTTGGTGACCTGGCTGCCTCCCTTTGGCGGGGAGGACTCAGGCTGCGGGGCAGCTGCCTCCCTTTGGCGGGGAGGACTCAGGCTGTGAAGGTGCCTGCCTCCCTTTAGCGGGGAGGACGCAGGCTGCGGGGCGGCTGCCTCCCTTTGGCGGGGAGGATGCAAGCTGCATAGACATCTTCCTCCGGGATCTGTCACAGGTGTTCCCACCAGGGCCTGGCCCGGCACCTGCTGTCCAGGCGAGCAGAGCAGATCTTGCCTGTGATTTCAGAGGTCCAAGAACCATCACCGAATTCCAGCTCGGTAAGATGGGGCGCGGGGTCTTCCAAGTTGCTTATGGGTGCAGGTAAACTGAGGTCTCGTCTGCTCTGTTTTCATATCAGTGTTAACCTTGGCACCCACGGGGTGGGGGGGCTGTGGCCTCGGTTGTATGTCAGGCACAGAGGTCAGACCCCGGCCCGACATTCTGCTTCCTGCACCGCGTCCTTGCCAACAGCCCCGTGAACGAGACGCGTCAGCCCACAGCCTTTCTCTCCCCAACATCTTGGGGTCAAGGACTCCTCACGGCAAAGCTCACCCCCACCCCCACCCCCAGCGGGTGCGTAGAAGGTGCTCGGCCCATGCGTCCCCCCGAGGGCTCAGGGAGCTCCGGTGCCGCCCGTGGTACTTCCGCACAGGCCGGTGTGTTCGGGCTGCCTACAAGCGTGCCCTGTGCTTGAACCTCACTTTCTTTGTCCTCGTCACATGAATATGTATCACATGGAGAGCAAAGCCAGCGCAGCAGCCCCCCATTCGTGGAATTCATCAACAACTGCTTTGTGGAACCTGACCTAGGGACGGACGACTGGGAAGCAGTGAAAGTGTCTCGCTTTCCGAATCACGGGCTGTTACAAACAGACTTCTTTCTCTCTATGACCCAGAGCCTCGGGAGAGCAGAGTGGTGGCAGATTCGCTGCAAAATAAAGCAGGGTCAGCGCGCAGGGAGGAGCCCGCAGGGGCGTCCCTGCTGTGCTCCAGGAGACTCTGACCCCTGCCGGGTTCGTCCCCGGCCCACTCTGAAAGGACAGTCGCTCCTGCAGGAAATGCCCACCTGCCCGAAGCTAGTGCGATGTGGGTCTCCCCCTGCGTGAGCACAGTGCGGTCCTGCTCCGCGCGGTCCCAGCGCCCCGGGGACAGTGAGCTTCTACGTTGACTTGTTCTGTGTAAACGACACGCGCGCCCCCTCGCTTCGCCCACGGCCGTGCCCGAGATGTACCACGTCACCCCATCGCAGGGAGGAGGAAACGTGACAGGACAGGTAATGCTGTGCCCCGGATCCGACAAGGGTGTGGCCAGAGGCGGCTCAGGGCGAGCACCTTGGGGACGCGCTGCTCGCCACCCCGCAGGACCGCAGCCCTTCCTCCCAGGAGGAGGCCGCCACCCCCTTCCATGGACTCAGCCCTCCCCCAGCAAGGTGGGGGCTGCACAACACCCACCCATGTGAGCAGATGGTCATTTCCCAAGTTGACTGAGACTATGTGACCTTATTGCTGTAATTTGTTTAAAATGCGCTCATCGGGGTACCTGGGGGGCTCAGTCAGTTGAGTGTCTGACCCTTGGCTTGAGCTCAGGTCATCACCTCATGGCGTTGTGCTGTGGGTTTGAGCCCCAAGTCCCGCTCAGCACTGCTGGTGTGGAGCCTGCTTGGGATTCTCTCTCTCTCTCTCTCTCTCTCTCTCTCTCTCTCGTCCTCTCTGCCCCTCCCCCACTCGGGCTGTCTCTGTCTCTCTTGAATAAATAAATTTTAAAAACTTAAATAAATAGAACGAGCACATCAGATAAAAATAATCATAGACAAAATGCAACAAAAACCCCAATATTTTAAAAAGCCGTCAATCTTGTGCCACCCTTGGGAAGTGGGCAGGATTGGCATCTCGCTGCCCCCGCAGGTCAGGGCAGATGGAAGAGGAAACCGCAAACACTTGTCTGCAGGTAAGAACAGACTCATGTCTGTTATGTCACCCAGATTCCGCATGGCCTTATTAAGCACCTACTGTGTGCATGAGCTCCTCCGGGCGGGAGGCCCCGCATCACCTTTGTCCCATGTGCCATGGGACCCTCAGCAGCTTGTTGCCTGCACCCCGAGAAACACGAGATGAGGTGACGCCACTGGACCCCCTGCGGTGCCGGGCTCATGAAACCGGGCAGCGGGAACCCAGGGATGAGTCAGTCTGCAAGGGGTTACGGGGGAGGGGAAAGCGAAGACGTGGGCACAACTGCGGGGTGCGGGGCACTGGGGGCACCGGAAACACTGTTTTTGGTGGCTGCACTCCGGCTGGACCCGCGTGCAGAGCACATCAGTCGCATGGTCCGGCCTCCGCACGCCTGGGGCAGAACAGGGAAGGGGACACTGTGAGAATAGTGGAGAATAGTGACCTGGCAGTAACAGGAAGGAGTGGCCGCAGGAGCTGAAAATCGAATTCTGGAGGAAAATAAGTCCTCTTCTCGGATGAGGAGAGGCCGGAGGCAGCACCCTCCCAGAGGAGGGGCCTGGTCTGGGTTTGTGCCCACAGAGGGTCGGTCCTGCGTAGACGGAGAGACACTGCCAGGAGAGGGGAAAAGGGTGTGGTCTGGAAACAACATCCGCCGGCGAATGTTCTGACCTGAGAGTCGCTCCCCTGGCCACTCCCGAGTCCACGGAGGAGCTCAGGCGGAAGCTCGTCCCCTCGGGGGCCGAATGTCGGCACCTGCTGGCATTGAACCTGCAGGTGACGTGAGAATGCCTGGCCGCAGCCCAGACCCCACAGTGTCACATGGACAAGTCACATCGGGCGAAGGCAGAGCTGTGCTCGTCTGACTGAAGATCCAGCCCCAGCCCCAGGTTCCCGGACCCAGGCTGCCCACGCCCTAATCCGCACACCCCACAAAACCGTTTCCTTACGTGGCAAAGGGGGCCTGCAGATGTGGTTCTGTGAGGACCTCGCCTGGGGAGATGGTCCTGGATTAGCCGGTGAGCTCGTTCCGATCAGAGGAGGAGGGGGCAGAGTGGCCCAGCCGCTGGCTGCACCATGAGATCCACTTGACCAGCGGCTTCGGGCTGGAGGGTGAGGAAGAGGCCAGGAGCCTCAGGGCTGGAGGCAGACCCCCAAGCCTCCAGATAGTTCCGTGAGGTCCACTGCAGGTTTCTGAATTCCAGAACAACGGCAAAGTGAGTGGGTGCTGTTTGAAGCCTCTCAGTTCGTGGCGGTCTGTTTTGGTGGCACCAGGAAACCATGAAAATGGGCACCTTGTCAACTGCCTGAAAAAGGGTGGATCCGGAACTCTTGCATTCTCCAGAACATACAGCCACAGCAACAACAAAGACAACAAAAAACGTGTTCGTTTCTGTCTTTCCATGGTTCTTTTATACGAAATAACTGTGATATAGTAAAAAAACAAACAAACAAGAAATCGAAGCCTGAACATACAGCCCCTAATAAAGAGAAACAGATCTGAGAAGCAGATGAAGAGATTACGAGGTTATTGAAGTTAGCAGAAACACACACAAAAAAATGTTAAAAATGTAAAAATTGTCACAAAATGTCCCAGAATGTTCTAGAATGTGGAGGACATGCGGGTTGTGACGTTATAATGGGTAAAAGAAGGTGGAGTGGGAAGAAGGTCAGAGGCACTAAAACAGAAGTAATGTAAATTGTGTAGCTGTAAGGTATAGTATCTGAACCACTCTTCTTTCTACGAAAGAAAGGAAGGGTCAGAAGATTACAAGAAACGACTCAAACCGAAGAGACCAAAAGCAGCCGGCCGCGATCCGCGGGCAGGTGTCGGACCCTCAAAGCAGCAGAGGCATGGATGGTTGTTGAAGAAATGATGGCAAAAACACTCCAATATTTTTTAAAACATCCACCCATAAGTTCAAAAGCTCAAAGGACTCGAAGAAGAATTAATATAAAGAGAATGACACTTGGGCAAATCAGAGAGAAATTGTCAAAAACCAAAAGTAAAAAGAGAAGGACCCATACAGATAACGGAGACACAGGACACACACAAGCGACGCTGAAGTGTCATCGAAAACAGTACAAATCGGAGGACAAGAGGATGACTGATTTAGAACGAGCAAGAAATAAACGCCAACCCAGGGACCTCCGCCCAGGGAATGTCCTTCATTCAGAGCAGATGGACTCAGGGTGTTTTCGGTAAACACGGGGGTGAGTTTGTTTCCGGAGACCCGTGCTGCAGAGAGACTTTGGGGCGGAAATCCTGTCTGCAGGAGCAAAGTGAGTGGGAGGGAAACTGAGCAGACACCAGAGGCCATCTTCTTTCTGCTGAAGCAAATGTCACGAAAATTCATGGCACACGTGGAAACACGCTCCGGGGAGTGGCTGGCGTGGACGGGAAGCGCTTCAGGAACGTTCCGGGGAAAGTACGGTAAATTCACGATGGAGTCCCCGAAGCATGTATTACTTTAAAAGAAAATAAAAAGGACATAGCTTAAAAGCCAAGAGGTTTGTTTCTTCCTGCTGTGATGTCACCTCCTGTCTTAACCACAAAAGCACACAGAGCGTCAGAAACACTGATTTTTCAGACACTGGACGGTGGCCACACCTGACAGTGATCCTGGATAGGAAAATAAACAGGCCCAGCAAACCCCGCAACGGCCCCACTCACCTACTGCCTGGAGGGGCTTCTAAGTAGAGGCTGCTGGGCTCCGTTTGGGACACAGTGTGGCATTTGGGGCCAAAACACCAGAGAAGGAGGCAGGTGCAGAAAGGGTTTGAGGGCCTGCAGAGGGGTCCCCTCGAGCCTTTGGCAGAACGCTGGGCTGCTCACGAGCACGAGGAACAGCATCACAGGAAGGGCAGGCAGACCCCGGGGCTCCCTGAGGTCAGGCAGGGTCTGTGTGCAATGGTGAGATAGATCCACCTCACCACACACAGGGCACCGCCCAGGGTGCCCCCAATCCCCCGCCCCCCGGGGCAGCTGCCTCCGAACGCAGCCAAGCCATCCGTCGGCAACTGCTCCTGACGTGCCTGTACAACAGTGTGTTCACCACAGTTCAGGACCCGTTCCAGCAACGGTGAAGAGGTGCAACAAAATGCAGCAAAAAATAGCAAAAAATTCACAAAGCCCCATCATTTAACACAGTTTCTGCTTCTTTGCATAGCTTGTATTTTTTTCAAATGTTGAACGGTAAATATAGGCACAGAAATTATGCAAATAATAGAAGTAACGGCTATTATGAATATACTCCATACATTGGAGAAGATGGGGGAAAACAGGGGCACCGCTAGGAAAGAAATGGAAGGTTTGTATTATATTACATTATATTATGCTATGATACACTATATTACGCTATATTACATTCATTACATTACGTGTATACATTCATTACTAACACAACTTCCGCAAATGAAAAACAAGCCTCAAAAGAAAAATTCACTAAATGAGATTAAGAGCAGACTTGACTCTGTACAAAGACAGTATTTATTAGTGATCCACTAAAAAACGTCCAAAATGAAGCACAAAGGGAAAGAAAGGCCAAGTGGTAACCTCTAGGATGATCCTGAGGAGCCTAATATACGTGCAATTGAAGTCTAGGGTGGGGGACAGGAGGCAAAACATATATTTGAAGTAATTATGCTCAAAAATATTCCAAATTCATGAAAACTATAAACTCATAAGGCTCAAAAGTCCAGCAAACCTCAGTCTCAGAAATATGATGAAAAGTACATTAAAACACATCACCCAGATATCAGATCAGACAAAGACATTGAAAGAAAAAACCTCCCACAGACCAACACCCATTATACAAATGTTAAAATCTTTTAAAATGTTTAGCAAAACAAATCCATCAATGTATTAAAAGGATAATAGATCATCTCCAAAGGAGACTAACCCCTGGAATACAAGGTTGGTTTAATGTTAAAACCCAGTTCGTGTAATTTACTGCATCAACAGAGGACAAACAAACGGAATACAGAGAGCGCATTCGCGCATTTAATGTGCAGGTGTAACGAAATAAACACGAGGTCAGCAAGTGGCACAGAGCCGCGGGGGCTGATAAAGGATGGAAGAAGGACCCTGCAGCAGACAGTGCAGCGGGTGAGCCATGTCTCCCCAAGGCTGGAATGAGCAGGAACGCCCATTCTCGGCATCTCGCCGCAGCCCTGGCCCATTCGATGGGCGAGAAGAGACATAAAAGTCTCTCGAGTTGGAGAAAAAGAAGTGATGGGTCTTCATGTGCAGGTGACATGGTCGTCTATGTAGAAACTTCCAAAGAATCTACCAAAGCTGCTATCCTAACTAGTAAGTGAATGAAGTGAGGTTACCGGATTTCAGGTCAGTTCACCAAAACCAGTGTCTTTCTAAAAAATGCAACCGATTTCTGTACGTTGATTTTGTACCCTGCGACTTTGTTGAATTCATGGATCAGTTCTAGTAGGCTTCTGGTGGAGTCGATCGGGTTTTCCATGTAGAGTATCATGTCATCTGCGAAAAGTGAAAGTTTGACTTCTTCTTTGCCGCTTCCGATGCCTTTTATTTCCTTTTGTTGTCTGATTGCTGATGCTAGGACCTCCAGCACTATGT